>CM021100.1:168534249-169134249 GCA_007115665.2 Sequoiadendron giganteum | reverse complement strand
TAAGTGGTTAAGCTCTTCTCCAAGGAACTAATATTTGATACCAATTTTTGAATAAGACAACTGAGAGGGGGGTGAATTAGTTGTAACAAATTTAAACCTTTAAATCATTCACTGAAATAAATCCTTAGCACTGCTTAAAATGATTAAACATTAAGTGCAAGTGCAGAAACTAAAAACCATCACACAAACACAAAACCAAATTCACATGAAAAACCCACAGTGAGGATTAACTCACACTATAGATTATATCAAAACTGATTACAAAGGCTCACTTCCTGAGAAGCAAGGCTCACTGTCAAAACAAGGACTCACTGTCTAACATGTCTAACCACCTGGAGGGATCACTACCACAAAGATGCAAAGAAGATAGTGTAGAAATCTGAATTTGACCACTTGTATCTGGCCAAATTTACCCTTTTCATTTAAATATCATTTTATCCATATTAGTTAAATAATGTTACTATTATTTAATCAATACCTCTAAAGTCTTTGAAATCCCTAAGGTATTTAGTTAAATAATTTAATACCTTACCCCTTTATCCCTTTCTTCCAAGGAATTAAATAAATAACCCACTTATTTAATTTTCTTTATGTCCCATCCACACTTAGTCCTAATTCAGCTCCTAATACCATCATTAGGGATGTGACACATTCCTAATCCATGATTAGGATGTGTCACATCCTCCAACTTTTGCAAGTTGGATTCTAATAATCATTAACCACCTAACCCTCTTTTAATCCTTCATCAACTAGTCTAATCAACCCCCCTTTATTCAACTCTTCCCACATCCCAATGGAATTTTTAATTCCATTTTATTTTCCCAACAACCTTAATGGAATTTTTAATTCCATTTACAATCCCCATGTCCTCTTCCCCATCTGATAAGTCACATCAGTCACATGGGACAAAGACCTCCTTTAAGAGGACCTTGTCTTATCCCCAAGGTACTCCCAATCATGTGAATTTAAAATTAGAATGTATTCACCCAACAACCTCTCTCATCCCCATGATGATAAGAGAAGACTTTCTAAATTCCTCACTTGTCACCATCATAATTATATGGAGACAAAAACTTCCTTTTTGAGGAAATCCTCCCCTCATCCCAAAGTACTTTCAAGTACCTCCACCTCACATGTCCTCTCTCCACCTCACATGTCCCATTTCCACATCACCCATCATTTTCATACCTCATCTTCCACATGGCAAGATGTGAGGGCTTGTGAGTCCTCAACTCACCACAACTGTCCATCTTGTCCATATTGGCTAAATCCTAGCCATTCAATTCTCTAGAGATTCTTCCCTTAAAATGGAAGATTTGGTCTCATTTTCATAAGACCTTTTCATTATGCATTCAGCCTCATTCAAGCAACTCAACTCAAGAATTCAAGAAACTTAGCATTTAGCATTTTCAAGCATTCATCCTCCATTATTGAAACCTTTAATATTTCATTACATCCACCTACCACACTTGTTACACTACCCATTTGCACCATTGCATTCCTTACCATTTGCATCATTTTGTGTCCATTTTTGCATCATTTTCCATTGAAGGAGCACACAATCAAGAATCAAAAATGGCCAAGCAACTCATCAATCCAAGTAAGGTAAAAAATTCCTTTTCTTTGTTATTTTGTTTTGGATTCAACTTAGGCTAATCTTGAGTTTTTGTTAGTGTTTTTTCTCTTTTGCATTTAACCTTGTTTTGTAGCTTAGGGTAGGAAAATTACTTGCACACAGCTTGAAGAGATATTTTATAGAGAGAAGAAAATCTTGATGCAATAGAGATTTCCAACACAATTTGGACAACCACTTGCAAACATGCATGAATGATAGAGTACACCTTCAGCTTATTGCATCAAGAAACTTAGTATTTAGACTTCACACTAATCCACCACACTCACATCACACAAACCCACTAAGTCACATCTATTTTGTATCTATCCGATCTATTTCTTTGCACTTATCTCTCTCTCATCCTTCACCACTAACTCATCCTATACTTATACTTTATTTAACTTTGAAACAAATTGAAAGTCAGCCATCCATCAATAAATTCAAATTAGGTCAATGCCAAAACATCCTAGGGTGGAGTTAGAATGAGGGTGACCCAAACACATGCTTGATGAGGAGCCAAATAGGTCCAACATGCTTCATCAACTTCGAAAGTAGTGTTCAACAAAACTTCAACCAAACTAGTGTAAAATGCATAAAAAAATTAAGCATAATCCTTCTAGATACTGAAATTATCTTCAACACAATCATAACAACTTAAATCTAGAACCGTAAGTCATAAGACTTAACCAAAAAGAAATCTGAACCAACAACATTTCTCCTCGACCTTAGCCAAAACCATAGAAAACCACAGTTCACAACTAGTGAACATAACTCACATTGTACAAGAATCAAAAGACAAAAATATGGATATAGCAGCTTCCAACAATCATAATCAACATATCTAAATCACACAAACATAAGAGAAAATCTTGGAGAAAAACTCGGCACAACCATTGAACAACTGCAACCTTTCTTCAATACAATTTTCTAAATATCCTCAAAATGAATAGCTAATAACTTACATCCATGACATTAATGACAACAACAACTAGTTGATAACCAATTGACCAGTTGACATCAATGACAACACCTTCATTCTTGCAACACTTTTCTCTGTTAACTAAATTGAGCTATTATTAGATCATTTTGTCTCATCGCATGTGATGTTAACACTTGTCCTAATCTAATCCCTTTACCATTTAGGATTTCTCCTATACAACACTCACCCCTCGATGTACTATCTCTCTGAGATTTTATTTTTTGTTCTCTCAAACTCTCAACCTTTGAGGACTTTTCTTTTCATTAAGGATTATTGAGGTTCATTTTGTATCTTTTCTTGTTGAGGAATATTGCACATATTATTTGCAAATCTCTTGCATGGAAGGTGTATTTTTTTGTTGTTTGATCCCGTGGCTCTTGGTTTTATGGTTTTTCACAAATTTTCTAACAAAAATAATTTATGGAGAATATTCAAAAGCTTCATGGTATACCTAAGGTTATTGTTAGTGACCATGATCCTATCTTTACTAGTACCTTTGGAACATATTTATTCAAATGTTTGGGTACTCAATTAGCTCATAGTTATTCATACCATCCTCAATTTGATGGAAAAATAAAGGTTTTTAATAAGTGTTTTGAATGATATATATGTTGTTTCACTTAAAATAAATAGTCCTAATCGGTATATTGGCTACCACTATAAAAATGGTGGTATAACACTTCCTTCCATAGTGGAAATTTATGGCATTGTATGGAGATCATCCTCCTTCCATCACATCATCATTGAAGGTTTCACCAAAAGTTCAAGTTGTGGAGGACCAAATGCTTCATTAACAACAAGTAATTTCAAGACTTAAAGAGAATCTATCCATGACAAAAAATTGAATGAAGTAACAAGAAGACCAACATCATAGTGAAAGAATTTTTTAAGTTGGGTATTGGATTTTCTTGAGATTGCAACCTTACAAGAAAATGTCATTGAAGCAACAATGAAAGAATAACAAGTTGTCTCCAAAATATTATGGCCAATATCAAATCACATAAAAGATAGGTAGTGTTTCCTACAAGCTTGAATTGCCATCAACAACAAAGATATACCTTTTTTTTTCATGTTTCTTGTTTGAAGAAGGTAATTGGGAATACTATCCCTACTTAGACAATGTTACTAGAGCTCGATGAAGAAGGAAGAATCATATTAGATCCAGAGTTTATTCTTTAGAAATTCACAAGGAACCTAAGGACTAGAACACTCACATAGTATCTCATCCAATAGAGGAATTTACCAGTTGAAAATTCCACATGGGAGGATGCTCCAAAATTTTAAAAAAAATGAAAAGCATCAAAAATTTCCTATCATTGAAAAAAATGCTTCTTTCAAGAGGGGGCATGCTACGCCCTTAATATTAGAGTACATCAAGTTATGAATAGTTGGCTTGTGGCTATATTAACTCCTAATTAAGTTGTATTATCATTATTATATTGTTATTTAGTTACTTAGGTTAGGATAGGGCTTATATAGGGCTATCAGAGCTAGCCTAAGTGATATCATAGGAATAAATAGGTATATATAGGAGGTTACGAGTCTTATTTCATCACCATATTATGAATTGTGTTCTCATTTGAGATATTTGGAGGTTTTCCCCCTCGAAGTGGCTTCATATTCTTAGTTATCATCAAGTATTTTCAAGATATTTTCTATCATATTCTTCTATTGTGCAAGTTATTTCATTACATTATGAACCACCAAAAACATACAATTAGGGAAAGAGGATTCCCCAATAGGCTCCTAAGGTTTTTCACCTAGAAGCTTGGTTTGGAAGAATGGCTCTCTTTCGCACTAATGATGTATTTTTGGTGAATTAATTCAAAGGGTATTGGAGATTTGATAGTGTGTGATGCCCTAAATTCTAGAAATGGAAAATAAAAACTAACTATTAAATACAATCTATTAAAATGTAAATGCTGGAAAACACATAATGATATGCAAAAGACCAAAGAAACATAAAAAAAATGCCATAGAAGTGAATAAAAAAGAGGGAGTGCACTTGGAAATAGGTTTCAAACTAGATTGGAGGCTAGAAATGTTGTTGATGCTAAAATTTAGGCCTACTAGGACACTTACGCCATTTTGGGCAACCTAGTCCCAGATCTGAAAAATTTCACCAAAGTTCATTCTTGCCAAATGGGTTTCTAGAAACATACAAATATTTGAAAAATAGGTTCAATGGGATTAGGTTTCCATTTTTGGTGACTTAATCATCTTCTGAATTTTTGAAGATTAGAAAGTGGAATCTGAAGCTCCCGGTTTGCACTTTCTTCTCCTCGAGGTATCTTGATCCAAAATTGCAGAATCTGGTTTGTAAAGGTTCTCTAAGCCTCAACTAGGGTTTCTACAACCTTGAAGAGCTTGGAAAATTTGATGAAGATTGTTCCACCTTGGTTCTTTGCCAAATCTGCATATAAGACATGTTAATCACACTAAGAGGGAAAACTTATTGATTGTTAAGGCATGGGGGTTTACCTTAGTCAAAACCCTTTTGAGTAATTAAACCAAAATGATGAAATAATGTAAAGAAGCATGAAAAAAAGGAGTGATGAATTTTACCTTTCCATGATGATTGATCTTGAGTTGCAGTAATGGAGGATTCAACCCTTGGATGCTTCTTAAGAGAGGTGTCTTGGTGACTTAGAATACTCAAACCCTAGCTTGCTTGAGAAGAGTGAGAGAGAAGTGAAGAGTGAATAATGAAATAGGAGGAGAAATGAGATAGAAGAATAGAATTTGGGGATAGATGAAAAGTGCAAAATGAGAGGAAAACCCCTTATTAATACATGTGCCCTAATTTCCTGAAAATGACCCCACACAGGCTAACCTTAGGGTTTAGGAGGTAAAATCCTGAAAGAAATTTAAATTAATTTTGATTTTTATGCCACATGGGACTAGGTTTCCCAAGGTGGCGACCTAGTCCACCTAGGCAATTTTTGATTGGTTTTCAGGGATTGAAGTGTGATTAATATTGTTTGTCAGGATTGTCTCACAAAACACACTAATGTAAGGCTTGTATATGCATTTAAGGGGTCATTATAGCATAATAAAGGGTTGATTTAGTGATGACAAGCCTAAGAAAGTGTGAAAATTTATTGAAACACCTTACAAAACTTTGACACAATGTTTGGAAAGGGGTAAAAAGAGGTTGAAAATGGTCTAAAACCCATAGGTAAGGGTCCAAATGAGTGAAAAATGTCAAAGGCTACACTTTTTGGTGACACATTTAGCCCCCACTTTAGTGAGAGGATGAACTTGCTTCAGAATCACACTAAAGTAGCCCAATGGAAATGGTGAAGAATGACACAGACAAAGAAGGAGGTGAAGCCCCCAGGATTCAATATTGTAATTTAAAAAGACATCAACTCAAGAAGACACATTCAAGGGTGAATGAATTGCAACAAAATGAGATGCATGATCATGCAATGAAAAGGATTAAAAGGAAAGAAGAATGAGGTGGAAAATATGCACTCACTCTAGGGCCACAGAACATCGGTTCGTCTGTAGGGTGAGTTGTCCCAAAGAAGGTGAGAAACATAGGTGGCTATGGGGAAATTCGTGTCGCTGGTTGGGCTTCCTGCTTAACCATACCAAAGTTATACCTCTTGATAACTTTGATAAGATGCCACAAAAGGAATTTTTTTTGAAATGATGGTATAAGGAATGTTCAAAGGGAGTTTTCTTACTTCTTGCAATGTCTCATCCTAAGGAACATTATGCATAATGTCTCCAAGAGAGGAAAAGTGCAAATGGACTCATCTTGTATCCAAGAGAGGAAAGACTCGTCTTGTATGCAAGAGAGGAAAAATGCAGATGTCTTATCCTAAGCAACATTGTACCTAATGTTTCCAAGAGAGGGGATCGCAAGAAAAAATAAAATCGCACAATGAAATGTGAGTGTCGATGTATGCCCCCACTTTAAAGTGGTTGCTAACACCATTACTGTGAGCAATTTATTTAAACTAGAAGAAGAAGAGAACATGAGAGGTTTTTCAAAAAGCCCTATGCCAAGTCATATATTTCCGATAAGCTATCCAATGAAGGGGAGAGTATGTCACATGCGAGTTAACTTAAGAAATGTCATCCACATCCCAAGCTTGCTCTTATGTGTTCATGGAAGGTTAATGATGATGAGGTAAAAATAACCTCATCATGATAACATAATAAAACCCTTCCTCATATATGCAAAATACTTATTATTTTCCAATTAATTACACTTTAGGCATAATAATTGCTTATCTTTTGAGAAAAAAATAGTACAAACTTTATTTCTTGTGATTTATCGAAGTATCTTGCTAATGCAAATTTAATGGGTAGTTTTAAGTTTTTTGTAGGATAATAATCGACCATCATACAACATTCAAAAGCATTCAACTAGCATGAGCTCCATAACAGATTAAAGAAATGTGTTGGGAACATGCTTTGGAACTTTAGGATGATGGACCGAAATCATAGTTTCTTTTAGTTAAATTTTTGTTATGTTTTAAAGTTTAAGACTTCATGGCTCAACTCGAGCCTCTTTAATATTTATGTAATGGGAATTTAAAGACATAAAGTTTGTTTAAAATTTGTTACAAAATTTTTCAATGGTAATCTAAACCATCTGAAATATAGGATTTAGTTAGAATCTTTTTATAAATATGTAATCTCCAAAAGAAAAAGATAGGTAGAATAGTATGGTTATGCTATCGACATGCTTTATGAATATATATTAATAAAGAAACTATTGTATATCAATCTATGAGTTGTTGAAATTATGGATGAAGATTACTTTTAATGGAAGAGCTTTCGATTACATTGCGCATTACTTGAAAATGTAGGAAACCGCGAGCTGGCCACTCAAGGGATGATAGATTAAATAGATGAGTACTTTCCTTTAAACAATTATGTCATTTTTATTGCATGGATAATAATAAATGAGTGTAGTCATTTTTCATGTTAATTTTCTAGATATTAATTAAGTCTATTGTCTTAGAGTATGGAGTTTCAGAGAATTCATTGTCTTTCATTTCTGTAGTTACTTTCGTTTAACTATTAGAACTATTACTTATATTAATTATATGTTTCATGGATTGTTTACAAGTTTTTCTACTTCTATCTAGTTTACATGCTTCTTAATTTAGTTATTTCTTTGTTTTCTAGTTTAGTTATCATGCTTTCTAGATTAATTATCTTGTGCTTTCTAGTTTAAATACTTTCCAGCTTTTTAGATAAATTACTTTCAAGTTAACTAGTTGAACAACCTTAGGTTAAAGTTAATTTTAGTTTCTCTAAAAATACAAAAAATCGAAGAGAGGTAGTCAACTTACCTTCTATTGCAAATAGTCGTGAACACTACCCAATCGGTATATTGATGTTTTATCTTCTAAAGCAATGGGACCTAACGACAACCTATCAAATGACAAGTCAAAAGAGACAACGAAAAGTGAAATATGAGGGAAAAGGCTAACTAACCCCTTGCCCCCACTTAGTGCAAGATGAGAGTGAGCCGAAAGGATTGAGGGAACGTAAGGTAGAGTGAAAATCAGTATCAATTAGAGGAATGAGGTGCCCCCACATAAGGAAGAACACCATAATCCTTAAGATGTTTGATATTACTAATCAAGGCCTTACACTCATTAGTGGAGTGACCATGAACTCAGTGGTAGGCACAAAAGAAATGTTTATGGTAACATTTCTTTTGAGTTCCGGGAGGAAGGGAGATCAAATGATCTTGGAGGAGTCTCAACAAGATGCCCTCTTGATCAAGGGTAGAAGGTGTTCCTTTGGTTTGTGACAAAGAAGGGTCTTTCTTAGTATAGGATGTCATACTTACACAAGGCTCTATAGATTGTGATATTTTGTATACTCCTTTAGAGGATTGTGTAAAATCTGACTCAAGAGTAGGTTACAAGATGACATTCGCTTTAAGCAAAGAGTCCTTTGTTTGTTTCAATGGATCACTTTCTAAGGTTGATTTAGAAGGATTATTTGAGATAGGGTTGGTGTGAGGGGAAGGCTTGGTGATTTCGATTAAAGGACAATAACCTAGACCATGATGGCTTGTTTGTGTGATAGGCTCGATAGGGTTATGGATACCTTTTTCATTAGCACCACAAACTTTTCCACTATATCCAAGTTGCTTCATGAGCTCATAACCTTTTCCATAAATCTTTTTCAATGCTTTTTGATCACATGAGGGTTCGTTATTGGCTTTATTGTCTAAAGTAGTTGAGGTGGATGCTTTCAAAGGATCGACCGAGTCTTGTGTGGGAAAGACTATGTTTCCCTTGTCATGGTCTTTGTTTGTGATCTTGGAGTCTCCTAGTAAAGGAGGGGTGAAGTTTAAGGAACCCCAATCATCTTCTAAGGATTTTTTTTGTATAGGTTCCACTTGTTTGGTGGGTGTGGAAGGGGTGAAGGGTTTGGATTTGTTTTGCTCAGTTTGTAAGACACTGTAAGGTTCAAGATCAACATCAAGTGTGTACACTTTGTTGTTGTAGATGTACTTCATCTTATGATGAAGAGTGGAAGGCACTCAATTCATTGCATGAATCCATGGCCTGCCTAAAATGAGATTATATGAAATATCATGAGGTATAACATGAATTAATGTGTCTAATGTGGCCATTCCAACTATGAGAGGAAAAGTGATCACGCCAAGTAGCTTTTGTCCTACATTGTCAAATCCATTGATAGATAAGGAGGAAGGTTGGATGGTTGATTTATTGATGTGGAACCTATCCAAGAGATTGACACTACACACATTAACAACAAAGCCATTATTAACAAGGGTTCGATTGATCCCTATGCATTTGTATTGAGATATGATTACAAGAGCATCAACTTTTTTTTGCACTTGCAAAGGAGGGAGCTCACTTTGGTGGAAAACAATTTCAACCTTCAAGCCTTGAATCATAGTTGCTATGTCATTTGGTTGCACATTGGAAGGGATAGGAACATTTTGTAAGGCTCCCTGCATCATGTTGTGATAGTGAAAAGAGGCTTGAATAAGGTCCCATAAAGATATTTAAGGAGGAGTATTCCTTATTTGATCAACAAGTTCATACTCCCTAATGAGTGAATTCAAGTGAGGGGCAATAGGAAGAATGGGAGGGGATGAAGGTAAGGATGTTGAGGTTGGTTGGGGTGGGCAGGGGTTGTTTCTTGTGTAATGTGTATGAGCAATGGTATTATGACTCGGTTGCTACAACACATTATTCTGAGGCAAGTAGAGGGTATATTAAGGTTTAGGTTTGGTTGAAGGAGGATAGAGGGTTACTTGAGGTTGAATAATATTAATGTCCCCTTGGGAAGGAGATTCTAATATAGTCTCTACATCTTCTTGTAAGGGCATAATATTATCAGGTGAATGATCAATGATGGGATTAGCAATAGTGGGAGGATGAGGGGAGGGTTCTATTTGATTATCAAAGATCTCATTCTCTTGTTCCACACTATCCACCCTAGGATGAGAGCTTGGAAGAGGTTCATCACATGCTTCATCACAAGTGGGGGAGGAATCAAGAGAAGGACCACTAGGATTTTCAAAGAGATCATTCCAAATGGTTGGAGCATTAGGGAAGGGAGGGTCAAGAGTCTCATGACTTGTAATATGTGTATCTTCTAACATCGACCAATCCTCTTGGAATAGAGGAGAGATATGAGAAGAATGAGTTTGAAGTTCATGGTTAGGGACACTAGGTAAGGAAGTGTTTAGAAATGTTTGTTGTTTAATATTTAGCAAAGGGGGATGAGGATAGGGACAATCAAGACCCTCAATGCTTGCATCTTTTGTCACTGAAATACCTTCATCACTAATAGGAGAGGTATAGGGAGAAGCACAAGTATGATTTTTATGATTATCAACAAATATATCCTCATCGATGGGTAATGTAATGTTAAGAATTATGTCAATGGTTTGGTTATTAACATGTTCTTTAATGAATTCATTATTATAATCTACATTTAACTCATAAGAGGGAATGTTATATTTATGCAATCCATTTGAAACCAAATCAGAGCCACATCTTTTAAAAGAAAACGTGGTATGAAGAGAAGGTAAAGAGAGTGCAATTCAATAATTGAAAGTGAAATTTTGAAATGCAATTTTTCAAATGGGAAAAAGTAATTTTCTGAGTACACTATGCAACAATCTAAAAAAGAAATGTAATATATGAAAAATTGAAACTAAGCAATGCATGAAATGAGCTAATATAAGCTAGTTCTAATAAAATACATGTAACCAAAACACAACTAGTTGATATAGATAAATAATGGCACAAAACAAAAGCTTAAAAATAGGGTTTTCAGCTCTGTAAAAGGCTATTTCAGAGGCCTAAAGGGACTAGGTTGTCTTCCTCCTTGTGATCTGTTTTAGATTTTGTAGAATATTTTGATGGGTGTAGGTGGTTTTTGTGTTGTATGATGTAGATATAATATGAAAATGTAGAATTTCAGAATTTTTTAATGTTTAAAGATGTAAAAATGCAACCTATATGCACTTTTTACTAATGAAGAATTTTACAACCTAGAATGCAACCTTACTAATGCAACATGCAATGCAAGCTAATTATAGGACCATGAAGGAAACTAAACCAGAAAGGAATGGTATTTGAAGGCCAGGTTCACCAAAATGAACCACCAAAAATATACAATTAGGGAAAGAGGATTCCCTAATAGGCTCCTAGGGTTTTTCACCTAGAAGCTTGGTTTGGAAGAATGACTCTCTTTCACACTAATGATGTATTTTTGGTGAGTTCATTCAAAGGGGATTGGGGGTTTGATAGTGTGTGATGTCTTATATAATGGAAATGGAAAATAGAAACTAACTATTAAATACAAGCTATTGAAATGCAAATGTTGGAAAACACATAATGATATGCAAAAGACCAAAGAAACATAAACAAAATGCTATAGAAGTGAATAGAAATGAGGGAGTGCACCTTGAAATGAGTTGTAGACTAGATTGGAGGTTGGAAATGCTACTGATGCTAAAATTTAGGCCCACTATGACACTTACACCATTTTGGGTGACCTAGTTCCAGATTTGGAAAAGTTCACCAAAGCCCATTTATGTCAAATGGGTATCTAGAAACACACAAATCTCTGAAAAATAGGTTCAATGGGACTAGGTTACCATTGTTGGCGACTTAGTCCTCTTTAGAATTTTTGAAGATCAGAAAGTGGAATCTAAAGCTCCCGGTCCGCACTTTTTGCTCCTTTAGGTATCCAGATCTGAAACTGTAGAATCTAGTCTGTAGAGGTTCTCCAAGCCTCAACTAGGGTTTTTACAACCTTGAAGAGCTTGGAAAATTTGATGAAGATTCTTCCACCTTGGTTCTTTTCCAAATCTGCATATAAGACCTGCAAATCACATTAAGAGGGAAAACTTGTTGATTGTTAGGGCATGGGGGTTTTCCTTGGTCAAACCCCTTTTGAGTAATCAAACCAAAATGATGAAATAATTTAAAGATTCATGAAACAAAGGAGTGATGGATTTTCCCTTGCCATGATGATTGATCTTGAGTTTCAACAATGGAGGATTCAGCCCTTGGATGCTTCTTGAGAGAGATGTCTTGGTGACTTAGAATACTCAAAACCTAGCTTGCTTGAGAAGAGTGAGAGAGAAGTGAAGAGTGAATAATGAACTAGGAGGAGAAATGAGATGGAAGAATAGAATTAGGTGATAGATGAAAAGTGAAAAATGAGGGGAAAACCCTTATTTATACATGTTGTGCCCTAATTTCCTAAAAATGACACCATACAAGCCGACCTTAGGGTTTAGGAGACAAAATCCTGAAATAAATTTCAATTAATTTTGATTTTTATGCCACATGGGACTAGGTTGCCAAAGGTGGCGACCTAGTCCACTTGGGCAATTTTTTATTGATTTTCGAGGATTGAAGTGTGATTAATATTGTTTGTCAGGATTGTCTCACAAAACAAACTAAAGTAAGGCATGTATGCACATTAAGGGGTCATTATAGCATAAAGGGTTGATTTAGTGATGAAAATTCTATGAAAGTATGAAAATCTATTGCAACACCTTACAACACTTTGACACAAGGCTTGGAAAGGGGTCAAATTAGGTTTTAAATGATCCAAAATCCATAGGCAAGGGTCCAAATGAGTGAAAAGTGTCAAAGGCTAAAATTTTTGGCGACACACATTGACCTCCAAATTGTTTTAGGATAGGATCTCCATTAAAAATAAACAAAGAGCACAATTAAAGAAATATAACTTAGCGAGATTCTTGAAAAGCACATTCTTCTATAATTCTAGTGGAATAAAGGACCTCTCATTCAACTGTCCCAACCTCGTGACCTTTAAGACATTTCTCATAGAATTTAGTTAAAGAAGGAATTCAAATGATATTATCAAGCTTGAAGAGTTTACTTTGTCACCTTGCATCATCAAAACATTAGGAATAATCACTAAACTCTAATATTTTATACTATGTTATCTTTCAAAGTCACAATTTTGATCATTTTTTTTTACATGCCTTGTGGAATGAATTCGTTGGTATTCCTATTCCCTAATCTAATCATTTTC
The DNA here is from genome assembly GCA_007115665.2 of Sequoiadendron giganteum. Classification (NCBI taxonomy): domain Eukaryota; kingdom Viridiplantae; phylum Streptophyta; class Pinopsida; order Cupressales; family Cupressaceae; genus Sequoiadendron; species Sequoiadendron giganteum. The sequence continues at coordinate 169,121,116 of CM021100.1, read as the reverse complement.
ACGAGGATATTTTTTTAGAATTTTTGATGTGGAATTACCTCTAACATGATACTTTTAGCACAATTTATGAGTTATTCTCGACTCCCAAGCCCTAATAGTTTGCATTGTGTCATATTTTTAGGTTTAAGTTTTGATATATCCTTATTTGAATTAATGGGGTGTGAATTTTATGGTATCCCCAATCCTTGACTCTTGAAATTGATGATGTTGAGGTACCCCAATTTCTTTGCTTTGAGCATGAGTTACAAAGTACTTCCTATCCCCGATCCTTGATATCTTATTTTTATAATAATTTCTTTAGGACCAGTGGTTTGATCACACATCTTAGGGATTCCCTTTAGCATTGTGTAATTAAGTATCCTCAACTCCTAAAATCTAAAGTTTTACACTATATTATCTTTTAGGCTATCAAGTTCATTTTTTTTGTAGTATCCTTCCAAACGTTATATTTTAAAACTTAAGGACTAGTACTCCTTCTTAATCCCGCATTTTATAGAAAGGTGATACTTTGTGTAATGAATTTTGTGCTTAATTTTGAAGTTATTTTCAATCCTCCTACTACCCAAAATTTTCACTTAAATTCTTCTCAAAATTTAGTCCCTCCTCATGTCTTATATTTTCACAACATTGAAGTCATAGTGAAAAAGGAAGTTATTTTATAAATCCTTAACTTTTTCAACATTTTTAACCTTTCCAAGTGGATAATTGTATAAGTGATCACCATTTGGTACAACATGAGTAAAATAACATGTTAAGAGGAAAAATGATTGGCAATCAACATCACCTCTAGACCAAACCTAGCTAAGGTACATAAGAAGTACACAACCATTGAATACATTTCTACTACAAATTCTCATTGAATCATTCCTATAGGTCATAATTTATATCCATGTCTTAAATCAAACCCATCTAACATAAGCTCTAACTCAAGGAGATTAAGGTTGAACCATCTAGAATTTTAAAACTATTTATAATTTGTGAAATTCACCATACCATAAACATTAAAATATTTTTATCATAATACATATGAATTCTATATAAGAGCAACATAGACTCATCATTTCTATTGAAGCTAATTCCCTTACATATTAATCTCAATTCCTAAAACTAAACAATAACATATCTGAAATGAATTAATCCTTATGGGTTACATTTATTTAATTAGTTTAATTAATCCTTAAAAAAGAAAAGGTAACCCTACTTTGAAAAAGTTATATATATTAATATTTTTGTGTAATGAAACAATACACTTTATGATTGAAAAAGGATAAAAATCTAAATAAAATGAATTTAGAGAGATCTTTTTATTTTTTTATCTTTTAAATTTTTTATTTTTAATATTTATAAAATAAATTTAGATAGATATTTTTGAAAGGGTGTTAAGAAAAGGTGATTAAAAGATGATTTGAAATTATTGGTAGTTAGTTGTGAATAATTATTGTAATCGATGAAGGATTTGGTTCATCATTTAACATGTTATCTTATTTTCTTTTAAGAATTTCACATGTTTTAATATTTTTTCTATTGGGTTTCATCTACTATAAATAATTAGGTCAACAAAAGAGTTGTGATTCAATCAGTTGAGGCAATTGATGAGGGTGATTGTATATTTCTTGATTATTCCATTCACCAAGATTCAAACACCAAAAGGTATAATATTATAGACGAGGTTAGGATTGTGTTATCTCAACCAAATAATAATAGCATAGAGTCATGCTCTTGAAGGTTTTCACTTTGGAAGGTATCAAATAAAAAACCATGCCAGGACCATACTATCTAAACCAATTGTTAGAATCAAACATGCTCTGATACCATGTTAGAATTGGCTATGGATGCCAAGATCTATGGACCAAATAGAAAGCATAAAGAAGAGAGAAAATAATGTGACAAGAATAAACTGTATTCAATTTAAATGATATGAGATGATTGTCCAAATGTAGTAGAGACCCCTTGGTTATATAGCCAAGGTGAGAACATAGGAGTGCATAAGATTATGACAAGTGTCGTAATCTTATGACATGAGACAACAATGAAAAACTATCACTCCACCTAAAGTGGAAAGTGATAATGTGATAACCACCACAAAAGGTGGAAACCTAATCACATGATATGTCCATGAAAGGTGGAGGTGATAAAGTAATAAGAAGATAAGTCCACCAAAGGTGGAAATTCTCCAACAACTCCTATGTGGTCCCTAAGTAAACTTAACTAAGGTGTAATTATGACCTAGGACAAGGTACAACACAATTAATTACACCAAAACCCCCCCTTAAGTGCAACTTTAGGAGAATCAAACAATGCAAGATGAGTCCTAGCAACTAGGCCATGTTAGCTACCCATGTACAAATGCAATGCAATCTCCCACAAACATAGAAAAGGAGAAAACCCAATGGCACAAAACTCCTCCCCAAAAGAGAGATGAAATACAAAATAGAAATGCTCTCAATGATGCATGAGAAGGTAAAAACCCCATGTGAGGAAAAAGACCCCCCCATAAGAGAGAGGTAGAAGAGAGACAAGGCAATCCCCCCTCAAAGTTGAGTCTCCTGCAAGGATGGTAGAAGCTCGACATTGAATGCTAAAGATGATCCAATCTCGCTGAACAACATTCCTCCCCTTAGGAAGAAACAAAACCAAGGATGTATGCAGGATGTATGATGTCTCTGAATGATGCTCAAGTGTCTCCATGTCGATGCTGAAAGCTGAAACACTCCAAATAGGCATTTTGCATTCTAGGCCACACTGCTAAAGATGACAATCCAACATCTAGTAGAGAAGAATGTAGAACATGATCCAAAGACAAAGATATCCCCTCTAAAGACAAAGAGGCCTCCTCCAAATGCTTTCCAAAATTATCCACACTCATGTCAAGTTGCAAAGAATGATCATGTAGAGAATGAACAAGAGGGTCAGAGTGTTCCCTTACAACAACTGAAGAAGGAGCATCTTCATCAAAGAGAAGATGAATGTCATCAATGATGTCCCCCAAATCTGCAAGATGAGACTTCACAAACAAGGCTGAAATACCTATCAAGAAGCTATCCAAAGTAGCTAAATCTGAAAGACAATGAATATCTTGTTGCACTGAATCACAAGGAACCAAAACTATGGAATCACGAGCATCATCAAATGCAACAATAGATGAGGATGTGATCTCAATAGGAGAAGGAGAAGCAAGAAGAGAAGTCACATTGTCAATTGGACATTCAAGACATTTGTTACACTCAAGCTCCTCTAAAGTATCATCATCATAGGGTACATTATCAACATCATCAAGGGGAATTAAACAATCTGCAACAGGATCATCTGGGAATGGAGAGATAAGATGGTCTCCAAAAAATCTCCCAAATCTTGGTCCAAAGTGTGTGTGGGAACTTGATATCTGAGATCTCCACAAGAATATCAAAACCAATATATGTACCAATCAATCCTAAAATGTGATCATTATTATTACCCCAAACTGATTGCTTCCAAGGTGTGTCTGGTTCAGGTATGAGCCCATAAAGGTATGGCAAAAGCTTAAACCACCTGAGATGTGTTAGGATACCTTTCTTCCAAGACTCATAATTATCCTTATTCAACATTACCAGAGAAGGATGAATAGAAAAACCCATGATACCTCCTCAAATGATCAACACAAATGAATCAATCACAAGATTACCCCCCCCCCCAATTCACTCAATCAAAGAACCCCCCAAGAAATATCTGATTTGGCAATTTATATTTAGTATGTTTACAGCTTCCACTGCCAAACAAAGAAAATTGGACTTTGATCTTGGTACATGCAGATGCTAAAGTAGGCCACAAATTCAAGTACATTTTTTGGTAAAAAATGAGATCAATTTGATCATACCATTGAGAAGTACACAAAAAATTATGCACTTTCAAAAAAAATGACACTAAAAAATGTTACCGTAGGAGCAAGTTATGAGCTCTCAAAGTTCCCAAAATGAGGACGAAGCAGTAACACCTGTGAAAATCTGTAATGTCTAAAAACACTAGAAGCCAAAACCAAAAACTTATTGCACTACTGTGAAGAGCACAAAAAATTAGCCCAAATCAAAAAACATTGCTCGAAAAAAAGAGCCAAAATGATTGAGTTATAAGCTTTCAAAGTCGGTTTGCAAAACTGAAAATGCAAACGGACAGGGGGTAGAAAATTTCTTTGAAAATGCTAATGTGTTGCTGACGTCAGCAACCGACGATGTTAAATTTGACGGTCATTTGACCGTCACTGTCGTTGTCGGTCCCTTCTAGAATATTCTATGTCAGGAGCCGCGGGTGGGGCCACGGCCAATGAAGGTCGTGCACGTGGCGGGTGGCAGTGCAGCCTATACCCCTGCGGGTACTGTTGTGCCTGCAAATTGTAGGCTTTTCCGCAAAAAAATAATATTTTCTACTTTTTTTTTTAATTTGATTTATTTAGTTATTTTTCAAATAAAAACTTCAAACCGAATTTGTTTCAAAAACTAATTTTTTTTTATAAAAAAATCATACCGTCGCAATAATAGCGATCTGGGGGCCGTATGACTCTTCGAGCAATTTTTTTTTGCTTTAACGGATGACTTGCTCTGATTTGAATGATTGGACAGTTGATCTTAGGGTTTTGTGCCCTTCTGGATGCGATGGTAGGGTCGGATTTGACCCAAAATGCTCCAAAAATGCAGCTACTTTCTAGATCTAGCGACCACAATGCAACTTCAAACCCTCATAGATTTGGCCTCATATGTCTGATTTGGACAAAACAAAAGGAAAAATCGACTTTCTCGAACCTTTCGAATGCAATGGTGAGCTTATATTTGCACCAGCAAGCTCCGATATAAACTTGCAATAAAGAGCCAAAAATGGAACCTCCTCAAATATGGTACCTCTCTTTAAAAAAAGACTCTCCAATGGCACCCAACCCGCTCTGATACCATGTTAGAATTGGCTATGGATGCCAAGATCTATGGACCAAATAGAAAGCACAAAGAAGAGAGAAAATAATGTGACAAGAATAAACTGTATTCAATGTCAATGATATGAGATGATTGTCCAAATGTAGTAGAGACCCCTTAGTTATATAGCCAAGGTGAGAACATAGGAGTGCATAAGATTATGACAAGTGTCGTAATCTTATGACATGAGACAACAATGAAAAGCTATCACTCCACCTAAAGTGGAAAGTGATAATGTCATAACCACCACAAATAGTGGATCACCCACAAAAGGTGGAAACCTAATCGCATGATATGTCCATGAAAGGTGGAGGTGATAAAGTAATAAGAAGATAAGTCCACCAAAGGTGGAAATTCTCCAACAACTCCTATGTGGTCCCTAAGTAAACTTAACTAAGGTGTAATTATGATCTGAGACAAGGTACAACATAATTAATTACACCAACACCAATAAATAACAACATAGATTTATGATCTTGTACAAATGATGTAAAATCCAAAAAAAAAAATAACAACCCCAAATATATATTTATTAATTACATTTCTTATTTAACCTTTAAACTAGAATTATATTTTTTTATACATTTTTTAATTAGATTAATCAATAAGAAGTTTTTTATTCGTAGAAAAACATTTTTTATCAAAGAAAAATTACAAAAATAATTAATGGAACATCTTTATAAAGACGAAAGTGAACAATTCACACCACAATCGATTCTCATAGGTTGCAACGTGCATGACACTCTTCTGCATATATTCCATGTGATTTCCTATGACGACTCTCTCTCAGCCACTCACTTCTTATCTTTATGATGACTCCCTCTCAGCCACTCACTCTACGTGTTTCATCACTTCTTATCTTTGTGACGACTTTCTCTCCACTTACAAATACATTGCAGTTCACCTCCTCAACAAAAACCCCTCTTTTACTCCAGTTTATCCCTCTGTCAAAGCTTAAACCTGTTTCATGGCATCTCCTTCTACTTTTAGTTGTAACACTGGGCGTGAAACAAAAAATGAACATACAAATGCATGTGAAGAGATTGTTGCATCTCCATCGACTTCTACTACGCCCTCAGTGGGATCCCTATTTTCATCCTATTTTAATTGGTGTTCTTTCTTTCGTTCTTTCTGTTCAACTCGACCCCATTCTAATGCTTTTCACGGGATCGCACATTCTGGGTCTGATACGCATGCTTTTGAATAAATTGTACCATCTGCATCAACTTCTGCTAGATCCAGAATTCCAGAGAGAAAGCTGCCCTACAATGTGTTTATTAATCATTGTGGCTCCGATGTCAAACACACACTCACAACCTCTCTCTATCAGACCCTCACTGGCATTGGATTGAGGGTTTTTCTTGATAAAGAAGAGCTTGAATTGGGGGATTTCTTACCTATAGAAATAGAAGAGGCAATGCACAGTGCTTTGCTTCATATAGCTATATTCTCCGAGAATTATGCACAATCCTCATGGTGCTTGGCAGAGCTTTCGTTTATGCTCAAAACAGGCACCCAAATTGTTCCTATTTTCTATCATGTTCAGCCTGACGATGTTAGATATGCAAAAGGAGTTTATGCTAAGGCATTTTCCCGACATACAAAGAAGGGTAGATACATATTGGAAAATCTTCGAGAGTGGAAGAATGTGCTCAAAATTGTTTCATATAATTTCGGTGACACCATTCATAATGATGAGTGAGTACCAAATACTCTGTCTCCAGCTCTTATCCTTTTTTTTTATCAATTATTTTCTGCATTTTTTCAATGATTTTTATTTTATTCCTTATTTTTTGTTACATGTTAAGTGATGCTTGTTCTATTTTGTTTTTTTGTTGTTGTAAATGTTTAGTGATGAGGGGACTCTGATGAAGAAAATCATTGGCTCTGTTTTGAAAGTAGTGAAAAATGTGCCCTTTATGGTTGTCAATCATCTAATTGGTCTAGATGAAATTCTAATAGACTTTGAAAGGACAACACTTCAATCTGCAGAGAATCATGACAATGTGCAAATTGTAGGAATATGGGGTATGGGTGGTTCAGGGAAGACCACTCTTGCAAAACAGTTATATAATAATATATATAGAACTTTGGAAAAATATAGTTTTCTATTAGATGTTAGAGATGTTGCTTCTAAACGTAAATTGCATAAGAAACAAAAAAATCTTCTAGAGGATCTCTGTCTCCAAGGGGTATCAATTGATAATGTAGAAGAAGGGAAGGGGATTCTTGCTAGTCGTTTGCAATCTATTCGAGTGCTAATCATTTTGGATGATGTGGATAATATGGAGCAATTGAATGCTCTAGTGCCCAAGAAGGAGAGTCTTGGATGGGGTAGTTTGATTTTAGTAAAAGAAAAGAGAAGTTGAAGTCCTTATATGTTGGGGCATTTCATCCATTTATAAAGTGAAAGCATTGGATCGACCTCATGCCAAGCAACTCTTTTGTTTGCATGCTTTCTTGCAACCCTCTCCACACGATGTATTTGAAGATTTGGTTGAAAAGTTCTTAAATGTGTGTCATCGATTACCTTTGTCTCTAAAATTTTTTGGAGCATAGCTATATGGTAACTCAAACAAAAATTATTGGGAAATTCAAGTGCAAAAGATCTCTAGAATTTTACCCAATGATATCAAAGAGAGATTAAAAGTTAGTTACGATGCCCTAGATGATGAGGAGAAGCAAATATTCATAGATATTGCTTGCTTCTTTATTGGAGAGAAAATAATTTAGCCATTGCAGCTTGGGATGGATCAGGATGGAATGGTCAGCATAGTTGGGAACAACTTTTAAATAAGTGTCTCATTGAGTTCAATGGTTAACTCATAAGAATGCATGACCACTTGCGCAATTTGGGCAGAGAAATCACAAATGGCAAGTCACCCTACCGTCTCTGGTCTCCCCAGTAGATTATTAATGTTGGTAATGAAGTACAAGTAAGATTAATACTTTTCTTTGTCTAGTCTTATTTGTTTGATTCTTGTTTTCATGAAGATTAATGTTTTCATAAATATTTGATTCTATTTTCGTTTGTATTTAAAAGGGAATTAAAATTCGAGGAATAATGGTCATGACAGCTGAATCTACAAGAAAGAATGAGGAATTTTTTTGATGTTCCGAGGATGGAAAGCTTGTAGTTGAGACAAGTGGAGATAATTATAGCTTGGAACCCTCTTCGCTTGGATTAAAAAAAAATCATGTTAGAGGAAATTATTATAATCAATTAATTAGTGATCTATCAATGGAGCTGGTATGGCTTCGCTGGCAGGGCATTGAGCAGAGAAATCTTCAGTCGTTGAGCTCATTCAAAAATTTGAGGGTCTTAGAACTCGAAGAAAATTGGCAAGGAGAACATCACTTAGAAGAACTATGGGAGAGTGACAACAATGTAAGTATCTTCTTTTTTATAAGCTATTTTTTAAAGCTTTACTTACACATTTTTATTATTGTTCGGATTCTGTTGATATCATTTAAGAATTTATTGCAGGGTCCTGTGCAATTAAGAGAGCTGGTTATTAATGAGTGCTTTGAATTTCAAGGATTTCCAAAGTCAATAGGATGTCTCAGGCATTTGAAAAAGGTTGTCGTGAGGAATGGGATCAAGGTGAGGAGTCCACCAGAAGAATTTTGTCTTCTTCAATCACTTGAGTACCTGGAGTTGAATTGGTGTGCAGAGCTATCATCACTACCCAACAACTTTGGTAATTTGAGAAATCTAAGGCACATTGATTTGACCTATTGCATAGAATTGAGGAGGTTACTAGTCTCTTTAAAGGTGCTCACACTCCTTCAATATCTCACCTTATATGGATGCTCTAACGTCATCTTAGAGTCAGACATTATGGAAAACATGACAAAGATAGAGTATTTGGATATCCAGGGTTGCGACCAATTGGAAGAGTTGCCTCATCACATTACAAATCAGGTCTCCTTGATAAAGCTCAGTTGTGGTACTAAGCAAGTTGCGAGAGATGTGGATTGCAAAGAGTACATTGTTGACAAGCCTGCCAACATCTATTGGAGATTTATCTTCCTTGACTTCTCTTGAAATTCATAATTGTCCTAAGTTGGAATATTTACCTGATTCTCTCGAGCGCCTCACTACTCACCTATGTTTTGTTGTGAATTGTGAATCTCCAAATACTTCATTGCAATTGGCATATAGTACAGATTATAAGGATAAAACATATATAGGGGTCCGATGGAGTTGGAGGAGGGTCACACAACATTCCATGATCTACAATTACATTTCCCGCCACACACAATCACCTGTACCCATATGCGGATGGAGCAGGGTAGAAGTTGAAGGAGAAATGGGAGAAGAGGAGAGAGTTGCGGAGGCTTTCACCCGCTTAAGTTTTTTTCTATCAACTTAATATTATTCTCAACAATATTGAGACATGAATTGAATAGATTTCTGGTAACGGGGAAAAGAATTCTCTTACTAATTTATTGTTTCCTTTAAATATATGTATATTTTTATATTTAAATAATTTAATATGATATTTAATTATAAATATTATTTTATTTAAATATAATTTATAAAATTATAAAATAGGATTTTTTATTATTGATTAATTTAAAATATATATAAATAAAATAATTATTATTTTACAATTAAAAAAATTTAAAATTGATCTATATTAGAAAAAGAGGATAAATTATGAGTTAATATTTGTATGATAATTAAGTTATTGATATAATTTGTCAATAATATTTGAGAAAGAATATCATTTTAGTTGGTGGTTGTGGTTCTTTTCAATATCACTTTTAAATGAGGTATTTCAAAGTGTACACAAAAATATGAAAGATGCAATATTGAATTCAAATATGAAAATTGTAAATCAACTACTTAAAGATTGTGTCAAAGCCACAATAACCATAAAATAAAACATACACTCAAATTTACTATTATTAAAACTTTTTTTCACATGACAATAATGATTACATTGCTTAAGCCACCCTTATTCATGATGGGCAAGGAGGTGGTTGAAAACCTCAATCTAATACCACTTTTTTGATATCATGAACCACTCCTAAATCATATAGGATGAATACTTGTATATGTCTATAATAAATAGGAAGCATGTTTATATAGATGCAAGATCCTCAATAATTGTTTTCAGGGGGGTGGGGGCAGGGGGTATAATTTCGAAGTCTTACTATTTTTTTGGTTTATGTATACATTCCTTGTTTTCAAATAAATGAGATAGAATTGAATAATGTATCTCCTTCGTCAAGTTTGTCAATTGGTATGAACCCTATATTTTGAATAAGAGCTATTTTATGATTTGCATATTACTTTCTACAAAAAATACAATGCCACAAATCCCTCCTTAGGGATTGTCCCCTGAATCCTAAGCTAATTTGGATCAATAGATAATTTGGATGTATCAAACTATTAAGAAATTGTGCATAATATAGATTAATAATTATAAGATAATAAATAATATATTAACATAATATTGTTAATTTAGTAATAGGTGTTAGTTATATGATAGTTGGGGTAGTTGGAAGGAACAAATGCTTGCTAAAACCATTATATTGTAATACATTGGCTTTGAAGAATAATGATTAATTTGTATCTTTGTGTCTTCTACTCTTTGTTTCACATTTTTCAATATGATATTATAGTAGGTTTTCTAAACCTTGGTGTTTGTCTTCCATTTGCTTGACTTCCCTTCTCCAAAGTGGTTCAATAAATGGTGAAGCAATGAAGATCACATGTAACAATCATTGTTGTCCATCTACCATTCTTGTATTTTGCCAATAGAAGTATAGTGCAGACCACATGCAAACTTGTTAGCATTCATCATCCATCTATATATGGTGTCTCTCTTGTCTTCATTTTGTTTATTCTTTTCATTGTTTTCTCCATTTCATTCATATTCATATTAAAATTTTAAAAAAATAAGAATAATAAAACCATGAATATTCAATTTTCTGATTGTTGTCCAACAAAAGCACCTAATAATTTAATATTGAGTTTGTTATTATAATTCATATGTTTCTCTGTCCTTCCATTGGAAATATTGTGAATTGAAATTTGTTCTTCATTATTTATTTGTATACAATGGCATTGGAATATATAAAATATAAGGCATTGAGAAAGCAACAAAAGGGCTTAAGGAGGCATAGGTCTGAAATTTAACATTTCCATACAAATTCTCCATCATACAAACGACGAAAGGTGCTATTACACAAATAGCGGCATGACTTCATATAATTTCGAGCCAAAGATTTATTCTCAAAAAATATTGGCATAAGTTTGTTTTTCTCAATCGCGTAGTAGTAACAAAGTGAAAGTTTTGTTAAAAACCCGGTGAATGTATGAAGGAAATTAATCCGTTGGATTTGTTTAAATTTGTTTTCCTTGTCTACCAATGCTCAATGGCATGGAGACAATAAAACAACAAAAATTAAGAAAGTCTATATATCCGGATACAAATCTCACCATTTCTGCAAAACTATGGGGGTTTAGAAATCAATGTATAATCGCAAATAATGTATTTTTCTATCAAAATTTGAGAGAGATGTATTTGTGGCCTAATAACCTAATGAAAATTTGGACATGAAATCAGTTACAATGGTTTTTTGAGCAAAATAAATTGATTTGAATACAATTGAGAAAAAGAAAATTGGAGCTTTTTGAAAATGTCTTTTTTTTCCTTCATATGTCCATAAAAATCAGATTGTAATTGGATGCATTATCAATAGAAATTGACATTCAAGAAAAAATTTCACTGAAGAGGGACAAACATAAAAGTTCTTATGTTAATATTAAAAACATGTATTGGAAAATAGTGTATAACATAGATTAATAATTATTAGATATAAATAATAACTCAACATAATATTGTTAATTTCTTAAGTAAAACAAAAATATATATATTTTGATTGGAGGAAAAAAGAACAAATACCTATTGCTGCTGAAGATTACATTACTACCAATAATGAAACACAGAAGGAAGAAATTGGAGAAGAAGCTCTTTCTGAAAGTATGGTGATGGATACCTCTCTCAAGGGATCTGGATTGGATCATGGATCCACTTTGGTCTTATCTATTGTTTCAGGAAAATAAATTTAGGACCGAAGGATTCTTACTCTATGGTTAAGCAAATATCGGTGAAACAGTTTGGTTTCAAACAATCCTAAATATGGATTGATAGTTTATAAGGGTTAGTTGTTCTTAGTTTTTCGTGGTTTCATCATTGCTCCTATTGGTTGTCTTTTGTTATCTTGTTGTGCTTACATATTTATCTTTCTGATTGTACAAGGGTCTAGGACCTCTCAAAATACCTTCTTTAACTTAATCAAAACACAATATTGTTTATTTATTTATAGTTGTTAATTATATAGTCATTGAGGTAGTTAGAAAGAAGGATTTTATAAAGTCATTGTAATGTATTAATTTAATTTTGAAGATGAATGATTAAACACGATAACTTTAGGCACTAAACATGATAACTTTGATTCTTATGAGCATGAATACACAATGTTTCTTAAAGATCCATGAAATCCTTTATCATGCCTTTTATGGATTTGGAATCTAATATCCTGTTCAGATAGTGTTAAGATAGTGTTAAGATAGTGATTTCATACCTTCTATGGATTTTAAATCTGATATCCTGTTAAGATAGTGATTTCATGCCTTCTGTGGATTTGGAATATGATATCATGTTAGATAGAGATTTGTTGACCTCAGGGGGCTTCTTTAAAAGTTCAATGTCCTTATCAACCTGTAGAAAATATTACTTTCGCTTAGTAATTTCATTGTTTCTTTCCACATTTATAAAGAATTGTATGCACACAATCACTAAAAGCATATATATAAATAATAGCAGAATCATAACTATGTTTCACTTCAGATTACAGGGTACTAAATGCTCATAATCTGATACTGCAAAAAGAGAACTATATTTCTCACTAACCATTAGATCCACATTGAGTACTAGATCTATGTTTTATATATGTATCTACCAAGAGTATTCCTAGTTTCACCTAAGACATTGTTGTTAGGTGAAGTTTGTACTCCTTAAGCACAAGGCCATTGGCATCAACACAGTAGACATTGTGAATGTTTACACCCACCTGCGCTTTCCTAATTTTTTGTAAAGGTTCACTATAAGGAGGGTCACCCATGGTTATAGCAACCTGTCACAGACATAAGAAAACTAAGAATTAGGAGATCACCAATAAGATGATTGTGCAATGTGCATTAATCAAGCCAACCATCAATAATTTTCGTTTACCTTAATGAAAAGCAAATTAGGCTATTGTAGATCAGAACAGATGTCATATATAAGTCTCTCAAGATTTTGTTGGTAACTGTCTGCAATTTCTTCAGACTTGACATCACTTTCACCCTGATACCATAAAAGAGCCCTTAAGACATTAGAGCTTCCATTGTTGTATTCAAGAGCTTACTTTGTTCTGTTAATCATGTTGGTGTAAAGAAAGCTTCCCTTCTCTCATTCTTTGATAGTAGTCCCACCAATGGCACAGGGAACCAAACCAACATAATAGCTCCCCCCACATTCCTTATGCTGCTTCAACAATCTGTTTGCAAAAGCCATGCCAGGACCCACTCCACACACTTTTTCTAACATACAACTATCTGATCTCTTCAGTGTCAATTAAAAATAGAAGCTCGAGACTCAAATTAGCAATCTCATTATAAATAATATTAAAAGGTTGACGAACATATGGAGACCATTAATTAGTATGACATGATATTTGTTCTCTGATTGCATTAGAATGTAAATGAGTTTGTGGGTTATATTGTTTCGAACTAAATCTATGAATGATGATATGGTACTAGCATATGCTTACTTGTATCAATGTCCTTATGGAGGGGCTCCTGAACTTCAACCCATTTCTCATCTGAGGTGAATTTGAGAATTGAAGGGTGTGGTTACCCTTAACTCCTCCCCTTCCTAACATATTACTTTGCCCTGACAATATGAACACATCCAATCTAGTCTTTGGATGCTCCCATTTGTGAAAATACTTGCATTTATTGTCAAAATTAGATAAAGTGTCAAGTGTAAACACTGAAGATGTTTTCGGGGATATCCTCCCATGTTTTTCTCAAGAGGACTCTGAACTTTAGCATTGATATTTTTGTTGTGGAAATTGAAATCCAAGTAGTAAGTTGTCCCTCTTCTTGGCGAAACAAGACAAACAAGGAGACTATCTTTCTCACATGTAACATTGGATTCTGAAAAGCCAATCCTACCACGCTGACAAAACAATAGCTATAAATAGCAGACAACATTGGATTTGCACTCTCTCAAAGGAAAATAATTGTATATTGTATCTAGATTATGGAATGCATGTAGAATGTGCATGAGGTGGGCGCTTTGGTAGATTAATCCAAAACAAAGTCCTGATTAAGTCGGGGTCTGTGAAGTTGGTTTTCACAACTTCTACACGGTATCAGAGCTCCAGACCTGTTGCTTCCTATTCGTCTTCTTAAGGATTTGGAGATTCCAAGGTTTGGGATTTGTTTTTTTGATCTAGGGCATCACCTGTTTAATCGAAGCATTTTGAGACCAAACAAACCTGCCCATTGAGTCCACAATGGCCCAAAACCCCATAAATTATTGTCCATTCATCCATTTTGGACAAAGTTGATTGGGGAGGCAAAAAACAATTGCCAAAAAGGTTGTCTGACCTCCCCAACATGAGTTTCGATGCAGAAAAATTGAATTTCTTTTTTTTAAATAATAAGAAAATTAAAAAAATGTGGTTTAAAAACCATGACCAGTTATAAGGGAGGGTGCCACTGCCACACCACCAGGAGTGGTGGCCACTGGGTGGTGCCCCCACATTGTCGTGACCGCTGGTCTACAGCCCCCGCAGGCTTAACAAACACCTGCAGGGTCACATCGGTGACCAGGTGCTTCAGTTCAGCCCCCTGCGAGCCGATCAAACCATGCGCCTGTCACATTGGTGACCAGGGGTCACGTGCCAAGGTGCCAGCCACCAACCCCCTAGTCGCCATACAACCAGGGGCTGAAATGTTTTTAGCCCCCAAGGGCCAGAAGGGTCAAATTGGGCTTTTTGGAGTTGTTTTCATGGAATCGGGCATTATTTTTGCATACAATCTCTTTTTTTGGAAAATGAGATATTGTTGGAAAGTTGGTTTTGACGCCGTTCCAGTGGTGCTGGTGATGTTTTTCTGATTTTTCCATTTTGCAGTCTCTTTTTCCAATCAAATTCAGAACTTGTGTTTTTCACTCCCGAGGGTGTAACTTTTGCGTCTGAGCTCTATTTTGTTCAAACTAATAGGAATTGGAAAGGTATTATAGTTCTCTTTCTAGATCTATAGTCTATTTCATCAAAAATATTACTAGGTGAATTTTATTCAACTTTGTGTGTTTTTACACTTTGCTCAATTACTTGGACATTCTGGCACCTACATGGGTTATGTTTGGGTTGGATGGGTTAGATTAATATGATTTATCATTTATGAGATCATTATTCTCTTATTTTTTTATTTGAGTGAGTATAATGGGTTTTTCTACTCACCCTTCAGTTGTATTTCTGGATAAGGATAATTATAAGTCATGGGCAAAGGGAATACTTACACATTGTAAGTGGCTCAATATTTTTCCTTATTTATATGATCTCATACCTGTACCAGACACATAGAGGGGTTTATCATCATGGGTTATTACTCGAGATCATATTGTAGGGGTTATTGGTTGTAGTGTTGATTTTGACACTTTGTGTGCTTTATTCGACATTCGTTGTCCTCACACACTTTAGGAACATCTTTGGGAGATTTTTGGAGACTCTAATATCTCTCTATTCCCAAAGGATCTTGCTGCATATTGTCTCATCCCTCTTGCAGATGTAGATTTTATACCTTATGATAACCGTACTCTAGAGGAGATTGAGTATCTTACAGGTCTTGCATGTGTCGATGGTTCAGAGACTTGTATTCATGTTCCCACTGTTCTGATTGAGAATTCATCAACATCTCCTATTGTTCCTGATTCAGTGCAGTGGGGCATCATTCATCTTCTAGACATAGCTACTCTTGACTCTTATGTTGCAGACATATATTTCTTGTTTGTGGAGTCCTATATTGCAAATTTGGAGGATTATTTTGAGGATATTCATCTCCTCTACCTTGATAGTCAGGTTATCACTGTACGCTCACCATTATCAATGCATTTAGAGGTTGCATTTCAGGATTCTCCATATCACTTTGGATCTTACATCATTTTTTTCAATTCCAATAGAGAGATTCTTTAGCATCTGATCATGGCACACATCCTGAGACATATTGGTTCATCACTCTTCATATAGTTTCTTCAACATCATCCTTTGGATCCATTTCTTCCCAAGGGGAGGAATATCATTTGCTGCTTCAGGATCTCCTTTTGGATTCTACATCAGGCATTTACCATTGTGACAAGAGTTTCTCCATTATGGGGGGGCCTTCTTCTCTCTTTCTATCTCTCCTATGGATACCATTGTACATGTACTTATATGATAGAAGTTGTCTATCAGGAATATCATGTAATCCACCTCCTATCCTTCTTTCATTAGTACATCATATTCCTTTTTTTGCATTCTATTTTGGGGAGGAGTTTTGTTCCCACTAGGTTTTATCTTTTAACCCGTTTCATTTAGTTTGCATTGCTTTTGTAAATGGGTACTTGATCAGGCCTAGTTGCTAGGACCCATGTTTACTTGCATGCATTGTAGTTACTTTTATTTTCTTGCACATGTTTGTAGTTGCACTCTTTCTCATCTTAAGGGGGGGTGTTAGAGTAAAGGTTTTAACTTAATTATGTTAATTAAGTTATCTTTATTCCTCTATTAAGATTTCACTTTAGTTTGCATATTGTGATATTTAATAATTATATTAATTATTAAATGTCTACCTATTAGGGTTACTTTTAGGTTTGCATGATCTCCTTTCTTAAGGATTGATCCTTTGTATTATTTTCTCTCTCTGATTAATACATTTTTTTAGCTTTCATAGCAACCTTTCTTTTTTGTCTCCATCTCTTCTTTCTGTGACAGGTTATTTGCATGCAGGTGATCTTCGGGGTCTGTGAAGTTGGATTTCACAACTTCTACACAACATAGTTTCATTCTTACCCTTGAAAATCATTCCCTTACATGTTTCTCTTAATTTCTAAAACCAAACAACAATAGATAATCTAAATGAATTTATCCTCTTTGGATACATTTATTTAATTAGCTTAACTAATACTTATAATAAAAATATAAAATTACTTTTAGAAAATTAATTCTATTAATATTTTTATCTAGTGAAACAATATAGTTTATGATTAAAAAAGGTTAAAAATCTAGATAAAATGAATTTAGAGAGATCTTTTTCTTTTCAATTTTCAAGATTTATAAAATAAATTAGATAGATTTTTTTGAAAGGGATGTTAATAAAAAGTGGTTCAAAGATAATGTGAAAATATTGGTAGTTAGGTGTGAATGATTATCACAATTTGTTAAGGTTTCGATTGATGATTCAACATGATTTGTTATTTCCCTTTATAAAATATCACATAATACTTTTTTGATGAATAAGTGGCTATCTATATTAATTTAAAGATAAGGATACATATTCACAAAAAAAGGGTGGGTGGTAGAAAGACACACCCCGAAAGTCACATGGGCAATGCCCAGAAATAACCAAAAATTAGCAGCAAGTCACATGGGCAACGCCCAGAAATAACCAAAAATTAGCAGCAAGTCACATGGGCCAAGCCCAGAAGTCCAAGAGCATAAAACATAATAGCAATAAAAAAGGTCATTATGCAACCAGAGTAGTGCCAGTAGAGTTGAGAGGGTCTCTATCATCCATATTCTTCCCCCATACATTAGTGGGGTCTTGAGTGACGTTAGAAGGAGCACCCCATCCATCGTCATCATCTTTCTTTTCTTTATCTTCTTCCTCACGCTAGGGCAAGATTGCAAGCGCTAGATGTAGAAAGCTTTTACACTCTTTGTATTGGGTTTCTTCTATCATAAATAATTAGGTCAATAGAAGATGTGCAGTTCAATTGGTTGAGCCAATTGATTAAGGTGATGGTATATACCCTGATTATTCTCTCTACCAAGATTCAAACCCTTTATCACGTTATCTCAATTGAATAGATATCAACATAAAGTCATTCTCTCAAATGTTCAAATTCTAGGAGGTATGATATAAGGGACAATGTCAAGATCATATTATTTAAGTCAATATATATCAACATAGACTCGTGATCCTATATAGATGATATAAAATCTTCTTTAAAGAAATATAAAAATTATTAGACTAAATATATATTTATTAATTACATTTATTATTTAACCTAAAAACTTTTTAAAATTTAAATTTTTTAAATTAGATTAATCAATAAAAACTTTTTTTTATTCATACACTAATGTATTTGTATTAAGTGAACTCACAAATCTTTAAAAATAATTTATGAGGCATCTTTATGAAGACAAAAGGGACAATATAAAAAGTTAAAATATTAACAATTATATTAAGTGGTATATTTAATTGCAATAAATAATTAATGAAGCATCTTTATGAAGATACAATGGACAATATAAAACTTTAAAATCTTAACAATTATATTAAGTGGTATCTTTATTTGCAATAATAATCACAACTTTAGGAGATATGATATAAGGGATGACGTCAAGATCATATTATTTAAGTCAATAGATATCAACATAGACTCACAATCTTATATAGATGATATAAAATCTTCTACAAAGGAAAGTAGAAATAATTAGATCAAATATATATTTATTAATTACATTTATTATATAACCTAATTTTAATTTTTTTAATTTTTTTTTTCAAATTAGATTAATTTATAAAAAGTTTTTTTTATTTGCACAATAATGTATTTGTATCAAGTGAAGTCATAGATCTTTAGAAATAATTTTTGAGGCATCTTTATGAAGACAAAGGAGACAATATAAAAAAAAAGTTAAAATCTTAACAATTATATTAAGTGATATCTTTAATTGCAATAAATAATTTATGAGGCATCTTTATGAAGATAAAATGGGCAATATAAAAAGTTAAAGTCTTAACAATTATATTAGGTGGTATTTTTAATTGTAATAATTAATCATTAGGCATCTTTATGAAGACAAAGGATAATTTGAAAAGTTAAAATCTTAGCTATTATATTAAATGGTATTTTTAATTGCAATAAATAATTTATGACGCATCTTTATGAAGACAAAACAACAATATAAAAAGTTATAAATCTGAACAATTATAATAAGTAGAATCTTTAATTGTAATAAATAATTTATGAAGCATCTTTTTGAAGACGAAATGAACAATATAAAAGATTGAATCTTTAACATATATTAAGTGGTATCTTTGATTATCGCAATTTACAAACACTGAAATTGATTATCGTAGGTTGCAACGTGCACGGCATTCTTCTGCGTATCTTCCACGTGATTTCCTATGAAAAGATCGATTCTTCTTATCTTTATCACTACTCCCTCTCAGCCAACTCGATCTACGCGGTTCATCATTTCTTATCATTATGACAACTACTTCTCCTCTTACAAATACATAGCATTTTCCCTCCTCAACAACAGCCTCTCTTTCATTTCATTTTATCTATGTCAAAGCTTAAACCCGATTCCATGGCATCTACTTCTACTTTCAGTTGTAACACTGAGCGTGAACCAGAGAATGTACATACAGATGCATCTGAAGTTGTTGTATCTCCATCCACTTCTAGTATGCCCTCAGTAGGAGCCCTGTTTTCATCCTGTTTTAATTGGTGTTCCTTTTTTCTCTCTGTTCAACTCGACCCCATTCTAATGCTTTTCAAGGGATCGCACCATCTCCGTCTGATACACATGCTTTTGAACAAGTTGTACCCTCTACGTCCACTTCTGCTAGAACCCCTCTATTGCCAGATAGAAAGCTGCCCTACGATGTTTTTATTAATCATCATGGCTCCGATGTCAAACACACTCTCGTAGCCTCTCTCTATAAAATCCTCACTGGCATTGGATTGAGGGTTTTTCTTGATAAAGAAGAGCTTGAATATGGGGATTTCTTGCCTACAGAAATAGAAGAGGCAATGCGCAGTGCTTTGCTTCATATAGCTATATTCTCCAAGAATTATGCACAATCCTCATGGTGCTTGGCAGAGCTTTCATTTATGCTCAAAACGGGTACCCAAATTGTTCCTGTTTTCTATCATGTTCAGCCTCATGATGTCAGATATGCAAGAGGAGTTTATGCTGAGGCATTTTCCTGGCATACAAAGAAGGGCAGATACACCTTGGAAAAGCTTCAGGAGTGGAAGAATGCACTCAAAAGTGTTTCATATAATTTCGGTGACACCGTTCATAATGATGAGTGAGTAGCAAATACTCTCTCTCCAGCACTTATCCTATTTTTAATAAATTATTTTCTGCATTTGTTAGATGTTTTTTATTCCTTGTTTTCCGTTACCAGTTAAGTGATGCTTGTTCTATTTCGTTTTGCTGTTGTTGTATATGTTTAGTGATGAGGGGACTCTGATGAAGAAAATTGTTGGCTCTGTTTTGAAAGTAATAAAAAATGTGCCATTTGTGGTTGCCAATCGTCCAATTGGTCTAGATGAAACTCTAATAGATTTTGAAAGGACAACACTTCAATCTGTGGAGAGTCATGACAATGTGCAAATTGTAGGGATATGGGGCATGGGTGGTTCTGGCAAGACTACTCTTGCCAAACAATTATATAACAATAAATATAAATCTATGGACAAGTCTAGTTTTCTATTAGATGTTAGAGATGCTACTTCTAAAAGTAAATTGCATAAGAAACAGAGAAAGCTTCTAGAGGACCTTGGTCTTCAAGGCATGTCAATTGATAATGTAGAAGAAGGAAAGGGAATTCTTGCTAGTCGTTTGCGATCTATTCGAGTGCTTATCATTTTGGATGATGTGGATAATGTAGAGCAATTGAATGCTTTAGTGCACAAGAAGGGAGTCTTGGATGGGGTAGTTTGATTGTGGTGACTTCAAGAGAATTTGAAGTTCTTCAATGTTGGGGCATCTCATCGATTTATAAAATGAAAGCATTGGATAGAGGTCATGCCAAGTAGCTCTTTTGTTGGCATGCTTTCTTGTAGCCCTCCCCACACCAAGTGTTTGAAGATTTGGTTGAAAATTTTCCAAATGTTTGTCATGGATTACCTTTGTCTCTAAAAGTTTTTGGAGCACAACTATATGGCAAGTCAAACAAAGATTATTGGAAAATTCAATTGCACAAGATCTCTAGAATTTTACCCAAGGATATTAAAGAGAGATTAAATATCAGTTATGATGCCCTAGATGATGAGGAGCAGCAAATATTCTTAGATATTGCTTGTTTCCTTATCGGAGAGAAAACAACTTTAGCCATCGCAGCTTGGGACGGATCAGGATGGAATGGTCAACATAGTTGGGAACGACTTTTAAATAAGTGTCTTGTTGAGCTCAATGGTGACCTCATAAGAATGCATGACCACTTATGTGATTTGGGTAGAGAAATCATAAATTGCAAGTCACCCTACCGTCTTTGGTCTCCTCACCAGATTATTAATGTTGGTAATGAAGTACAGGAAATATTAATACTTTTCTATGCCTAGTCGTATTTATTTGATTCTTTTTTCCATGAAGTTTAATGTTTCCATAAATATTTGATTTTAATTTTGTTTGTATTTAAAAGCGAATCAAAATTCAAGGAATAATGGCCACACTAGCTTAATCTACAAGTGAGAATGAGGAGTTTCTTCGATGTTCTGAGGATGGAAAGCTTGTAGTTAAGGCAAGCAGAGAAAATTATAGCCTCGAACCCTCTTCGCTTGGATTACAATTTTTTCATGTTTGGGGAAATTATTATAATCAACTAATGGGTGATCTATCAAGAGAGTTGGTATGGCTTTGCTGGTAGGGTATTGGGCAAAGAAATCTTCAGTCATTGAGTTCACTCAAAAATTTGAGGGTCTTAGAACTATACAGAAAAGGGCGAGGGGAACATCAGTTAGAAGAACTATGGGAGACTGACAACAATGTAAGTATCCTCTTTTTTATAAGCTATTTTTTAAAGCTTTACTTACATATTTTTATTATTGTTCGGATTCTGTTGATCTCATTTAAGAATTTATTGCAGGTTCCTGTGCAATTAAGAGAGTTGGTTATTAATGGGTGCTCTGAATTTCAAGGATTTCCAAAGTCAATAGGATGTCTTAGGCATTTGAAAAAGATAGTCGTGAGGAATGGGAGCAAGGTGAGGAGTCTGCCAGATAAATTTTGTCTTCTTCAATCACTGGAGTACCTGGAGTTAGATGGTTC
This sequence comes from Sequoiadendron giganteum, assembly GCA_007115665.2. Taxonomy (NCBI): domain Eukaryota; kingdom Viridiplantae; phylum Streptophyta; class Pinopsida; order Cupressales; family Cupressaceae; genus Sequoiadendron; species Sequoiadendron giganteum. The sequence goes on along the minus strand of CM021100.1, from coordinate 169,098,839 downwards.
AAAGCTATCATCACTCCCCAGCAGTTTTGGTGATTTGAGAAATTTGGGGCATCTTGCTTTGTCCAATTTCAGGGAATTGAGGACATTGCCAGTCTCTTTTAAGGAGCTCACACTCCTCCAACATCTCACCTTACGTGGATCTTATAACCTCACCTTAGAGTCGGACATTATGGAAAACATGACAAAGATAGAGTTTTTGAATATCCAGGGTTGCAACCAATTGGAAGAGTTGTCTCAACACATTACAAATCAGGCCTCCTTGACAGAGCTCATTTTTGGTATAGAAAGGTTAAGGGAGGTACCAGTGAACATCGGTCAACTGAGCAAGTTGTGAGAGATGTGGATTGCAAATAGTACATCATTGACAAGCCTGCTGACATCTATTGGACATTTGTCTTCCTTGACTTCTCTTTGTATTAGTAGTTGTCCTAAGTTAGAATATTTACCCGATTCTCTCAAGTGCCTCAATCTCTTATAGAATTTATTGATACGGAGTTTAGGAGTGAAATCCTTACCAAGATTTGTTAGGCAACTAATTAATCTTCAAATGTTGTATATAAATAGTTGTCCAATCGACAAATTGGATCTCGAGGCAGGGTTTACTTTTTTGAAGGAGATGCGGCTAAGGTCAACTAGAGTGTCCAAGATCTCCATCTCTGAAGACAATTACCCTAGCCTCCAAAGTCTCTCACTTTGTGATAATGGCCATCTAAAGGATATAGAAGTCCTACCAAATACACTTCCCAAGTTGGATGCACTTCCTAGTTTTGCACAATCAACTTTTCTTAGAGAATTTGAACTAAAAGGCTGTTATAGAGTTAATAATATGCAGGGTTTGGAACATTGCAGAGCATTAGAGACACTAGAAGTACATATGAGGTGGGAGGAAGCGAGTATAGAAAGTTTGGAGCGCATGGAAAGATTGAGAAGAGTGGAACTCAAAGCAACGAGCAGATCAAGTGTTGAAGGTTGCATTCAAAGCATGCAGGTAATAATAGTTTATAGGCATTTATAATTCTAAATATTTTAAATTGATTATGCATTGGCTAATGTGTTGATATGCAAAGGATTTGCAGAAATGGCCAAAAGAAGAAATAGAAGTGTGCACTTAGGCAGTCCCTGATGCTGCCACGCTTTTAAAATCCTTTGCCTTTCCTTATCTCTCTGTCATTGACTCCTTCGTTAACCAGAAAATCATGTCCAAGCCATCCCTGAAATGGCCCTGCACTGCTCGCTGCATTCTTCTATGTTTTATTGTGAATTGTGAATCTCCAAAAACTTCATTGCAATTGGAATGGAGTACAGATAATACAGATAAATTATATTCGGTAAGGTATGAGCTGATGGAGTTGGAGGAGGGTAAATGGGTATGGACAGCTCCCTACACACAACATTCCTTTATCTACAATTACTTTTCAGGCCTCACACAATCACGGGTACACATATGTGAAAGTGGGAAAGGAGAAGTGGAGAACGGACCGCTGGTGATGGGAGTAGAGGAGAGAGTTGTGGAGACTTTCACCCGCTTGAGTGTGTTTCTATCAATTTAATATTATTCTCAACAATATTTTTTTTTTTGATGAATTTTTCCAGATATCTATATTAATATAAATAAAGTACAAAATTCACAAAAAAGGGTTGGGTAGTAGGAAAGCACACCTCAAAAGCGACATGGGCCCAGCCCAACAAAAATAACTAAAGTCACATGGGCCTAGCCCAGAAAAAAAATAGAATGAAAACTATGCAGCTAAGGCAGTGCCAGTAGATCTTGGGGGATCCTGGTCATCCAAATTTCTACCCCATACATCAGCGGGGTTAGGAGTGACGTCAGGAGGAGCACCCCAACCATCATCATTTTTATCTTCTTTTTCTTTATCCTTACGCTGAGGCGAGATTGCAAGAGCAAGCCATGGAAAGCTTTTACCAGAGGAGGGCCAACCAGAGCCCGAGTCAGGAGGAGCATTTGCAGGCCATCCAGAGCTGCCACCACTGTTCCGCGGTGCACCACTAGAGTGCCAACCCTGACCAGGTTGTGGTAGAGGTGAATGATTCTACCGGGGAGGCCGAGAATCCCTCCGAGGAGGAGGCTGGGAGCGAGCCCGCATGGAATCACTTCGCTTCCGGCCCCGAGAGGGTGACCGAAGACGGGAGGAGGAGGGCGAGTCAGAAATCTGAGCCACAGTACAAGGGGCATTGCCCCAGTGGTCCAGGAGAACCTATAGGTGAGCCACTTCCAGTGCAACCTTGTTGGCTTGCACTTGAATCTGTAACATAACATTAGAGCATATAACAACTTTAGCATAAATAGAAACATTATTATCTATATGCGAATGAGCAAAAATACAAGTATTTCTATCTTTCTAGATACTGAAAAGGATTTCCACTCTAAAAGTGTGTCAAATCTGGGTGAACTTAGCTGGGGTTCCAGGTGGGTCCCCCAGAAGAACCATATGCCACGAAAAGGGTTCAGGCCTAAAAGGCTAAAAGAAATCATGAATCCAAGTCCAGAACTGCCGAGTTTTGGGACAAAACCAAAAAAGGTGCTTGAAGCTTTCAGGCTGCCCACAAAATGGGCAACGAGGGTCGGAGACCCCCAAATGAACCAGCCGAGAACCCATAGGCAAGCCTTGGAAAAGAATACACCAAGCAAAGTGGGCCAGCTTCAAATTAACAATTGCAGACCAAATGGCATCAAACCTCCTACACCAAGTAAAGGCCGAGGAGTTAAGAAGCCACCTCTGGTTCAACGAGCTGAGCATAGGGAAATTGGGTGAAAGCCACCTGTAACCAAGGCGCAGCTTGTAGCTCCTAAGAGGAGTATCTGGAAACCATTTCCAGTCTTTCCACCAAGGTTTGTGCCCACGAATGCCAACTTTGTGAAGAATCTCTACCAGAATGGCATTCACCAGACCGTCAAAAATAGGATGGTCCTGGTTTTGAAGGCTGTAATGAGTTTTAAAAACATCCCACTGCATAATACTCATGGTAGGCTGGTGGAAGAGCTGGTGCAGTGTCTGAATTCCCTTCTTATGAAATCAGAGAGCTTTGTGCCAAGGCGACTTGGCCAGGGGTTGACCATTCTAGGCAAGAAGGGGAGACCACCAGAGATTATGCTAGTTGATGAAGAGCCCATCACGAAACCCGACACCAGCCCAATGGAGCCAGGGCTTGGGACTTTCCCAAGAACACCAAATGCTTTTAGCCACAAAGGAGCTAATAATTTGAACCGGCTCCATCATCACCAGTAGGGTTTGGAAGCCAATGCCTTTCCAAGCGGTTCTGTGAATGGGAAACCCAGACTGAATACAATGTTTGAGGAGAACTTTCCAGGCTTCATCCCCAGTAAGCTCATGGATGATCCATTTGACACAGAGGGTAGTTCCCTGCCGTTGAGTGGAAAGCAAGCTGAGCCCTCTTGACTCCTTGGGAAGATAGCGAAATTCCCAAGCGACCTGATGAAAACCCTTATGGGCCTTAGAAGAGGCCCAAAGAAAATCATGGAGTAGCTTCTCAAGTTTGTTGTAGGCTACTTTAGAAGGAGCCCAACAGGAAGAATAATAGACATGGGTGGTAGCCAAAACTTTAGAGCACACCTGGAATTTTCCTGCCAGCGAGAGAGGCTTGGTAATCCAATAGGCCAACTTCTGCTCAATTCTGGAGAGCATGGCTTGCTAGAGCTCCTGGGGGGAAGCCTGCAAGGCAAACGAAACGCCCAACAAGCGAAATATTTCCCCTTGACCAATCCACTTCCAATTATAGGATTGAAGCCACGCAGGAGTGGGAAGCATAGACTGTCTGTAGCACAACGTTTTGTGCCATTGAATTGCAGAACCAGAAGCAAGAAAAAAAAGTGTCAAGGCATTCAAGGGAAGTAGTGATCAAACCTTCGTCCTCTAAGAGAGTGAGGAAGGAGTCATCAGCAAAATGCCCATTGACAAGTTGCTCTTGAGAATCGAGGAAAGTTATTCCTTTAACACGTTGTTGGGAGATAGCATTGGCCAGGAGATATCCAAAACACTCAGCTACCAGAACATACAACGTAGGGGCAAGAGGGCATCCCTGGTGAATAGAACGAAAGAGGCCAAAATTAGAGGACTAGCGGCCATTAATGGAGATGGAAGCCGAGGCATTGGAAAAAAGCATACGAACGGACTGAAAAAAATTGGCTCCAAAACCCAACGCCTATAACATCGCAAGAATGAAAGGCCATTCAATGCGGTCATATGCTTTAGCAAAATTGATTTTGATAAACATGGCTTTCTGGTTCGAATGCCGGGCCCACTCCATGCCTTCCCAAATAGCAATAATGTTGTCAAGAATGAACCTGGATTTGATGAATCCAGTCTGCTCGGGACGCACAATCTAAGGTAGGAGGTGGCGGATTTTTAGAGCCAAGGCTTTGGCAATAATTTTATAAGAGACATTAAGAAGCGTGATGGGCTGCCAGTTACAAATATCTTTCGAATCTCCAGATTTAGATATGAATTTAGTATTGCCTTTATTTATTAAATTGCCTAAAGAATCGTTGTGAAAGGCTTCAAAATAAACATGATGAAGGTCGCTCCCAATACAGTCCCAAAGCGCTTTATAGAATTCACAGGGGAAACCATCAATCCCAGGAGCCTTGTCATCGGCCATGGACGAAACAGCTTCCTTGAAATCATCAATTGTTAATAATTGATCACAAAAATTAATCTGGGTTGAGAAAGCCTATGTGGCACAATAGCAAGGCAGCTCTGAGGGGCTTGCTGGCGCACAGGCGTGGGGTCCTGAGCTGTGAAAACTTGCTCATAGTGATGCACAAAAGCCTGAAGAATGTCAGGTAGCTCAGAGAGCACTTGATTACCATCTTTGATGGCTTTAATGCTTGGGGAGGAGTGCCTATAACAAAAAGCCAAAAAAAATTCTTTGGAGGCACATTCCCCAATTTTGAGCCAGTGGAGCCGCGCCTTGATTTGAGCACCCCTAGCAGAATAGCTATCAGCCACTTGCTTCTAGTGTCTTAAGTCCGCCACCCGAACTTGATATGACGGTGAGAAAGGACAAGCCGCTAAGGCCTCCGTAACAGCACGCAAGTCAGCAGTGGTGGCCTCGTAAGAGCACCGATGGAATAAAGCAAGTTGTCACCCATAAATGCACAAGAAGCGCATAGTACGAATGATAGCATCATTCCACCAAGCAATCCAGCCCGTACTGCCAGTCGGACGACACTCTAAATTCCACACTCGAAGAATGTGGGACATGGTGGGCTTGTGACGGAGTAGAGATGTGTTCAAAAAGAATTGCGTCTTACACATGCGAGGCTGCCAAGTATCCCACTCAATCTGAAATTGAATGGGGAATTGATCCGAAAGGGTCACATCCACAAGCGGCTTGACAGGCAAGGTAGAGCTTTTGAAAGAAAAAAAAGATTGTGCCGAGATCATGGCACGATCAAGGCGCTTAAAGACTCTGTCAGTACCAGCTCTATAGTTACACCAAGTGTGCCAAATGGAATGAGAATGACGGTAACCCAGGTTGGGATCAAAAAGCCCCAATTTATTGCGCATGTAAAACCACGCCTCCCTTTCGCCTGTAGCCCAACGAAAAGGTACAGTGCCATTTTTATCATACGCCATTTCAACCATGTTGAAATCCCCACAGAGCAACTAGGTGGCAACTGGCAAAGAGTCTGCAAGCCATCACCAAAGCAAGCAGCGCTCCATAGCATCATTAGAGGCGTAAATATTGATAATCCCAAAGGAATGATTCTCAATATTGAGAAGAGTCCAGATAGCCCGCTGGGAGGGATCCACCCCATGGTCAACCACATAAGGAAGCAACTGTGGGGCCAAAAGAGTAGCTGCTCCACCACAACCAGCCTCATACAAGGTACAGAACAAAGTGTTGGCTGGCCAAATAGAGTGACACGCCGAAGCAAGCAAAAAACCTAAAATTTTAACTTCCTAGAGACAAAGCACTTCAGTCTGCGAAAAATTCTTCAAAGTATTCCTAACAGAATACTTTCTTGAGAGGTCCGTGAGACCTCGAACATTCCATGAGAGAAAATTCATGGAAAGTCATCCATGTTTGCAGAATATCGGTCCTCTTCACACAGGGAAGATAAGTTATTCTTCAAAAACTCTTGCGGAACTGAACCCAATTGAAGAGAGGGAGAATACCTCCGCTTTTTTGGTACATATTCACCTTCTTCCGGTGGAGGAGACCGGCTGCGAGAATGCCGTTGGGTCTCCACACTGGCAGATGCTGCCGGTTGAGCACATAAAACTGTAGCAGCCTGGGGCGCCGCCTGTAGCCTGGGTTGTAAAATAGCAGAAGCCCCTCCTGCGGGAGTGGCCTTCCCCTTCTCTGAAGGATTTGAAACCTACTGGGTCAGTTTCGGGGCTTTGGGAGCCGACCCAAAACCATGTGACTTATTTTTTTGGTTGGCAATCGTGGTCCACTTTGTGTCTGCCTTAGCCGAAGGCTCTATCTGATGAGGCTTTTCGACACCCCGCGGCTGAAAAATAGTACGGGGAACTGACAAAGGGCAGTCCTTGATCTTATGATCAGCTGATTGGCACCGGTAGCACATGTTGGGAAGGTTAAAATACGTGATTTTCTAGGGATGGCAAATATCCCCGATTTGAAGGTCAACAGTCTCTTTCAAATCCTTGGATAAATCAACTTCCACACAAACCCTCTTCTGAGGACTTGCTTGAAAGAACTTATCAAGTTCAATGCAAACAACCTTCCCCAGAGAGGAAGCAATATGGTGCAAGAAGGGCACACATGGCAAGGGCAACCCAGGAAACTCAATCCAGACCAGCAAACGCATTTTGGTGTCCTTGGAGACAGCAAAGTCCCGAGTCTAGGACTGGAAAACCAACAAGGAGGAATGGACATACTAGGGTCCATGACCCAGGATAGCTTGGACATGGTTAACTTCTGCAAAGCGAAACAAGGAAAAACCCTTGGTCAGATTTTGGACCATATCAAGGCGGACCCCATGAGGGACCCAGGCCTTGTTAACCTAGTCTTTTAGCACACTTTCAGGTTGAGTTCTCCCAACAAAATAACTCACAAGGGTGTGTTTTTCAAGCCATTGACATGCAGAATCAAAATCAGGTAAATGTAAAACTGCATCAAAAAGAGCGTCAGAATGCTTACCTCGTGAAAGACTTTTGGAATAAATTTCCGAGGGCGTTTGTTCGGTGGGGGAGCCATTAAACTGCGCCATCGAACTGCTAACACTAGCAAGAATTGTTGGGTTAGAGCCGGTTGAAGGCATAATAAACCCCTAAAACTGCAGTAAATGCGGTCGTACGCAATGGAGGAACCAAAATCCCTCGCAATAAGCGTAGTATGATGCAGGAGGGGCCATGAATGACCTCAGAAAACTCGAAACCCTAGCTAATTGATTTTTCGTAATGGGGAAAACATTCTATTAGTAATTTATTATTTTCTTTAAATATATGTATATTTTTATAGTTTTATATATATATATATATATATTTATTAATATTATTTTATTTAAATATAATTTATAAAATTATAAAATAGGATTTTTTATTATTGATTAATTTAAAAAATATATAAATAAAATAATAATTTTTTTACAACTTAAAAAATAATCGAAATTGATTTATATTAGAAAAGGAGGATAAATTATGAGTTAATCTTTGTATGATAATTTTAAGTTATTGATATAATTTGTCAATAATATTGAGAAAAAATGTCATTTTAGTTGGTGTTTGTGGCCATTTTCAATATCACTTTTACAAAAGGTATTTCAAAGTGTACAAGAAGATTAGAAAGATGCAATATTGAATTCAAATATGAAAATAGTAAATCAACAACTTAAGATTGTGTTGAGCCACAATAACAATAAAATAGAACATACACTCAAATTTATATAAATATTGCTTGTCTATAATTTTTAGTTTCGAAGGTGGACTATAATTTGGAAGTCTTACTAAGTTTTTGATTTATGTATATATTGCTTGTTTTCAAATGAATGACACTGAATTGAAGACATACATCTCTTTTGTCAAGTTTGTCAATTGGTATGAACCCTATATTTTGAATAAGAGCTATTTTATAATTTGCATATTAGTTTCTAAAAAATTACAATGCCACCAGTCCCCTTTAAAATCCTAAGCTAATTTGGATCAATAGATAATTTGGATGTATCGAACTATTAAAAAATAATGCATAATATAGACTAATAATTATAAGATAATAAATAATATATCAACATAATATTGTTAATTTAGTAATAGGTGTTAGTTATATGGTGGTTTGGGTAGTTAGAAGGAAGACATGCTTGCTAAAACCATTATATTGTAATACATTGGCTTTAAAGATTAATAATTGAATTGTATGTCTTCTACTCTTTGTTTCACATTTTTCAATATGATATTGTAGTAGGTTTTCTAGACCTTGGTGCTTGTCTTCCCTTCCTCCAATTGGTTCATAAAATGGTCAAACAAAGAAGATCACATGCAACAGAAATTTTTGTTCATTCACCATTCTTGTATTTTGTCAATAAAAAATACAATAGAAACATAGTGCAGACCACGTGCAAACTTGTTAAGATTCATCATCCATCTACATTTGGTTTCTCTCCTCTCTTTATTTTGTTTACTCTTTTCATTATTTTCACTTCATTATATTCATATTAAAGTAAAGAAAAATATCAGAATGTTTTAACAAATGTATATTAAATTTTGTCCAACAAAAGCACCTAATAATTTAATTTTAACTTTGCTATTATCATTCATATGTTTCAATGTCCTACCATTGGAAATATCGTGAATTGAAATTTGTTCATTATTTATCTGTATACAATGGCATTGGAATATATAAAAACATAAGGCATTGAGAAAGCAACAAAAGGGCTTAAGGAGGCATGGGTCTGAAATTTAACATTTCCATACAAATTCTCCATCATACAAACGGTGAAAGGCACTATTACACAAATAGCGACATGAGTTCATATAATTTCGGAGTCAATGATTTATTCTCAAAAAATCTTTGTCATAAGTTTATTTTTCTCAATCGTAGAAGTAACAGAGAGAAAGTTTTTGATGAAAACCCAGTGAATATATGAAGGAAATTTAGGCTTGAAATCTGAGTGAATGTGCATTTGAAACAATTACTAAAAATTTCAATGCGCTATGTGCAATAGAATCAAGAAGACATAGAACTTGCACAGGGAGGCCAATGAAGACTGAAGAAAAGACAACGATGCATCTAGAGTTCTTTTCCCATTGCTATTGGTGCAATAACTGTGTCATTACAGCATAAATTTATGAGTTACAATGAAATATTAGATGTTTTCATAGTGTAGAAGATCTAACCTTTTATGGAATGACACTTGATGGCAGATACTTATAATTTTTATTTCTATGAAGGAAATTAACCTGTTGGATTTGTTTAATTTTTTTCCCTTGTCTACCAATGCTCAATGGCATGGAGACAATAAAACAACAAAGATTTAGAAAGTCTATATATCCGGATACAAATCTCACCATTTCTGCACAACTATGGGGGTTTAGAAATCAATGTAAAATCTCAAATAATGTATTTTGCTATCAAACTTTGAGAGAGATGTATTTGTGGCCTAATAACCTAATGAAAATTTGGACATGAAGTTAGTTACAATGGTTTTTGGGCACAATAAATTGATTTGAATACAACTGGGAAAAAAAAATATTGGAGCTTCTTGAAAATATTTTTTTTGTTTTTTCATGTTTATAAAAATCAGATTGTAATTCGATACATTATCAATAGAAATTGGCATTCAAGGAAAGAATTCATTGAAGAGGGACAAATGGAAAATTTCTTATGTTAATAGTAAAAACAGGTGTAGAAAATAGTGCATAACATAGATTAATAGTTATTAGATATAGATAATAATTCAACATAATATTGTTAATTGCTCAAGTAAAAAAAAAAAAACTATTTTGATTGGAAGAAAAAAGTACAAATACATGTTACTACTGAGGATTACATTACCACCAATAACGAAATACAGAAGGGAGAAAATAGAGAAGAAGCTCTTGCTGAAAGTATGGTGATGGATACCTCTCTCAAGGGACCTGGAGTGGATGATGGATCCACTTGTGATCTTATCTATTGTTTCAGGAAAAGAAATTTAGGACCAAAGGATCCTTACTCTATAGTTAAGCAAAAATTGTTGGAACAATTTGGTTTCAAACAATCCTAAATATGGGTTGATAGTTTATAAGGGTTAGTTGTTCTTAGTTTTTTGTGGTTTCATCATTGTTCCTATTGGTTGTCTTTTGTTATCTTGTTGTGCTTACATATTTATCTTTCTGATTGTACAAGGATTTAGGACCTCTCAAACTACTTTCTTTAACTTAATCAAAACATAATATTGTTTATTTATTTATGTGTTAATTATATAGTTGTTGAGGTAGTTAGAAGGAAGGACTTTATAAAGTCATTGTAGTGTAATAATTTGATGTTGAAGATGAATGATTAATTTGAGTATTTGAACCTTAGCTTTTTGTTTTTCATTTTTCAATACAAACAAGATGACCATGCACCTTCTATTATTACTGATTATATCTCTTATTGATAAACAATGTTATTTTTCTTTCTTGATTTAACATCAAGAGGGGGTAACTTTTTTATTAAATAAGGAAACATTAAAAAGCAAGGGCATTAAATGGCCCTATCAAGTTCAACCAAGTGATCCAGTTGATGAAACAAATCTGGGGGTGGTTGACCCCAATCCACCAAATTCCAATCATGAATATGATGAAGCCCATTTAGCCAAGCAATCTGCAACACCATTCCATTCACGAAGAATATGAGTGAAAGTAATATACTCTAGAGAAGCACAAAGAGTGAGAATTTGTTCAACAATCAAAACCAGCTGCCAGCTCATATCATCCAAATACCGCCTTTTCAGTAAGTTCACCACAACCTAGGAGTCAGACTAACATATGATCCTTCGCCATCCCAATTGACTGCCCCCACTCCAAAGCCAATAAAATAACCTGAGCCTCCATAAGATTATTCGTTTAAACTGTAATTTAATATAAATAGCCGTTTCTTAAAAAAAGGGAAAAAACTTAGATTAAGTAGACTGCACAAACATTAATGCTGCCCTGTTAAGGATGCATAACTGTCAATCTACTTATCTACAAAGTAGCATTTGTATTTTAGCAGATTCTCTAATGAAATGTTTATGAGTCTTTGACGTCTGGAGGAACTTTGAAACATAGTGAACCACTCTATTTCTTGGCAAAAACTTTGCTAGATCCACATTTTCCATTCAATAGAAAGTTCATATCAGTAATAGTCTTGAAATTTATTAGTGTTTATTCACGTCACATTTCTTTGTAATTTCAATCTAATATTTCAAATAATATCTATTATTTTCTAGACGATTATATATAAAATAAAAATTCTGATACTCTCCGTAAATCAAGGACAATAGACCACAGTTCTTAAATTTGTAAATTTTGATTAAAATCAATCATTAATATTTTTAAATCTAGATTCGTATTTAAATAAATATTGCTACTGACAACTGCAATGTTCAGTCTTCAATCCAACTCAATTTCAATTAAATTTTCCTATTCAATCCAACAACAATCCTTAATGACTGAATTTTGTTGGATTGTGGATTAAAGGTTGTTGTTGTTAGTAGGCAGGGCTACCTCAGTCGTCTTTATTGTTTTTCGTAAAAATATTAATGATAGATTTCAATCAAAATTTACAAATTTTAGGAGTTGTAGTTTATGATCTTTGGTTTGCTGGTGATGTTGAATGGTTCTAAATAAACTTACTAGAGATCATGTCTTGCTGAGTGCAAGGCCCCAACACCATAAAGAATGAGATCAAGATTCTGCCATAACAACTTTGATGGAATAAATATGCCTTAATCCTTTATTTTCAGATGAAAAAATTTCAACCTAAAACTCATGAATTTTATACTGATTAGAATTATGCGGTCCTTTTTCATTTTAAACACTAAACACGATAACTTTGATTCTTGTGAGCATGAAGACAAAGAGTTTCTCAAAGATCCATGAAATCCTTTATCATGCCTTCTGTGGATTTGGGATCTGATATCCTGTTAGATAGTGATTTCATGCCTTCTGTGGATTTGAAATCTGATATCCTGTTAGATAGCGATTTGTTGGCCTCAGGGGGCTTCTTTAAAAGTTCAATGTTCTTATAAACCTATAGAAAATACTACTTTCGCTTAGTAATTCATTGTTTCTTTGCACATTTATAAAGAATTGCATGTACATAATCACTAAAAGCATATGTATAAAGAACAGAAGAAGCTTAACTATGTTTCACTTCAGATTACAGGGTAACAAATGCTCATAATCTGATACTGCAAAAAGAGAACTATGTTTCTCACTAACCATTAGATCCGCATTGAGTACTAGATCCATGTTTTATATATGTATCTGCCAAGACTTTTCCTAGTTTCACCTGAGACATTGTTGTTAGGTGAAGTTTGTCCTCCTTAAGCACAAGGCCATTGGCATCAACACAGTAGACATTGTGAATGTTTACACCCAACTGTGCTTTCCTAATTTTCTGTACAGGTTCACTATATGGAGGGTCACCCATGGTTATAGCAACCTGTCAGAGACATAAGAAAACTGAGAATTAGGAGATCACCAATAAGATGATTGTGCAATGTGCATTAACCAAGTCAACCATCAATAATTTCAGTTTACCTGAATGAAAAGCAAATTAGGCTGTTGTAGATCAGAACGGATATCATATATAAGTCTCTCAAGATTTTGTTGGTAACTGTCAGCAGTTTCCTCAGAGTTGGCATCACTTTCACCCTGATACCATAAAAGAGCCCTTAGAACATTAGAGCTTCCATTGTTGTATCCAAGAGCTGCCTTTGTTCTGTTTATCATGTTGGTGTAAAGAAAGCTTCCCTTCTCCCATTCTTTGATAGCAGTCCCACCAATGGCACAGGGAACCAAACCAACATAATAGCTCTCTCCACATTCCTTATTCTGCTTCAACAATCTGTTTGCAAAAGCCATGCCAGGACCCACTCCACACACTTTTTCTAACATACAGCTATCTTATCTCTTCAGTGTCCATAAAAATAGAAGCTAGAGACTCAAATTATCAATTTCATTATAAAGAACATAAAAAACTTGAAAAAGATTAAGACCATCAATTAGTATGAGATAACATTCATAATCTGATTGCATTAGAATATAAATGAGTTTGTGGGTTATATCGATTCGACCAAAATCTATGAATGATGATATGGTACTAGCATATGCTTACTTGTATCAATGTCCTTATGCAGGGGCTCCTGAGCTTCAACCCATTTCTCATCTGAGGTGAATCTGAGAATTGAAGGATGTGGTTTGCATTGATGAGGGACAAATCCATCCCATTTGTTACCCTCAACTCCTCCCCTGCCTGACATATTGCTTTGGCCTGACAGTATGAACACATCCAATCTAGTCTCTGGATCTAGCCCATTTGTGAATATACTCACATTTATTGTCAAAATTAGATAAAGGGTCAAGTGCGGGCACTGAAGATTTTTCCGGGGATATCCTACCATAATTTTCTCCAGAGGACTTTGAACTATGCTATTGAGAGTTTTGTAATGCAATACGGAATCCATGAAGTAAGATGCCCCTCCTTTCGGCAAAACAAGACAAACAAGGAGTCAACTTTTTCGTACATGTAGCATCGGATTCTTAAAAGCCAATCCTGCCACTCTGACAAAGAAAACAGTTGTAGATAGCATACAACATTGGATTCCACAAATCCAATGCACTCTCTGTAAAGAAAACAATTGTATATTGTATCTAGACTATGGAATCCATTTAGAATTTGCATGAGGTGGGTGCTTTGGTAGAATAATCCAAAAGAAAGTCTTAATTGAAGGTGTGAAATAAGATAAAGAGACAAAGCAAATCAGTAAATAAAAAGACTGAAAATATAAAGGAATCTTAACATCTTGCTTTGCTTTTTCCCCACCTCCATTTGAGGATGAAGAGGATCGCCTCTAGTAACCTCTCATTATACATAAGTGTTCAATATGTATGATTCTATACTTTCAAGAAATGTGGTACATTCTTAGTATTGAAAGCACACTATTAGCGTTCATTCGAAATAATGGATTTAGTGTTGAGATTAAAGTTAAAACGTATAAAGTTTTCGTAGTTTATGATATTTAAGTGAGTTATTTTCTGGATTTAAACTGTGTCAGTTTTATGTATCAACGTTTTAGATCATATTCCATGATCCATCATCAAGATAAAATGCAAGTAAAAGAGAGAGAGAGTGTGTGTTTAAATTTGATTTCAGATGGTGTGTTAGGATGTGGAGAAATGACAAGCATTCATGAGTTGTTAGTTTATTTAATTTTTATATAATTTATGATTTTTAAGATAATTAAATTGATTGAATGAGTTAGGAGAAGTTAATTAATTGGATAATTAAGTGATTTTAATTGATTAATTTATAAATGAAGTGAGATTTTAGGATTAAACGAACTATTTATGGATAATGTGAAAATGTTCGATAGAAAATAATATTTATTTATATATTCATGGATAATGTGGAAACTAATTCATTTTTATTTATTTAAATAATTGAGAAAAAATAGCTCATCTTAATTCAACATTGAAAATTATATAATTAAATAATAATGAATTAAATAAAAAATGAATGTTGAAGAATTAATTAAATGAGTCTAGAAGAAGAATTTTAGTATCTATATTTTACCTCTTTGAGACGATGTTCCATGTAACCTTTTACAAACGAAAAGAAAAGACAAGGAGGATTAATTTAGAGATTATATGCCCCATTTTGTTTGGAAAAATAGTGAAAGACTAGTTAGTAAAATGATGCTCCCTTAATACATGTTAATGAGGAAAAGATTACATAGGCAGTTCCAAGAAAAGAAATATGAAAAATGGAAGAGAAAAATGATGAATAGTGGAATAAAATGGAACAAAACATGAAGAAATCAAAGTGAGAAAAGTGAAGCAAGGTGAAAAATGTAATATGGGAGGAAAAATTAGGAGTGATGTTATTCATAGTGGATGCATGACTATGAATGCGATGATGATTGTGGATTTTTTATGATAATGGTTTATGAAAATATAATAATGGTTGATTATTTTTTACTCCACATGTTATGTTGACATATGGAGAGAAACATTATTTAACATAGTAATAGATGTTATGCACCAAGATATAAACGCTAAGGTTACTATTTATTCAATGCATAAACTAACTCAAAAGAAAAGATTGAACACACAAGCATATGTTATACAACACAATATGATATGAAAGATGATAATGTCATTTTGGTGATATGTTGCATGAACCTTTACAAATTAAAAAAAGGACCTAATACACACATAAAATAAAGACATGCACAATAATACAAATATAAACACGATGTTTCCTCAATCTACCTAGAAATTGATTTATTGATGATGATAAGAAACATGCAATGATTAAGAATGACCAATCTAATTGATAATGTTATTCCTAAAATATGCAAGGATTTGAAAAGAATATATCCTAATGGTCCAATAATTTGAATCAAGTGGATCAACATTTGTAGAAAGGTTATGAAAAAAACCAAGGAGTATTTTTGGATGATGCACAAGATGACATAGCTAGATTACATGGATTATGATTTTTGTGTTTATATCAACTACTTTGGAATATTTGGGACTATGGAGAATGTATAGGTGGATTGTGAGGATTATTTGTAGTACTTAATATTAGAGGCTTGGAATTGATGACAAAGGAGAACCAAGTCTATTGACATGGTTGACATGATGATGTGATTGGTTAGATAAATAATATGATGATTATTCGATAGAGAAATTTTGTTATTAATATTTTTTTGATGGGATGCTGATAAAAAATATAAGAGGGAAGAGAGGGGATTTAGGGTTAATACCTAAGGACTGTGACACAAGAATAAATTGTACTATTCTAGACATGATGCAATAGGAATATGTGGTTGTAAGAGTAGTTAATTGTGGGAAAACAAGGTTTTTATTGTCTAAAGAATGTTTGGATATGATTCCTAATTCCTTATCAAATTTTATATTAGGAAGGGAGGATTAAATGAAATTGATGGGTTAGTCGAGAAAGTATAATATATGTGTAGATAGGATGGGGTAGATAAGCGAATATAGATATCATAGAAGAAGCTTACCACCAAGTATATGGTTCTAGTGGATAGGAGATTTGTGAACTATTTTTTGCCAAGTTTCCATCATGGAACTTGTTCAAGCTACCATAAAGATGGTTTTCACCATTGGATGATTTTCTTAAAAATTTTAAAATTATCTTTGGACATAATGGATGGAGATGTGAGGTGGATAAAAGATAATTAGGATATATTCTGGCTGGAGGATATGGAGAAGGATTGGGAGGAAGGACTTGTTGATGGTGAAAATGACACAAACAACATGTAAACAGAATATTTCTACTCTATTTATCTTGAAAAGAAAGACAACATATAGTAGCCTAACTCCCAAGGTCCTAGTAGTTGGTTCTCAACTATCTAGTGTCACTCAATTGGTCCATGCAACTGTAATATTCAAGGGGCCTGTGCTGGTAATAAAGAATACAACATCGGACTGTTCTTAATAAATAAAGGGGGTTTTAAACAAAAGAAAAAGATAGATCAGAGGGTGAATCAATAAACATGAATAAAACTTATGTAGCATCTGGACATATATCTTCAACAATGAATGTTTTTCCAATAGATCAAGAAAACCATAGCATGATACAATTTACAGAATATTCCATACCATTGCATACAACTAAGGTGCTTAATTTAACTTCACAATCACACATCATAAATATTTCAAAGACCTCAAAAGAACACACTTTCATTCATTGCCAAGATCATAGATCAATAGACTTCAATAAATTCAATTCACTGATAATCTAATGGGATAATGGTTAAATTTGGTTTCTTCTAATGACTTTCATCACATAAGAAACTCTCATGCTTCAGCACAATCACTAGCATGTAGATAGATTATAACTCATCAACCTTATCAAGTAACACTTAATTCTAACACCATATTGCATAAAAAAAACTTGTAATTGTATTTAACTGTAAAATGAAGTGACAATGTATCTCTGTAACAACAATGAAAAATTCTATCTCCTACTATCAGGTGGCCAATTCTATTCTCTATCAGCCGACCCTTACAATATGATACCCCAAGGGTATTTATAGATGTACAAAATTCGAAACCCTTTCTATTTTAAGTTGATCCACCCTTTTAGGGATTACAATTATCTTGGAAACTCAGTTGAACTGGAAGAAAAAACTAGAGAGGAGAAAAGAAAGCCATGCGCTTATAAATCGCCAGTTATGCATGCAAAATATAAAGAAAATAAAGCCATGTAGCATCTAGTGCATGCATCAATTTATGCATGAGAAGTTGGATCTACTATATACTCATCATAACTCGAGAAAACTTGTTGAAGCACGTCCAAGTCTGGCCCATCCACCTAGCTATCTTCAAACTTAATTCTTTCCAACTCTGCTGCAACAAACCCTCTCATATTTTTCAATTTTTTCAACTCTCTCTTAGCTTCCCTTATCTCTTCCTTGATTTCCATCAATCGATCTATCAACAGATCTTCACCAACATCTCCTCTCTGCATAACTTCTTTAAATCTTTCAGTCCACTTCTCCTTTATTTGATTTAAAAGTAAACCTTATTTTACTGGTACATTCACATTTACAATGATAGCAATGATGGCCTCCAACTCCTCAAATTGTTCATTCAACTCCTTAATATAATCTTGAACCTCATTTCTATGTTTTTATAGAAAATCTATTCTAAATCGGAGTATACAAGAAGTCATTTCCAGAAAATCTTTATCATCTTCTTCCAGTATCGATTGTTCTAGGAGGGTAGTCTTAGGCAATTTATTGACTTCTTTCAATTTTTGGTTGTATCCCTTGTACTCCTCCTCTTGGGCTTCCAATGTTTTAACATATTGATTCATCTCTTCTATCAATTCCTCGGTCACTTTGTAAACCCCAAAACTATCTTCTAGTACCTCATCTATTTCTTGATTCAATTTACTAACCCATCGATCCAACATTTCTGCCTTGCCCCTTACCTGTTCCAAATCATCTACTTCCTTCTTACTCAGCAAAAATGGGGTCTCAATAGTAGCAACCTGTTGTGATCTTGGAGCAGAAACATTCTTAAGGAAAACATGCAGCTGATCCAACTGAGCCTTAAGCTCATCCTTCCATTGTTTATCCTTCAACATTCTTGACTTGGTTGAGGAGGCCACCACATCAATTAAATTCAATTGTTGATCTCTGGTAGGTCTTCCCAAGTTGACAATGCCCAACTGATAATCTGTCAATTGCATGTCCCCTACATCTTTGTCTATCATGGGTATAGCACATTCCGACACAATTTCTCCTTTATCCGTGAGCCTGGTGGAATGTAGGAGCTTGGCCTTCTTTTTAGGCCTTTCTTTCTCAATTTCCTTCAGCATATCCTCCCAATTGAGAGGTTGTGATGGTGTAAATGATCTCTTCTTAAGATCTAATTTCAACCAAGTAGGAGCGCCTGGAGTAACAGTCATCATAGTTGAAGAAGAGGAGGTAGCAACTAAGGGAGGTTGCACATTTATTTGAGGTTGAGAATCAACCCTTGGTTCATCTTGTTGTTCTTGCTCCATATGCATCTATACAAGCTTTTCAGCTTCCTCCCTATCTTTTTGTTCTTGTATTTTCTTATCTTCTTCTTCCTTCTTCAACCTTTCTTCTTCCAATCTTTTCTTTTCTTGTTCTCTGTTTTTCTCTTCTTCCAATGCCTTAAGTTTATTTGCATCTTCTTTCTCTTTTTACAGCTTTTTGATCAATTCCTCGACATCCTTTTCCTTTTGAATCCTTTTCTTTTCTAACTGTTCTTCCTCTATTCTTTTCTCTTCCTACAGTCTATCCCTTTCTGCTTTTAATGCTATTAGTTTGTCTGAAATCTCCTTTTCTTCTTACAGTCGTCTTGTAGTTTCTTCCACATCTTTCTTCTTGTAGGCTTCTTCAACCATCTTGAACTTAGCCTCTAAAGCTTCCTTTTCTCTACATTGCTTTGCTTTTTCTTCCTCAAGATCATGAATTTTCTGTATTAACTCCAATTTATGATTCTCCTCCTTGATCTTGAGCTCTTGCTCTTTTTGCCTCTACTGCTTCTTCATCTCATCAGCTTTCAGCTTAGCTTCTACTTGTTGTTGCTGCAGTATGGTATCAATTTGTATCTTGGCATCAATTTCTTTTTGTCTCTCTATTGCTGCAACATGTGCTTGATCATTTGAGGCCTTCTTTGCCTCCTCAAATAGCTTCCATTGATCTTCCTCTGTCAATACTTGTTCAGTATCCTCCTCTAGAGGCATATCTTCTTGTGCACCCTCCTCTAACAGAGTCTCATCATAATCTGATCCAACATCATGAACCTCCACCTCTACCTATTTTCCCTTCATGGATTCAACAATATCATGAAGAGTTCCCTTAGACAACTCCTCACTTTTCTGCTTTTCTAGTGGGACTTGAGTAGAAGACTCACCTAGTGTCGGTCTTGGACCTATGGATCCTATTTGAATTCCTTCCTCTTGCGTCTCCAATTCATTTGGAGCAAATGCCTCAAGCTCAATTTCTTCAATGTCTAGAGGGAAGAATTCCAAGGGCTCCTTGCATGGCAGCTTTCTTTTCATTCTTCTATACCCTTTCCCCTTCTTATGAGCTGGTCCCTGAGAAGTTTTAGTTCGGAGAACAACCCATTGAATGCTCATATCTAAGACTGCTCTTCCTATCTACTTTATGTCAATGGTTTCCTCACCATCCCAGTCCATCGGATCCAAGCTCTTGGTACCAATATTATATGCTTCATATGATGGATCTAATACCATCCCATCATCTACTAATGTGTCAGGGATATCATCTTTGATCCCAAGTTCTACCATGAGTGAGATAGGTAACCTCTCATAATTCTTCTTTCTGAGGTCATATTCATCCTGCCGGTCACTCCAAAAATCTTCCAAAAAATTGAAATGTTCATAAAAAATAGAAGATAGCAAGGCATTCACTTTATTCTTAGGATCAAAATGCTTCCAAGCCGTGTACAAACCTAGCTTCAGATGTATCAATTCACTGCACACTACCTTGGCTCCCATAAGATGTTGACAGCTATATTCACCCAATTACATGGGAAACTTATGACATCCTATTTTGTGCTTCAATCCAAACAAGGCATTAACCCCTAAAGCTTGATATACAAATTCCATCAAAACTATCCTATTGTTACAACATCTTGGTAGCAAATGTGGATGACTTTCAAATCTAGCTAGTTTGAAGTATGTGAACTTGGGGTATTGAATGTACCAACATCCCCATTCAGTGATATATGCCATAGCTTATTGGCTTAGTGTGTATCCTGCATCTCCATTGAGTTGGTTAATGATAACATATAGAAATGCATCATTGACCCTTCTAAATTGTGTTTTAGCAACTTGTAGGGAAAGCTGATCATAATTCTCCCACACCTTCCTTTGTCCATCTCTTTCTCCCAATATACCAACGCTATTCAATCCTGGAAAGATGCCTCCTCTAGCTACTGCATAAACAACATAGGAAGTCATAAAAAAGAATTTGGTTTCCCTAATCCTGGTCAATTGATCATGAATGGCATCTGAAACAATCATCGGCCAATAAAATTGTTGGGTGCCATTTAAGATTATCTGGATGAAGGGAAACATCCACTCCTTAAAATGAAAGGAATCTTTCTTCCCAAAGACCCTAGAAAACATCATTTTTAAATCAGATACTTCTTTATAAAAAAATTCCCTCTTTGGTTGGTCTAAGAGCTTGGTTAGAGACTTCTTTGTTTTTAACCACCTTTTGTTCAAGTGAGACTTGTTGGATTCCTTGTAGTTTCTATATTTCTCTAGGGCATCTGCCTTAGTTAACTGTAGCAAGTTCTTTGAATCCGAGACACTAAAAATAGTTTGGAACATTTGAGGAGTGAGATTTATAATAACATTGTCTTGTGAATCCATACACTGCCTGGTGGCTGGATTGTAAGCACTGACTGCTATCATGATCAACTTCGGACACTGGATAGACAAAGGAAATAAGGTAATATGAGCCAAACCAAAATCCACTATTCTTTTAGTTTTAGGTGTCACATCCTCATTGAATGTGTCAGCATATGATTCCTCAAAGTTGTATTGGCCAAGATTGGTATCAGTTATGTCAAACCAATCTGATTCTACTTTACTTGCAATGGCAACATGACTCTTGTGATTATATCTCAGAGTATAGGGTAACTATTCTGACTTCATCTTCTTGGGCTTTACTATTGCCTTTGATGTTCCTGCAAGCCGGTTCCTTTGAGAGGCTTCTCCTGATGTTCCTGACATCTTTTAGCTTTCCTACAATCAAAACCCCTAATTAGATCCTTGAATAAATATCGTAAAATATGCCTTAAAATCATACCTTTCATATATACAACGGAGGCGAAACCAAACATAAAACATTCTAAACAAACTTCTTTAAAATGCTGCCGGACTCGAAGCCAAAACAAGCATTAAGATTACACTAACAAGAAGCGGGACCGTAGTCGGGATGAAAAATGTAACTGGGACCAAAATCGGAATGGAAACTGATTCGGTTTATTTCAAATTTTCTAATCTCATATTCAGTTTTGGTTCCGCTTCCGCTTCCGCCTAATTTATCACTATTTTGAAAGAAGGCTCCTCTCTATAAGCAGAGTCGAAGACGGGACAAACATGGAGTCAATACCTTTTGGAAAACATGATTTGAAGTTCTAGATTGATTCTGATATCGCCTCCGCCTAAGTCATCATGACGTCATAAGTTGTTTTTTAACAGTCTAACGCATAACTTCACGATTAACTACTAGGTCATATTGAAATGAAAAGGGGCTTAAATATAACATGATAAGACCATGCCCATATGACTATGAGGCGATTGTACTTTTAGGGCATCATATTTAAATTAAAACATGAATACAGAAATACACCAAAACCCTAATCTAATAAAACTCGATATAAAAACTAGGGCACAAATTTAACCCTTCCTAAAACTAACCAGACTAAGTGCGCAAAAGATTCTAAGTAACAATTACCATTTATTAAACCATATTCACTGTAAAACAAAGCCATATTTAACCTACTCACTATAAAACAAAACCGACCACGTCTAAAATGAAACAAATAGGAAACCAAAACTATAAAAGCAAAGGAAAACAAGAAAAGCCTAAACAAAAGCAAAACAAACCCAAAATATACAAACTTACTGTAGAATTCGCATGAAACCAAACAATCCAAGAACAACAGAAACATAAAATGCAAAACTACAAGAGAAAGGCAAGAATAGAAAACCCTACCTCAAACACGAATAAATAGTTAAACTCCCTGAAGCAATCCGCACACAACTGTCTTTCCTTCAATCAATTCACTCCAAAAAAGCTCCACCACAAGTTTGGTTCACTCTTCAATCTCTTAACAATGATGGTAACTAAGCGTTAATCCCTAATTAAGGTAAAAATAAAAGTTTCACATGTGCATGGGAATTGTAATTAATGCCATCAATGCAGTAGATCAGAGTCAGAACTGAAGAAGAACTAGTTCATCACTACAGTGTGACTTCAGTGAAAATTCAACGATAAAAACCCGACGGGAGCGGAGTTGGAACGAAAACAAAATTGGAAACATAAATAACTTCCCAACTTTATTCCCATTCCGGTTCCAGCAACAAAGATTAAAACAAAACTAAACACAAAAAATAAAATAAAAGACTGAAATAAGAAAACTTAATATACAAACCTGAGTCTAAAACAAAAGACCAAAAAGCGGAGGCGGAGGCATAATGAGATTAGATTTTGGAATTTTGAATAAAACATTGGCTTAAATTCCACTCCGTCTTCGACTCCGATACAGACAAGACAAAAGGTAAAAAGAAAGACTGTGGGGATGGGGATCGGAATGAGTTTTAAAGAAAGTTTCAAAACCCGATTCGGTTTCGGTTCCAATTCCGACAGACTAAACCAAAGAAAAACAAAGTGTTTGAAACAAAAGACTCCAAACTTTGTTTGAAAATCAACCAAGGATAAAAAACATAAAGGGGGACCCATTTTGACCAAGGCAAAAGATGGGGTGGTTATGCAAGGCATAACAAGACTCATGCATCTATTTTGATGGGTGGTACCCCTTTTTGATTAACCATTTTTCTAGGAGATGTTGATAGAAACCATCCTAAGTGTGCTTTTCCAAGATATAAATAGGGTACCATCATACTTATACATTAAAGGAGACTTCCAAGGAAGATTGAGAGGATGGGGAGATGATCTAGATGAAGGATTTATGCAAAATATTTGATTAAAATAATGTTGTGGTGGATGTAAGGTAGTATTGAGTTGAATATTGAAATATGGATGCATTAAAGGATAGGATGGTTGTGTCATGATGAAATGGTGTTAGGATCAATAGATGCAAACTCTATAATATAAATTTAATATTTTGATGAGAAAGTGAAACAGAGAAAAATAGGTGCACCATAAATGAGATTAACCAAATGGCCTGTACACCTAATTTTACTTGGTGTTTCATTCCATTATGACTTGGGCTATAATATGTAATTAACAATCAAAAAATAAACCTAACTATTATAATAGTAAGAAGGTAGGTTTTCAGATGCTAAATGATGTTTACCTATTACAAAAAGTGTTTTTTTGGGCCTCACTAAGGACTCATTCACCCAATGGCTAATCGGTCCCTATTAGGGTTCTAGAAAATTGATTTCTAGGTACTATTCTTCAATGCCTACATTCCAAAGTCCTAAGTGTTCAAGTCTTGAAAGTAATAAACAAACTCTATAGAGTAATTTTTGTGATCTTGCAAGAAAGATAATAACTTTTACAAATTTTCAACTTTGACAACTTTGCAACATTTGTTCTCCAGTTGAGCTTCCACCTAAAAATTTCAATCACAAATCAAAGGAGAAGAAAATATTATTTTGTAAGGGAATAGGGGTTTTCTTTGGTCAAACCCTTTTTTGGTAATTAAACCTTATGAGGAAACAATGAAATATAAACATGAAACATGAAACGACGATACCTTAAATGAACTATTGGATGAAAAATCAGCAATCTAGTATGATGTGGCCTCAAAGAATGTAGATCTTTATTACAAAAATTGATATGAAATAACACCTTGAATATACTTGAATTAGATCTTCAATGCTACATCAACATATTAGCTCAACAAAATGCATGTTGCCTTATGCCTTTGACATGATGAAATGAACTTTTATTGCTATGCAATGAACTCTAATAATATATCTTTGAATGCCTTCTTGAATGATCTTGAATGCTCTATAATGCTCTTGTGAAAATTTCTTGATCTTGTGAAAATCTTAGGTGAAAACTATGTGAAATTACCTTATATTTATACTTAAATTAAGATTAAATCTCAACATTCAAATAACACAAGCTGACATCAAATCTAGGATTTCAAATCATTAAAAATATTGCTAAAAACATATCCCAAGGGGGGTGTCCTTGTTGATGTTTTAGTGTTGGGCCTCTTACATCTAGTAGTAGCAATAAATAAAAGGGAATGAATTAAATAATAGCCTTTGGCTATTTAATTTATTGGAGGTGAAATCTAGCAAAGAGGTGCTTCACTTTATTAAAGAAAAAAATATTTATTATTTCTTTGGGCCAACCCTCCTTGAAGCTTGCACCAATTAAATTATAATTATATTCCTCCTTGGGCCAACTTCTTGTATTTATTAAGAAAAAAATTTCTCGTATTGGAGGCCGACCTCTCTTGATGTATTCTACCTTGTGTATATATACAAGGTCATTTCAAATTCATTATACATCTATTACACACTTAAAGAAGTTCACACGTGAGCAACAGGTCAAGAAGTTTGCACTTGAGCAGTAGATCATGATCTTGAGCAAATCATCATTTTGTAGCAGAAGATTGATCTCAAGGAGAAACAAAGTTTGTATCTTTGCATCTAGGAGAGGTGTTATTATTCATTGTAAGCAGATTTCTGCTCTTATTTCTGCCATATATAAGAGATATAATTGCTAGGTTTTTCTCCCTCAGGTTGGAGGGTTTTTCCTAGGGTATCCATGGTGTTCATTGTCTTATGTGTTGTATTTTTTGAGTGCTTTCAGTATGTATTATCTGATCAAATAAATTCAACAGTCCTAAGTGAGGACCCATTTTCTATAGGGTGAATGGGTGGCGAATGGGTCCTAGCATACATAACTAGGACATGTTTTAGGGATTGTGAAATGTCATGCCAAAAGGGGGTACTACGACCTAATGAGGACCCATTCACCAGGTGGCGAATGGTCCCTAGGTCACTATCCTAGGACACATTCCTTAGAAAATTAATTGTTGTGAAATATTATTTAAGAGTGTTGGGCTTTATCCCTTAGAAAATGCAATTAGCTAGGTTTCGATTTGAATTTAAGAGGCCAATTAACTTTAATTTAACCTCAATTAATTAATAAATCCCTATATTAGTGTGAAAGTGTAAATATACACTTTACAACACCCTAAATAAGGCAGAATTAAGTCCATTTTATTAATTCATTCAGGAAAAAGGGATACTTTTTCCATTACTACATTTTGCCCCCACTTTAGTGAGAGTATGAACCCATGTCAAATTCATACTAAAGTAGAAATGTAAGACACTTATGTATGCAACAATGATACATATACCCAATCATACACTATCAAAGACCAAGAAAATGAAGGATCAAGCTTCAATTGTCCCAACGTGATGTGGAATGCATTTGTTTGTCCAAGGAAAAGGGGAAGGATCAAGCCTTGACTGTCCAACTTGATGTGGAACACATCTCAACTATTTGTCCAAAAACCTTCACAAGTAGAACTCGATGTCCACTAGATACAAATGACACATGCACGTGTAACATAGAAAATTGTATACTCTTGAAGAAAGAGACAATTTCACACTTAATCTGGACCCATTTTGGTATTCATGCACTAATCATCACTTTAAAATAGAATTTATAGGCCCCTAAGACTCGTTATTTTGAACCTTGAGGATTATTCCCCCCATGAATCATACAAGTCCCAACAAATAAAATTAATTACTCAAATTTCACAAAACCCACCTCAAAAAACCATGGTTGGACCAAGTCGCCCAAGGTGGCGACTTAGTCCCTTTTGGGGTAATTCGTAATTTTGAGTGGGAAAATCACTGACTTGATCAAAATTTCTAATGTATGTCAGCCTCTTAGGTCAGAATAATGTTCAATTAGGTATTGATGCCTATAAATACATGTATTCAGGTCATTTTTCACAACCTTTAGTCATTTTTTACAAGCAAATTCAAGAATCAAGTGTTGAACATCTTCCACAAGAAGATTCATTAGTCTATATACAACAAAGTTGAAGTTTAGGGTAGCAAGCTAGGGTTTTTGTAGGTCTTCAAGCTCATTTTCTATCCAAGATCTCACATTGCAAAGGGTTGATCATGGATGTCTATAGAGAATCATACAAAAATCTAGGTTGAGGAGATGCTACTAGCCATCAAATCAATCCTAATGACTTATTTTCAAAGTGGTCCCATCTTCCATTTTCTCTATATCTTTGGCCTAAGGAAGGTTTACATGCTATTAAGATTCATTTATAATGAAATTTAGGGTCTCTTGGAATGATTCTTGCTTATTCTAGTTTCATTTATGCATTGTATTGTTGCATGTTAGAATAGGGTTGCATTATACTTAAGATTTCCTAGTCTTAGATACACTTAAGGCTAGGGTTTTATGAGAATTCTTATCTCTTTAGAGGTTTAAATACCAACTAGGGGTTTGACTAGGTCAAACCCCCATTAGAAACCAAACTATAATTTGTTTTGCAATTGATTTCGTAGGTTTGGATCCAGATTTTAGTCAGATCTAACAAAGGGTAGACTATAGGTTTCCATTTCCACTCGAATTTCGAAAAAAGGTAGAGTGGACTAAGTCACCAATAGTGGTAACTTAGTCCCACTGCATGTTTTTTTCAGAGATGTTTTTTTGATGTAGACACCCATTTGATTGGAACGGGCTACGAAGCAGTTTCCCAAATCTAGGACTAAGTCACCCAGCTTGGCATACAAGTGTCCTAGTTGGCCAGAAAACTAGATTTTCCAAAATCTAAAAGACATCTAGAGTCTTCATTTCAACCTTTATCAGTTTCCAGGTTCACTCTTTCTGTTTATCCTTTATATCTTATTCTATATTGCATTTAATCTATCTTTCTTCATATCTCAATATAATATCTTGCATTTCATTAGTTCACATTCAATAGTTAGTTACATTTATCAGTCTATTTCATTTAGGACATATTGTTTAGACACATTCAAATCACATCTACATTAATATCGAATGAACCCCTAATTTTTGGGTGGAAATACCTCTCTCCTTTTAGGTGGAAACCCTAGAACTGCAAGATGACAACCTTTACCTGAAAATCTATGGTTTATTTTGGTGAACCTACATTTAGAACATCCCCTTTCTAATTTAGCATGCATTTACATCCTAGGAATAGCTTCTATTAACGTTTCATTTCATGTTGCATTTTTAAATTTACATCTTAGGGTTTCATACTTTGCATTAGTGAGAAGTTCATTTTTGCATCTCATTTCCTTCAACAATAGTGAAATTTTACATAGGTACTTTATATTTGCATTGTACAATACAAAAAACATTAGAATCCATGATAAAAATCAGATAAACTTAAAAAATACCCCTGCTAGGACAAATTCTCCACCATGGGCGACTTAGTCCCAATGCTCATTTTGAATCAGTATTTTTTGTATTCAATTTCCCGTTTATGCAATTTCCATTTTTATGAGTTACTTTTTTGTTTAAGTTCAGTTATTTTTTGTTATATGGTAATCATTAGAATAAGAATCCTTTACTTTCATGGCATTTATGGATAGCATTAGATCTTTGCAAGTTTTTTTTTCAACATTAGTTCCTAGCTCATTTAGATTACATTCAGTAGAACATGAAAACAAAACATTAGAAACACCACATGAAATAATCCACACGCTGGTCCACTTTAGAAAAACCATATCATCCAAAAATTTTAGTAGTGATGACTTGGATAAGTTAGATGAAGTCCTACAAGGCTTCCTCTCACTAAGTTCATCCACTAGGGTTTTTGATAAAAACCCAAACCAACCAATGATAACTTATCTCCCAAACATTTCAGCTATGATGATTTGGCCATGTTAGATGAAGCCCTTCAAGACTTCATCTCACCAAGTTCATCCACTATGGTTTGTTGTGAGGAGCCTACAACAAAATATGTCAATGTAATTTAACCTTAGCTAGTTCTCTACACACCTTCCCATAAACCTCACACTCCATCCAAACTTGAGTTTACCCTTTACCCACCTACACATGATGTTGTCGCTCACACATATAACTCTAGAAATAACCCACAACCCTAACAATCCACTCTAAAACCCTTAACTTACCCAACCCCATATTACCTAGTGCCCCTTTCTTAAATTCACACCTTAGGGAGTATGATCTTGTCAAGAAACTTAAGAATAATCCTACCAAGTTATCCCTTTGGGATCTTCTTCAAAATTAAGAAAATTATCAATCTATGCTACAAACAACATTACAAAAAATAGTGGTTCCTCTTGGTACAAATACAAATGATTTGATAGCTTTCATACAAGGAATGAATATAGTTAATGTAGACATTATCTTCTACCAACATGATCTCCCTTCATTAGAATTATAGAAACAAAATGAGGTCTTTATGATAATTTCCTAGTTCAATCGAATAGGCATCAAACAAACCATTGTTGACAATGGCTCTACCCTTAATGTGTGTAGTGTGAAGTTTCATGATCAATTATGTGTGGATAAATTGAAAGTAAAATTTGATTCCTTATCTATTAGAGGATTTGACAATGTCACAAAGCAATCGATTGGTGTAATTACTTTACCTATTACAATCAAAATGGTTACTCTACAAACTCCTATTCATGTCATGTTCTATGACCTTTCCTATAATCTTCTTTTAGGTATAAGATGGATTCATGAGATGCATGCAATACCCTCAACCCTTCATTGAATAATGAAATATGTCTATAAAAATAAAGTTTATAAAATTGACATAGATCTTGAGCCTGAAAGTTGCTTACAACTTGAAAAAGGTACAACAAGTCATTTAAACACATTGATTCCAACCTCCAGGATAGCACCTCCTCAAACCAACAAACCATAAAAGAACCCATGTCTAGATTATTAGGTGATGATTATAGATCATTAAAATTTACACCTTCATTTATGGGTGAATACATAATCACACGAAAAGTAGATGAAAACCAAGAACAACCAATAATCACATGTCTACTCAGAATTCAGAAAAATATTCCCATGCATCTACCTCATCTACTTTGGAAGAAAATACAATGTACACAACAAATTTTGATGAGATAGATTATCAAAAAACACCCCACTTGAAGGAAATGGAAAAAATTTATGGACAAGGTTATGAAATCATGAAACAACTAGGAAAAAATGGTAAAGACTGTGGAAAACATGAACAAGGAATTTGAGTTCCCATAGAACCTAATACAAAAGAGACAAAGACTAGTTTAGCATATTCTTTTTCTAAGACAAAAAAATAAATTCAACACTCATCATTCAACATCAACACCATCACATGTAAACCAAAAATCAATCTCACACTCAAACATCCTGAATTCCTTGATATTGATTCACCACTTTCATGGGATTATGTTGATAATGATGATGCTTTGAAACAATTGTTAGGTGCTTCTGATAACATATCTATTCCCAAGAGAAATGCTACATGTGCTATGCTAAACACCAAGCAAAATTTTATTGATACCAATGAGACAACCACAAGCATGTCACCATATGATCCGAAATTTCCTAAGTGAAATGCACAACCTTTAGGGGATACCATTAATATACCAATGGATATAGATGATAAATGAAAATTAATTAAA
Source organism: Sequoiadendron giganteum (assembly GCA_007115665.2). Classification (NCBI taxonomy): domain Eukaryota; kingdom Viridiplantae; phylum Streptophyta; class Pinopsida; order Cupressales; family Cupressaceae; genus Sequoiadendron; species Sequoiadendron giganteum. The sequence goes on along the minus strand of CM021100.1, from coordinate 169,068,758 downwards.
ACTAAGAAGTTCCTTGATGATGAAGAACAAAAGAATCTTGCAACCTTACTTCATGACTTACCTGAACTTTTTTCTTAGAAATATTTAAATATGCCAGGAATAGACCCGAAGATAGTGACACATAACATGGTTCTTTTTGAAAATGCTAAACTTATTCGCCAAAATATACGAAATATGAACACTAAGATAGCCTTGCATGTTAAAGGAGAACTTGAAAAACTCCTTGACAAAGGTTTCATTTGACCTATTGATTATTCTGCTTGGATATCAAATATTGTCATAGTTGATAAAACTAACAATCATATTAGGATATGTATGGATTTTTGTGACTTGAATAAAGTATCTTCAAAGGATGATTTTCCTCTTCCTAATATCAGCATGATAGTGTCTTCAATTATTGGACATGCTTTGTTTTTGTTCATGGATGGATTTTCTAGTTATAACCAAATCTTTATTAACCCACAAGATCAATATGAGACAACACTCACATTTGCTTGGGGAACATTTTGTTAGGTTATGATGCCTTTTGGATTAAATAACATAGGTGCTACTTATCAATGAGAAATTAAATTCATATTTCATGATTACATACATAAGATCTTGGAAGATTATGTTGATGTAATTCTAGTCAAATCCTTAACGTGACAAGATAATGTGAATGTTTTTCGACAAATCTTTGAACGAATTTGTAAACACAACATGTGATTCAATCCAAAAAAGTGTCTTTGGAGCAGATAGTGGAAAAATTTAAGGGTTTATCATATCTCATAGAGGCATTGAGGTGCACATGAATAAAATTTATGCTATAATTAATATTTGACCTCCTCAAAACATTTCTCAATTACACACATTACAAGGAAGGATTCAAGTCATTTATCATTTTTTCGCTTCCTTAGTTGATTGAGCATTACCTTTCACACATATCCTCAAGAAGGATGTTAATTTTTATTGCAATGAGGATTGTAAACAGGCTTTTGAGAGTTTGAAAGAATACCTTGCCACTCCACCCATTTTACAATCCACTTACCAAACAAATCATTCATCATTAATATTACCACATCTACCCATGCTCTTGCAACATTGTTGGCTCAACAAGATGATAAGGGTAAAAAGAATCCTATTTATTACATTATTCAAACTCTAATAGATTATGAAACAAGATACAAAACAATTGAAAAACAATATTTGGCTCTTGTATTCAATACTACTAAGTTGCGACACCATTTACTAAATGCAGAAATACAAGTCATGACAAAATTTGATCCTCTGAAATATTTTTTCAATAAAACAAAATTATCAAGATGTCTAGCTAAATGGGTAATGTTTTTGATTGAGTTTGACCTTAATTTTGTTTCACAAAAAGATATTAAAGGCCAAGCCTTAACCGACCACTTAGCCGATGCCCCTTCTCCTTTAGTCCTACCTAGCAATGACTCTTTTCCCAATGAAAATGTGTTGACAATAGAGATTCCTAGATGGAAATTATACTTCAATGGATCCAAGTGTTGAATAGGCTCTAGCATTGGGATTATATTAATTCCACTTGTTAGGAATCCTATTCCCTTGTTGTATTGATTAAAATTCATATGTACAAATAGCAAAGCTGAATATGAGGCGTTAATTGCTAGATTGCATGCTACTTTAATCATGTGCATGAAAAGATATTAAGATCTTTGCTTATTCACAATTAGTGATCAAACAAATAAATGAATTCTACCAAGCTAAACATGACAAGTTATTGCAATATAAGGATCTCATAATTACCTTGTTAGAACAGTTTGAATCATTCACCATTGATAACATCCCCTGAAAAGATAATCAACATGTGGATGCAATTGCAAGTGCATCTTCTCTCATATCCCCTTCCAATCCTTCCAAAGATGTCACATTTAGTGCTCACCCAATCATGGAACCCTCCATCACTGATAAATCTGACAACACATTCATAACAATCTAGGATAAATCAAATGAATGGTATGATACCATATATAATTATCTAAAAGATGGTACCATTCTCAAGCCTACAACAAATAACGCCTGAACTCATTTAAAATAGTTAGCCACCAAGTACATAATCATTGCCGATGTGTTATATAGAATATCCTTTGATGACATTCTCCTTAGATGCCTTAGAGATTTTGAAATTAATATATCCATTGAACATGCCCATGTAGGCACCTGTGGGGGTCATTTTGGGGGAAGATCCTTATTGCAAAACCTCTTTCGTATGGGATATTACTAGAGAAATATGGAAAAGGATTGCTTTGTGTATGCTAAGCAATGTCACAAACGTTAAGAACACAACACTTTGATCAATGCTCCTCCTTTTGAGCTTCATGCCCAAATTCCTATTTGGCCATTCTCCATATGGGGATTGGATCTCATTGGAAAAATTTCACCACCTTCTTCCATCGACCATACATTTATCATTACCGCTACCAGTTATTTTACAAAATGGGTAGAAGCCATTCCTCTTCAATCCACCATTGTTGATTTAATATGTCGTTTCCTATTGGAATGCATTATTTCCCGCTTTAGACTCCCTTCCACATTAATTTCAGATAATGGAACACCATTCAAAAATAATGACGTGAAGAAGTTATTGGATACATTTCATATTCAACATCGCTTTTCAACACCTTACTACCCATAATCTAATGGTCAAGTTGAAAGTACTAACAAGAATCTAGAACAAATCCTCAAGAAAACTATTAACAAACATCACAAGGATTGGCACACACAATTACAATATGTGCTTTGGGCCTATCGCACATGTGTCCAATTATCTACGAGAACTACAAATTATAAAATTTTCTATGGTACTGAGGCTATCATGCCCTTAGAGTTAGAGATCCCCACATTAAGAATTTCTCTCCAAGGTCTTATTGACAATGCTACCTATAAGGAGAAAAAGTTATACCACCTTGAAATTCTTGATGAACAACACATTAACGCTCTTGAGCATCGCCAAGCTTACACTAAACAATTACAACGAAGTTATAATCATCATGTCATCCCTAGAACATTTAGCAAAGGGTGATTTAGTTTTATATGAAAATCAATGGAATACTACTGTAGACTACGCTGAAAAAGGAAAATTTAGTCCTAATTGGTTAGGACCATACATCATTAATTCAAGTTACAGATCTGGCACTTACACATTAATAGAGCTAGATGGTACGCCCCTTAAAGACCTTATCAATGTCGCACATCTACGTAGGTATTATGTGTAGTCCCTTTGAATTGTATGAATGATAGAGCAATGTTGTTAGATCTATTCGATTATATCCTATATGCTTTCCCATTGCTTCGTTCTTGACAAATGGTTATGTGTGTGTCTTGATCACTAAAGTGATTATTTAATTCATTTCATAGTTACTTTAGGTTTCATACTATTCAAATTCATATTTTTTGTTATGTTCACTTAAATCATAAGTGCATAACATACTTCATCATGATGTTGTATCTAATAGAAACTATAAAAAAAATTAATTAGATCACATAAGCTTTTTTAAATCATGAAGCTATTAATTAAGTAATCTTACAAAGGCTATTTAATTAATCACATTTCCGTTTAACATTCAAACACATAAATCCAAGTGATAAAACATCAACATACTCATATATCTATATATAATAGAAAAAAAAATTGTGTACATGTCATATAAGTATATAATGTCACTGAGGACTGTGGTTACCGGATCCTTGAGATTTGGTACTCATGTTGATCCGGTAGCAGGATGTCAATTGATGGTTGTATGTGATCATGATTGCGATCTACCAAATCTAAGTGAAAACTATAAGCTTTGTATCCATCCAAGGGCCACCCGTTGCTCCCCTTCTATCTAATCCCTCTCTGCCTATGGGTAAGTGCATGGAGATGGGTAGCAATTTCGTGGCCACTTTTTAAAAGAAATTTGAAAACTCATAACACGAGCGTGTTATAACACGCTCACGTTATGGCTTGGTGTGCCAAGCTTGAGGCTTGTCCATCACAAGCCCATAACATGAGTGTGTTATAGTTATAATGTGCTCACGTTATTTCATGTTAAAATAAAAAACAAGAATCGAATTTCATTTTCATTTGTCACTGGTTTTTTGTTTCCCATGGCCAAAAACCTGAGAATTTTGTTCTCGTATTCTAGAAGGTGCTTTTGTGCAAAAAAATTCATCAACGGTTTCTAATTCATCGCTAGGATTTCGCCACATTGACAAGGAGGTGAAAGAGGTAAGTATTGTTTTCTTTTTTTGAATTTTTTAGTTTTAGGTTGTATTTGATATTTATTTTTTGAAATTGTAGGAGATGTTAATCAACCTAGAAACCCTCCTCAAAATCCACAGTAAGAACAAAATCCTCAACAAAAAAGTACTCAACAACAAAATCCTCAACAACAACAACAACCTCCTCCACCAATCCCTCAATACCCTCCTGGCACTCAAAAAACTTTAATGGGTGAAATTGAGAACAATAGAAAAAAAATTGAGTTAATTGGGAGGTTGAAAAATCCAAACGGTTCAACTACAAAAAGAGTGACCCAAGCAAATTCACTGCAAGATATGTTAACAAATGTAGATTCAATCAACAAACAATTATCCGATTGGCAGGATAGGAGGCAAGCGGCTAGGGATTTTTATCAAGATAAATTATCATATAAATATGTAAAAGATTTAAAAAATTACAAAATTATATTTGTGTGCATTATTCACTGACGCACAATCAAATCGAAATATCTCCCTCAATGCGAAGAGGTTTCCTATTCATTGGTGCAACCACCAAGAGATTATGAAAAATATTTGGGATAGGTGGTACATGGTTTTTGATGATCCACCATACAACAATTTTGAAGTCCCACAGTATTTTCTAAGGAAACTATACGCTGTATTCATCTTGAACAAAATCCCAAATTATTTTGATATGAGGGACTTCTAGGGGAGAGGTGGGGGTTCAACACAAGATAGACCCAGTGCACAACTGGATCCTAGGTGGCAAGCGAGACAACCTCTCGCTAGGCCGCCTCATAAGTAAATCGTCATCTCTTTCATCGCGAAGGAGAGTGTTGAGGTAGAGACTTTGCAGGCCATTGACAATTTGATGCAGAGTGTCATCCAACATGTTATCCCTCTTGAACAACACCATCTAGGGGATTCTTCGACATGTGGCTTTGATCCCATGTGTGTCAATCTTGTGGAGTGACTTATTCATATGACCCCACCGACACTTAGAAGGCTGCTGCTCAGGATCTGTCTACAGTTATGGAGATGGAGATGACAACTAACATTTTGCTTGATGCATATGGAGTTGATAGTCAGGTAAAGTTAGCATGTTCATTGAATTTGACTTATTAAATTTTTATTTTGAAATGCAAGATTAACTAATTTAGTTTTGTGATTTTAATAAACTTGCAAGGTCATAGTGTTGATACTAGATACATTGGCCCTACACCTACTTATTTTTGTAGTACACCTATTAGTGGGGTATCTAACTAGTAAACAATTATAAATTTATTACATGTTAATAGAATTGTTTTATGAATGGTATTTTAATATGTGATTTTGGATGTTGAATAGGCTAATATTGGAGGTTTCGAGGGAACACCTCCTGGTGCAAGTGGATTTAGTCAAAACATCATGCAAGTCATAGAACACAGAGTTTAACTAATGAATTATACTTAATAGATTTGTGTAGTTTATATTCATATCATTGATTATGTTGCATTGCAAATCATTCAAACTCAAAGCATTAATTCAAATTCCATAACTAATATCTAGATGTTGATAGATGAGAAAATTTCAACTACAATATAGTTGTTTAGAAAGTCAACATAAGTAGTGATGTAATTACTTCACATAGCATAAGTAATAAGTCTAGGAGCAACTTCCAATTTCATTTGCTTGTCATGGCATTCCATTAGACCACATTTTACTGAGGCATATTTTAAAATAGTTCATTAGCTTGTCTACACTCCAAACTAGGCCCCCATTATGGCCTTCTCTCATAGAAATGAAACTCACATGCAACTCTTTTGGAGCAACTGTCCCAAATTTGGTTTTTAACGCTGAATTAGGCCACAATTGGGCCTCTTTTTCAAAGAGACACCTCTCCAAAAAAACAAAAAAAACTTGAAACCTCTGAATAGTCAAAAGAACGCCAAGAAAACCTCAAATTATTCAACTTTTAGGTCTCCTCTCGCTCATTTAGACCCCTTTTCATAAAACCCTCACTTTCCTTGCAATCAATTAGGGATTATTGAAAATATTATGCCTTGACCTATCAGAAGCTTATAATCACTTCAATCAGGATTATTTATGCCTGTACATGCTCATTCCATCCTCAAATAGTGCTACCCCAAATATCTACATACACTTCCTTCATAAAATCACTCTTTTTCACTAGTTTTCACCCTCTTTCACCTAAGGTTTCTCACTTATTCACTTCTGTGATCACTTACAACCTCTCAGATCTTATGAAAACCCTCCAATTCACCTTCTCTCATATTTTTCAAGGAATTTTGTCCACTTCTAAACCCATGTCCTCTTTTCACTCACTCTAGCCTTTGTTTAGAAGGCACCAAAATTGGTTTTTCACTAGGGCAACGAGGATAACTCAAACAAAAAAATCACCAAACAAATTTCTTACATTCTACACCTACTCCTCCTTTATACCATTCCATTCCATAAATAAATAGTTGCTATAGAAAGGTGGAATGGAATTTTTAGTTCATTTGGGCATTCAAACCCTTAGCCCCTATTTTCTGACTGCCTAGAGAAATCAGGTCACCAAAAGCTTGAAACACAATATCAAATGCTCAAATTAGTTTTAAATTGATTAAAACACCTAAATCATTCAATTCACACACATTACAGATGGACCACCATGTGCACATAACTATACATTGGTAGATGATGGAGGAAAACACAAAAAATAGCAGTATAATAGTGATATTTTATTAGTTTTCTCCTTAAAAATGCTTCAACAAAAGATAACAATAATCAATCACATATTTTAAAAAATTACCCAATAATTTAAACTTCCTAAGCACCTAAGATTTCCTTTAAAACTACCTTGACTCTTCATATTCCTCCACTTGGCGCCTTTTTGCATTTTTGCAACATTGATTGACAACTTTTGTTAAGATTCTGCAACTTTATAATTTATGCCTAAAATGACTACCAAAGACCATCATAAAATTGAAAATGGCTATTTAAGACTCATTACATCATGAAAATACCTATAAAACCTCAAAATCCTAAATGTTCCTCATGGAGGCATATTCTTGTAAAGGTGCACTTGCATGACTTTTTCAAACAACTCACTGCCTTTTCTATGCTACCACATTTTCCATACATGTCTACCAAATAATTTTGTCAAAAAATTCATTTTCTTATTGCTATGGCTAAAAGCTTAAAAAATGTGCTTTCCAACAAACTATGGATGCTTGGAAAAAATCTATCAAAGCATAATAATAAGAAATAGCATATACAAGGAAATTAGTAGGTTGAAAAAATGCCTTGAAGAAATGTGGTCTCACGGTGATGGAATGCCATTCCATCACCATGAGACCACATTTCTTCAAGGAATTTCTTCAAAAAACTCACCACCTTTTCTATCATATCATATTTTCCATACATGTGTACCAAATAATTTTATTAAATTACTCACTTCCTTACTGCTATGGCTAAAATCCTAAAATAGGTGCTTTCCAACAAACTATGGATGCTTAGAAAAATATCTATCAAAGCATAATAGTAAGCAATAATACCATAGAGAAGGCAATGAACTGTTTGAAAGATTTGTGGTCTTATGGTGATGGAATACCATGAAGTTCATTTGCTTGTAATGGCATTCCATCACCATGAGACCCCATTTCTTTGAGGCATTTTTTCAAATAGTTCACTGCCTTCTCTATGCCACCACAGTTATCATACATGTCTACAAAATTATTTTATCAAACAGTTCACTGGCTTGTTACTATGGGTAAAAGCCTAAAAACATGTGCTTTTTAAAAAGATATGGATAGGGAAAATACTAAGCAAGATAGTAAAAAATATATAGTTTAATAAGTACTCAATTTTATTTTTATTATCTCATACATTATAAGTCATGACGTGGATCACTATTGTAGTATTTTTTGATTGAATAATTTATTGTTTTATTTCCAGCTGTTGCAAGTGGAGAAACCTCTGAATGTGATGAGGACAATGGAGATTAGTGTTTCATTTGCTATAGAATCCTTGATGGCTCTAATAGGGGAGGTATGAGGAAAATTACTAAATTTCAATTTACATTTGTTGTTATAGATGTTAGTTCTAGTGAAAAAGAAAATCATTATTGATTCCTAGTTTAATTTCTATTTGGATGGTTTATACATGGCTTCAAAACACCTTAGCCTGGGTGAGCAAATATTTCCCTCAAGGAGAGTGATCATCAGATGGTGGTAAATGATTATTTTGTTAATTACATAATCTTTTATACTATAATTTCTATATATTAATGTCTTTACTTCTTATCGTAACAAATAAAACTTCACCAATATCTAAACACTAGGAGGAGCACTAGGAGCACTCCTCGATCCTAGCATAAATGAGTGACAAATGTATCACCATTCGATCGACAAGCAAAGGGAAATAGATTATTTCAAGGGGATGGAGAGTGATGAATTTTGATTTCAAAGCCCTTTGTTGTATGCCTACATGACATTTTTGTACATATTTTGCATTGGATATATTTGACATTGTATGCCTATATGGCATTCTTGTAAGCCTATATGACTATTTTCTACCTATATTTCATACTTTATCGACATATATTGATGTATGCCTACATGCCTATTTGGTTAATACAAATCCTTTTTATCGATGGTGTCCATATTTGTATTCTAAATTCATTGTTCAATAGATATGAGTTACTTGTATTCAAGTGTATAATTTACAACTTATGTGTATAATTTGTGACTTACGTGCGTTCCAATGTATACTTTGTGACTTACTTGCTTTCATGTGTATACCTTGTATTCGTGCATATACTTTGTATTAATTTGTGTATACTATGTATTTGTGTGTATAGTTCAAGGATTATGTGTTTTTGAGTACTTGTGCTTCCCTTTTTCATATGTACATGCTTGAATTATTCTTGTGTATACTTATTAATTGGTTATCCCTAGCATTGATCATTGTTGTCCTTCATGGTTTGTCTTGAATATTAATTGATTGATGCTAAACAAATTTTTGTAAAAGAAAAAAAACATGTTTTCAATTGGTATTGCATGAAATGATTCATAAAAATATTTCAAAAAGTATCCTTGATATTACAAAAAGATATGTTTTTATACTTAAATTGTCTAGTCACCCTTTGGTTCTTTCAAAGAAAAATCTGCCTATGCCACTATTACACTGCACAGGTAAACCGGATTTTGTATTGTGGAGCTATATTAAGCTACCACTCTCAAGACCAATGTAACAATGATAAAAAATAATGTTTGAGACTACAAGAAGACATCAAAATGGATTGTGTACTAAACAAATTCTTATGATTTCTGAAGAATGTTGATAACTCTACTCAGTTGGCTTCTTTTTTCAAAATCATACAAATTGAACCCTAGCATCAATAGACTATGTATATCAAGCTACCACAATTCAAGTCTCAACGATGAATATTTATCATGCATATTTTAAATGGCATTCAATTTTATGGTGGTATTGTTGTTTATATGATGTTATGTGATATTATAATCCTAATTCATGCTTCTAGGCTGCATATGTGTATATATATATTGTTATTACATGTTTTTTGTATTAATGAACCCAAAACAATCTGAACCCCCCTCCAAACAAATTTGGCAGAATCGGTGAACCGAACCCCCAAACCCAAACTTGAACCTCATACAACCTTTAAACCTCTTCCAGCACTCTTCATTCTTCCTACAAAAACTTAATTGACCACCAAATTATGCTACCCCTGACTTTACCCACTTTTACTCCCTCAAACTTCTCATTTTCATTGAAAACCCCTCTTTTCCCAACTAGGGCATCATGCCATAACATACTTTTGACCTCCCCTGTGCTTGCAGACCTTTTGAACACACCAAACTCCACAACCTCACTCTATTTCCACCCTATTCTAACTTATTCTCAAACAATCTCTTCTTTTCACCACTTTTAGCCTTGCTTTTAAGGCCTAAATTATGAATTTTCAATAGGGGCAGTGTTTGTACAATGCCTTTACCAATTCTATATTATTATACCTACTCCCTATCCTACTTATATCAGGCCCATTCCTCTGAGAAACAACCTAAAAAATAGGTGGAATGGCCTATTTCAACATATTACACTCAAACCCTTGTATGAGCAAGTTTGGACTTGTTTCAGAAGTCTACTTCTAAGTTGCTTGGAATTTAATAAAACTCCACAAGAATGGATTATAATCAAAGCTAAAACTATTCTACAACAGATTCAGATCATCTTAGAGAAAACTCCTACTGTAAGGACCCATACACAGGCTGGAAATGAAGAAAATGCACATATATTAACAAAGAAACAAAGATATTTGATTGATATTCTCCTTCAAACTCTTCAACAACAACTAAATTTGAGTTTTGAATGATCATACACTTTTTGTGTGGAATACTCAGACTTCTCAACCATCGTGTACATGTTTCTCTTTTTGATTATTTTCCATGCCATCATAAGTGATCAAGCCAGTTGAGCATAGCTCAGAGAAATTATGTGTGTTTGGGTGCGAAAGAGGAGCATGCCTAGTCTAAACATACCTATCGAGATGCATTTGAGAAATTTCTTTGGTCATACAAATTGCAAAATGAAAGTTGCACCACTTTGCAACTTTACAGTACTTGCATTTGACACTTTTTCCATCAAGTGAAAGCTGGACACCACAAGAAAATGGCTCTGTGATAATGAAAACTAAGAGAGGTTATTGTAGAGTGGCCCAATGTGATACTATAGGCTCAAATGAAGAGTTTATAAGCATCACATTTTTTGAGTAATAGCCCTTCAAAGATTGCTTCCCTTTTGCACTTTGAACCCTTAAGGGATCGATCTAGTTGAACGTAGCTTGAAGCAATTTCGCGTGTTTGGGTGTGAAAGAGGACCATGCCTAATGTAAACATGCCTATTCAGATGCATTGGACCAGTCTGTTTGGTTACACGAGCTGCAGAGAAAAATTTACACCACTTTGTGACTTTCAACTACTTGCATTTGACTACCTTTTCCCGAAGTGAAAACTTGCCACCATGGGAAAATTCCTTCGAGATAGAAAAAACTGAGAGAGGTTATTATAGAGGGGCCTAACACAATCCCATATGATTAGATGAGAAGTTTCTAAGTATCATGGTATCCGAGTAACAACATGCTAAATTTTACAACCATTTTTCACTTTGGACCCTTAAGGGATCGATTTGGTTGAACGTAGCTCAAAGTGATTCCACGTGTTTGGGTGTGAAAGCAGACCATGCCTAGTGTAAAGATACGTATTCAAATGCATTGGAACAAACTGTTTGGTCACATGAGTTGTAGAACGAAAGTTGCACCACTTTGCAACTTTTAACTACTTGCATTTGACAACTTTTTCCCCAAGCGAAAACTTGACACCACAGGAAAATGCCTCCAAGATAGAAAAAACCAAGGGAGGTTAGAACGCGATTCCATAGAATTAGAAGAGAAGTTTATAAGAATCATTGTATCCGAGTAACAACATGTTGAATTTTACAACCATTTTGCACTTTGGACCCTTAAGGGATCGATCCGGTTGAACATAGCTTGGAGTGATTTTGTGTGTTTGGTTGTGAAAGAGGACCATGCCTATTGTAAAAATTCCTATTCAGATGTGTTTGAAAAGTCCTTTTGTTCACATGATCTGTAGAATGAAAGTTGTACCACTTTGAAACTTTCAACTATTTGTATTTAACAACTTTTTCCCCAAGTGAAAACTTGCCACCATAGGAAAATTCCTCCAAGATAGAAAAGACTAAGAAATTTTATTGTAGAGGGGCCCAACACAATTCCATAGGATTAGATGAGAAGTTTCTAAGTGCCACGGTATCTGAGTAACAACATGTTGAAGCTTGCAACCATTTTGCACTTTGGACCCTTAAGGGATCAATCTATTTGAATGTAGCTCAGAGCGATTCCACAGATTTGGGGGCAAAAGATGACCATAACTAGCATAAAAATACCTATTCAGATGCTTTGGAATAGTCTATTTGGTCACACGAGCTGTAGAATGAAAGTTGCACCACTTTGCAACTTTCAACTACTTGCATTTGACAACTTTTTCTCCAAGTGAAAACTCACCACCACATGAAATTCCTCCAAGATAGAAAAAACCGAGATAGATTATTGTAGAGGGGCCCAAACCGAAACCGATCACATAGGATTAGGTGAGAATTCTTTAAGCATCATGGTATTTGAGTAAAAACATGTTGAAGTTTTCAACCATTTTGCACTTTGGACCCTTAAGGGATCGATCTAGTTGAATGCAGATTAGAGTGATTCCAGATGTTTGGGTGCAAAAGAGGACCATGCCCAGTGTAAAAATACCTATTTAAACACGTTGGAACAGTCTGTTTGGTCACACAAGCTGCAAAATGAAAGTTGCACCACTTTGCAACTTTCAACTACCTACATTTGACAACTTTTTTCCCAAGTGAAAAATCACCACCATAGGAAAATGCCTCCGAGATAGAAAAAACTAAGAGAGACTATTGTAGAGGGGCCAAACATGATACCATAGGATTAGAGGAGAAGTTTCTAAGCATCACGGTACCTGAGTAAGAGCATGCTAAATTTTGCAACCATTTTGCACTTTGGACCCTTAAGGAATCAATCTAGTTGAACATAGCTCAGAGCGATTCTACATGTTTGGGTGTGAAAGAGGACCTTGAATAGTGTAAAAATACCTATTTGAATTCTTTGGAATAGTCTGTTTGTTCACATGAGTTGCAAAAAAAAAGTTGCACCACTTTGCAACTTTGCACTGCTTGCATTTGACACTTTTTCCATCAAGTGAAAATTGGACAGCACAAGAAAACCAATTCAAGATAACAAAAATTGAGAGAGGTAATTGTAGAGGGGCTCGACATGATCTCATAGGTTCAGATGGATATTTCATAAGCACTAAGGTTTTTGAGCAATACCCCGTCAAATATTGTTGCCCTTTTGCACTTTGGACCCTTAAGGGATCGAGCCAATTGAACATTGCTTGGAGCGATTTTGGTCTCTTTTCGATGGAATTAGGTGAGCAACAAACTTAACTCCATTTTAGTTTTGGTTTGGTTCAATTTCAAGTGATTTTGTGCAATTTAGGAGCTAATTACCGAGGGTCGGTCTGTATACCTTGTTTGAAGAGAATCTTTTAGGTACTCTGTTTTACTAAGGTGTCTTAAGAGGGCCGGTCTGTATGTCAATAAACCCTTGCCTAACTTGTGAATGAACATGGTTTTGGGTTTTGTTATGTTAGAGGGCTTATCACACCCTAAAAGTGGAGGAAATGGTGGTTTGGAAGAATGGTTAATGATTCCCATTGGTGGTTTGCATGTGATAGGAATAATTAAGGGGGGTTGCTTGTTTTGTGAAAGTTGATCCAAAAGAGTCTTATGACTAGGTGCAAAGTTTAAAATAATCCAAGATTGAGTTTTGAGGGAAGGAAGGAGGTTTGAATCCTTTTCTATTATGGAAGTGAGTTGATTTCCTCCCTATATTTCTATCAGAATCACTTCCTATCAAAGTCACTTCAAGTTTACATTTGTTTGCACTTTTTTCACATTGACAAGTTTCAATTTTTTCAATTTTACATCATTTTTACAAATATGAAACATGAGCTCCAAAATGACCCCAAAACTAGATATCATGACTTATTACATTATAAATTGGTCTAATATGACCTTATTCAATTAAAAAAACTCAAAACACAAGACTAACTTAAGACTTCCATAGACCAAATTTGTTCAATAACCTTGGTGCCCCTACACCAAATTTTATTATTTCAGTAAATCTCATAAGAATGTCTTAAGTAGTCTATTCTCAATTTTTGTTTACAATGTAAATCATACATTCAATATACTCTTATAATGTCTACATCATAGGTTCTCATTATGAGGTTAACTTCAAATGAGTAACATGAGATTCCCTCGCAAAGCTTCACACACTCTTTTATAATGGCTACAAATAAGAATTGAGATTTCTCAAGATCATCAAAATAAGGATGTTGCATTTATTTTTTGGATGAGATTCTCTTCAATGGATCATAAATCAGTATTTTCCGCAAGGAGACACCAATCAATTTTTAGTGGTTTACTTATAGAGATGCAAAGTAAAAGAAGAAAAAGAAAGAGCATCCAAAATGGAAATGAAATAAAAAATAGATGGAAGGCACTTACAAATAGGCATGGCAGTCTCTCAACTTAGTCACTCCTAGTCATACATCTTCACTGGGAGTTCCAAGGTACCTATTGCACACAACACCTCTCATGAATATAATATATTGAAATTTGAGATGCTCTTATAATGTCTACATCATAAGTGCTCATGATAAGGTTAACTTCAAATGAATAACTTGAAATTCCCTCACCAAGATTCACACACACTTTTGTAATGGCTTAAAATCATAATTGAGATTTGTCAAGATCATCAGAATAAGGATGTTGCATTTCTTTTATGGCTGAGATTCTCTTGGATGGCTCATAAATCTGCATTTTCTACAATGGGACACCAATCAATGTTTAGCAGGTTACTTAAAAATAGGCAAAGTAAAAGAATATGATAGCATTAGCATCAAACAAGTTAATGTACATACAAATATAAAATTAATAAGAGCCAATGTGCATATACTTACAAATTAATCCAACAAACCATCCAGGTCTTCTCTACTCTTTATTGTGTCAATTATTGCCTCTGGGTCAGACTCACAGACCTTCCATAAGGTATTTTTTAAAGGTATACCCCCATATTTATTCAAAGGAACATTAGATGCCATGACAAGGTTCAAGTAATGAAGAATCTTACAATACGTGTGAAATTTCTGAAACAACCAGTTTTTAACACCCTTATGTGGGTACCTTCTAAGCCACGTTCCAGTAACCACAACTAGGCCTTTTGGGTATTCAATGTTTTATCCATCTATAGCTGGGGCCTCCAATTCCTTTTTGGCCTCCACACAATGACACAAGTAATAGTGTGTTCCCTCTCTATTCTCTTCATCTGTAATAACTGCATAAACATTCCCTGCATTGATATGTGCAACAAATATCTTGAAATTAGTCAACATTATGAATACACTACAAAGTAAGATAACAATATGGAATTTCAAAAAATAAGCAAGTAGATATATCACCTAGTTGAACTAGATCTGATACATGGACAAAGTCGAATGATGATTCCATCTATGTCAGTTCCAATGCCATTGGAGGGTGATATGTGTGAAGTGGGCTAAGATAGCTTGTCAACCATTTGTCAACCCACTTCCCTGAGTCATAATCATTCCAATATTGCATTGTACATGAAGAACAAAATCATGCCATCTTCCATGTATCGATACTCCATGAACTTGCTTTTGAGCTAAGGAAAGAGTGTAGCTCACTTGATCCTGTTAGTGTACAACAGTCCTCATATGGTGCAATGTTAGTATCATCTATCAACCAAAAACATATATGAACTGAAGATGTACCTTCATTACCTGAACCCATCGAATTATTACACCACTTGAGGATTGATCTTGCATCTATCAAATTTGCACTATATTTATACTTTAACTCTTCTCATGCTAATGCTCTTTTCATGCATGTTCCTGCACCATCATGATCCCCCTTTCCATACTCGACCTCACAAAATTTCCACATATTTTGATCACCTACAATGACATGCATCCTGCACAACCAATAGAACATGTGCGAGTTCTTGAACTGTGTTGCACAGTTATCTGACCATATTATATGTTGACCATATGATATGCCCCTCTGAGCCAAACCATTGTAGAACATCTGGAAGAAACCTTGCACAAAATCTAAAAAATGTGTGTGATCATCACTAATGTAAAAGTGGTACTCCCTCAATACCTTCCTTCGGTCCTCTATACTATCAGATGCATGAATGAATGCTATGTGCACAAATACCAAAACCTATGTTGAGTTGTAATACTATGAATGCACCTCATGTTGTGGCTATAGAGTGTATTTCTCTACAAATTCAACCACTGATACTATTTTTCCAACTAGAAAGGTGTCCTTGCATATCTTAAATTACATGTTCAACCATTGGGCTCTATGGGTATGCATTGCATACTCAGATATTATATTGTCACAAAACATGGACATAAACTGATACACTGAAATCTTCTCAATAACCAAATCACACCTTTTTTCTTGAGACCCATCTTTTGTAGCATATACCACTACTTTATACTTCCCAAACTCTACTAGTTTCTACCCCACCTCATTTGTGCTTTCCATATGTTGACATACTGGCATATGCTGGAGGCCACCACAATGCTTGCATGAACCATCCAAGAATTTTGTCTTGTAGAATATCTATCCATCCTCTATTTCACATAAAAGTTTTGATAAGAACTCTCTTGAAGATTTTGGTGGGGCTTCTATGCCACAATCCTGCAAAACATTGTTAGTACATGTAAATCTAAACATACAGAATGATAAACATCATAATGGTTAGAGAATTCAATATGTAGTATACAACAAGTATTTTGTGTGTGATTTATCTTGACATAAAAAGGTTTAAGAATTTCAAAAAATATTTGAAAAATACTAATTTGAGGACAATCATTTTGAAATTTATGAAAAAATTGGGTTTGATTCATATCTAAAAAATGCTTTGGATGTGGCTCACAATTCCGACTACCGATTCTCCTTCTTATCACATACATTTGATTCAAAGGTGGCCTTGTGTTATTCTTCGAATACTCTTTAATTAGTGTTCTCAAGGATTTAAAAACTTCTTTATCTTTTTGTGGGAGTCTCCTTGAGAATGTCCATTATTCATTTGAATCGGTGCCCTCAATTCTTTGCCGCCTTTGAACGACTCTTGATAAAGCCTTGCAACTAATTCTCATTTGGTCCCTCATCTTTTTAATGAGACGAGATCTCTTTGTTTGAAAACTTACCAAAGTTGATGTAATGACACATCAGGTGACATTACTATCCTTTGAGAGTGAGGTCCTACCCACACTCTCATAAGCATCCATTAGATTCTTCACAATAGTTTTTTCACTTGATGCATTTGATGTTCTCAACCTAAGAGTCTTCATGATGTTTCTATACTTTACACCCCGCATCATTTCAACAAATAGTTGACATCTCATGGTCTCATTTACCCTTTCAAAGAAGAATTTCTAAATCGTATTAGCATATCTTCTACAAGTGCATGTTGAAATCTTACCTTCCATGTGCTACAAAATATCCTCATCAATATTAATCAAATACTTTGGATTTCTACGCAATATTCTAGGTGGTGTTCTCCTAGGTACATACATATCAACATCAGGAATTTCATCAATATTTAATTGAGGTGGGCTAATTTTCTACCTTCGGTGAAGGGTGCAGTAGAAGACATATCTTGAGGTTCATGTCAAGATGATGGCTTACCTTCCTCATCAAATCTGAGTGATGATGTACTCTCCACTTGAGATGTGTTGGATGGTGTTTGACAATATTCAGTTGTAGTAGATGGTATCTCTCCATATTCACTTGTGGTAGATGGTGTCCCTCTATACTCTCTTGTGGTATATGGTGTCACTCCATATTCACTTGTGGTAGATGGTTTCCCTCCATGTTCTCTTGTGCTTAATGGTGTCCCTTCATATTCACTTTCCGTAGAGGGTGCACCTCCTTTTGTTTGAAGGTTTCATACTCTCTGTCTGTTAGTTTCTTTCTTGCTTGTTTCTTCGACATGTCAGATAATTTTACCTCTACCATGGTAATTAGATGAATATTATCTCATAAAAAATGTATCCATTCAAATAAATAAAAATATGTCATTCAAGGATTCATAAAGAATACTTACAATCATCCTGTACAAGAGTATTTCTAGCATAGACAAAGGTCACATGATTTTTTCAATGGAATACCTTAAAGAGATGTGGTAATGTGGCATGCCATGATTGAAAGATAGGCTCAAAATGGAAGCATAGACAAGCCATGTGGTATGCACATCCATAATAAAGGATTGAGAAATGATGTTTTATTTTATTTCCTTAAAACATATGTCATATATATGTGTATACAAAATGTGGAAGCATACATGGTGCAAGAGCAACATTGAATGTTTAAATTGGCCCATTCCATTCACTATGATTACTGTAATTGGTGGAATGAGTCTGCATCATCAATAAATAGGTGAGCGAATTTTGTTTTTGTGTAGGGGAGGTCTAAAATGGTGTTGGGCATTAAGACCTAGAGTGAAATTTTGAGTTTTCCATGATATTTTGAGTGGTTTTTATATGCTAAAGTGTGTTTTGTGTTGGGTTAGTGTGGTTTCTTATTTAATTGAGTTTGTGTAGGGTATTTTAGACCTTTTTGAAGTATTCATAAGATTGTGTGAGGTTTGGATGAGTGTTTTTCAAGAAAACCCTAGTTTCTTGGGTAAAAAGGAGGGTGTTGTGATTTGAAACTTTGGTGAGTGATTTTTTGAAAAAAATGGTGGAATCCTTGGTGTGATAGCATATATACTGCTTCCCAATATAGTTTGGTCTTTCAAAAAAGGATTTAAGATATGGTCCTTTGTAAAAGAGGTCTAATTTGAGCCCTGTTTGGTGTAGAAATCCAGTTTTGATGAAATTGTAACAAAAAATCCTATTGTGGCTTGTTGATGTGTTATTGTGTGACCTTTTTGGACTTTGATAAGGGTTGGGTCTTGGTCTAAGAAGACCTTCTTTGAAATATATACTTGGTTGAGTGAGTTAGCTATGCTAAAAGGATGATTGTTGAATTGGTGAAAGTGAAGAATTTTATGAATTGTTAATTGTGAATTGTTGTTGTTAGTTGATTTTGTGTTGAGTTGTGTTACAATGAAAAGGTTGAATTTTATGTTTGGAAACTATTTAAAATATGTTGGAAAATATGTCTCAATTCTTGGTAGAAGTTAGAAAGGCTAACTTGCAGAATTTGTTGTTTTGAGTAAAGTTGACTCCTTGTGCAAAAATGATGTTATAACTGCAAGACTTAAAGAGCCTGATGGATCAATGGTTTTTGAATGTGTATTTGGTTTATTTAAATCAATGAAATTGTGATTACAACATCTTGGATGTCTGGATAAAGGTTGGTAGCAAGAATCCATGATTTATTGTTATTTTTCCATGTAAGTTGCATTGAAGAGTGGATAAGTGAATCATGAAGGAATTGAATGGTTTTGAGTTTCTCATTAGACTTATGCTATGTTACAATCAACTTTATGATGGTTAATCTATTTTTTAGCCTAACAAAGAGTTGGAGAAAAGTTCTAATGTTTTGTGGAAATATGAAATCAAGTGAAATTGAAGGATTTTGATGAAAATATGATTGAGTTTGTTGGTTTATCTTCTCCAATTTAAGTTAGGGTCAGAAGTACCCTTGATGATTTGTGCATCCTGGTAGATGCTTTGCATCAGGTTTTAAAATGTAATTGACAAGTGTACATATAATTGTGTAATTTAAAATGTGCATTGACAACCCAAGGTTATAATGACAAACAAACAATGATCAACATGGAATATGTAAAATAAAAAAAATGAAAGCAAGCCATAATAGACTGAAATAAAATATATAAAGAATTCACATACCTTAAAGACCAGAGCTTCAAATGGATTCCAACCCAATTATGTAGCCTTTGATTCTTCTTTCTTCAAAATCCTAAACAATTTGTCTTTTTCAAAAGCTTGTTCCCCTCCAAACTTCAATTGTATATCACTTTTGAATGGAATTTAGACATGAATTGATAATATATTCCTTTCAATGTGAAAAATCTACTATTTCATGCAAAGGTGGTGGAATGTGAAAAAAATGCATGGACACTTCACAACATCATCACAACGCATATTTTTGTCCTCACACATGCAAAACTAGGAGAATATGCAAAATGTGGGCCTTGAGATCATGGGTATATTGAGTTTTTTTACCATTTTTAGTGCAAGACAAAACACACTCACGTTACAACACAAGCACGTTATTTCTTCCTAAAATGACCAACTCTCTACATCCTCAAAACGTGCTCACATTATGTGAAATATTCTCTTTTTAATATATTTATTTTCTCCCTCTTTGTCTAACCCTATACCCTAATTTTATATCTTTCATTGTACCCTTATAGTAGAGTAGATAGAGTTGAGTGTGTGTGTGTGTGTGCATGTGTGAGAGAGAGAGAGGTAGAGGGAGGGAGAGGAGAGATATATAGTAGAGAGGGAGGGGGCTTGAGGGTTTTATGGTTTGATGACTTAGGGTTAAGGATTGAGAGAGAGATAGAGTGGGAGAGAGTGGGAGATAGGGAGAGAGAGAGAGAGAGAGAGAGAGAGAGAGAGAGAGAGAGAGAGAGAGAGAGAGAGAGAGAGAGAGAGAGAGAGAGAGAGAGAGAGAGAGAGAGAGAGAGAGAGGGAGAAAGAGAGGGAGAGTGGGAGGAAGAGGGAGAGTGGGAGGAAGAGGGAGAGTAGGAGAGATAGAGAGGGGGAGAAAGAGGGGGAGAAAGAGAGAGAGAGGGAGAGGGAGAGTGGGAGAAATAAAGAGTGGGAGAAAGAGCGAGTGGGAGTAATTGAACAAAGAGAAAGAAACCTAAGAGAGGGAGAGGGGGTAGGAGGGAGAGATTTAAGAGAGAGGGAGGGAGTGGGAGAGAGATAGAGGGTATAGGGTTAATGGTTTATAGTTTAAGGGTAGAGGGTGTAGGGTTGAGAGAGAGAGTGGGATAGAGGGAGAGAGAGAGAGAGTGGGAGAGATGGAGATATAGAGGGAGGGAGAGAGGGGGAGAGTGGGAGAAAGAGAGAGTGGGATAGAGGGGGAGAGAGAGTGGGAGAGACAGAGATAGAGAGGGAAGGAGAGAGGGGGAGAGTGGTAAAAAGAGAGAGTGGGAGAGAGTGGGATAATGGGATAAAGGGAGAGTGGGAGGGAGAGAGAGAGGAGGAGAAAGAGGGAGAGGGGGTAGGAGGGAAATATTTTAGAGAGAGAGAGGGAGTGGAAGAGAGATATAGGGTGGAGGGTTAATAGTTAAGGGTTTAAGTGTTAATGGTATAAAGGGTTAAGCATTAAGGATAGAGGGGAGAGAGATATGAGTGAGTGAGAGAGAGAGAGAGAGACCTGGGAGAATAGATGAGGTAGGAGGGAGAGTCTCAACCCATACAACCTATACCCTATACCCTGTAAACACTTAAACACTCAACCCTTAAACAGTAATCCCTCAACCCCTATACCCTCTTAATCTCTCAACCCTCATCGCTCGACCCTTAAACCCTAAACCCTCAACACTTAAACCCTAATACCTCAAAACCTATACACTCTTAATCCCTCAACCCTCAACCCTCAACCTTTAAACCCTAATCCCTCAACCAGTATACAATCTTCATCTCTCAACCCTTATACACTCTTAATCCCTAGACCCTTAACCCTCAACCCTTTAACCCTAATCCCTCAACCCCTATACCCTCTTAATTCCTCAACCCTAAACCCTTAAACCTTAATCCCTAAACCCCTATACCATCTTAATCCCTAACCCTTAAACCCTAATCCCTTAACCCTTAAACTTTCTTAATCCCTCAACCCTCAATCATCAACCCTTAAACCCTAATCCTTCAACCCCTATACCCTCTTAATCCCTCAACCCTTCACCCTCAACCCTTAATCCCTCAACCTTTATACCCTCTTAATCCCTCAACCCTCAACCCTCGACCCTTCAACCCTAATCCCTCAACCCCTATACCATTTTAATACATCAACCCTCAACCCTGAACCCTTAAAACCTAATCCCTCAACCCATATACCCTCTTAATCCCTCAACCCTCAACTCTCAACCCGTATACACTCTTAATCACTTAACCCTCAAACATCAACCCTTAAACACTAATCCCTCATTCTATATACTATCTTAATACCTCAACCCTCAACCCTCAACCCTCAACCCTTGAAACCTAATCCCTCAACCCCTATATGCTCTTAATCCCTCAACCCTCAACACTCAACCCTTAAACCCTAATCCCTCAACCACTATACCCTCTTAATCCCTCAACCCTCAACCCTTAACCCTTAAACCCTAATCCCTCATCCCCTATTCCCTCTTAAACCCTCAACCCTCAACCCTCAACCCTCAAGCGTTAAACCCTAATCCCTCATAAACTATACCCTCATAATCCCTCAACCTTCAACCCTTAAATTCTAATCCCTAAACCCCTATACGATCTTAATCCCTCAACCCTTAACCCTCAAACCTTAAACCCTAATCCCTTAACCCCTATACCCTCTTAATCCCTCAACCCTCAACCCTTAAACCCTGATCCCTCAACCCCTATACCCTCCTAATCCCTCAACCCTCAACCCTCAACCCCTAAACCCTAATTAGTCAACCCCTATACACTTTTAATCCCTCAACCCCTATACCCTCTTAAACCCTCAACCCTCAACCCTCAACCCTCAACCATTAATACCTAATCCCTCAACACCTATACCCCCTTAATCCATCGACCCTCAACCCTCAACCCTTAAAACCTAATCCCTTAACCCCTATATGATTTTAATCCATTAACCCTTAACCCTCAAAATTTAAACCCTAATCCCTTAACCCCTATACCCTCTTAATTTCTCAACCCTCAAACCTTAAAGCCTAATCTAGCAAACCCTATACCCTCTTAATCCCTAAACCCTCAACCCTCAACCCTCAACCCTGAACCATTAAATCCTAATTTTTCAACCCCTAGACACTCTTAATCCCTCAACCCTCAACCCTAAACCCTCAATCCTTAAACCCTAATCCCTCAACCCCTCTACCCTCTTAATCGGTCAACCCTTAACCCACAAATATTAAACCCTAATCCCTTAACACATATGCCCTCTTAATCCCTCAACCTGTATACCCTCGTAATCCCTCAACCCTCAACCCTCAACCCTCAACCCTTAAACCCTAATCCCTCAACCTGTATACCCTCTTAATCCCTCAACCCTCAACCCTCAACCCTTAAATCCTAATCTTTCAACCCTCAACCCTCAACCCTTAAAACCTAATCTCTCAACCCTTATACCCTCTTAATCCCTCAACACTCAACCTTCAACCCTTAAACCCTAATCCCTCAACCCTTAAACCATAATCCCTCAACCCCTATACTCTCTTAATCCATCAACCGTCAACCCTTAACCCCTAATCCCTCAATGCCTATACAATTTTAATCCCTCAACCCTCAACCCTCAAACCTAAACCCTCATCCCCTAAACCCTAAACCCTTAAACCCTGAACCCTAAACCCTTAAACCCTAATCCCTGAACCCCTATACCCTCTTAATCCCTCAACCCTCAAGCCTATACCCTTAAACCCTAATCCGTCAATCCCTTATACCTTATGAATCCATCAACCCTCACCCCTCAACTCTTAAATCCTTATCCCTCAAATCTTATACCCTCTTATTCCCTCAACCCTCAACCCTCAACCCTCAACTCTCAGCCCTTAAACCTTAATCCCTCAACCCTTGTACGCTCTTAATCCCTTAACCCTCAAAATCTCAACCCTTAAACCCTAATCCCTAAACCCGTATACCCTCTTAAACCCTCAACACTCAACCCTTAAACTCTAATCCCTCAACCATTAACTCTCAACCCTTAAACCCTAATCTCCTAATCCCTATACCCTCAACCCTCAACCCCTAAACCCTAATTCCTCAACCCCTATACCCTCTTAATCCCTCAACCCTCAACCCTTAAACCCTAATCCATCAACCCCTATACCCTCTTAATCCCTCAACCCTCAACCCTTAAACACCAATCCCTCAGTCGCTATACCCTCTTAATCCCTTAACCATCAACTCTCAACCCTTAAACCGTAATCTCTCAAACCCCTATACCCTCTTAATCCCTCAACCCTCAACCCTCAACCTTTAAACTCTAATCCCTCAACCACTATACCCTCCTAGTCTCTCAACTCTCAACCCTCAACCCTTAAACCCTAATCCCTCAACCCCTATAACCTCTTAATCCCCCAACTCTCAACCCTCAACCCTTAAACCCTAATCCCTCAACCCATATACCCTCTTAATCCCTCAACCCTCAACCCTCAATCCTTAAACCCTAATCCCTCAACCCCTCTACCCTCTTAATCCCTCAACCATCAACCCTTACACCCTAAACCTTGAACCATTATACCCTCTTAATCCCTCAGCCCTTAGCCCTCAACCCTTAGCCCTCAACCCCTACACCCTCTTAATCCCTCAAGCGCCAACCCTTAAACCCTTAAACCCTTCTCCCTCAACCCCTATACCCTCTTAATCCCTCAACCCTCAATGCTCATCCCTTAAACCATAATCCCTCAACCCCTATACGCTTTTAATTCCTCTACCCTTAACCCTGAACCCTTAAACCCTAATCCCTCAACCCTCAACCCTTAAACCCTAATCCCTCAACTCTCAACCCTCAACCCCTTAAACCCTCATCCCTTAACCCCTATACCCTCTTAATACCACAAACCTTAAACCCTAATCCCTTAATTCCTATACCCTCTTAATCCATCAACCCTTAACCCTCAACCCTTAAACCATAATCCCTCAACCCTATACCCTCTTAATCCCTCAACACTCAACCCTCAACCCTTAAAACCTAATCCATCAACACCTATACCCTCTTAAACCCTCAAACCTCAACCATTACACCCTAATCTCTCAACCCCTCTACCCTCTTAATCCCTCAACCCCTATACCCTCTTAATCCCTCAACCCTCAACTCTCAACCCTTAAACCCTAATCCCTCAACCCCTATATGCTCTTAATCCCTCAACCCTTAAACCTCAAACCTTTAAACCCTAATCCGTCAACCCCTATACCCTCTTAATTCGTCAACCCTCAAAGCCTAACCCCTCAACCCCTATACCCTCTTAATCCCTCAAACCTCAACCCTCAACCTTTAATTCTTAAATCCTAATTTATCAACTCCTATACACTCTTAATCCCTCAATCTTCAACCCACAACGCTTAAACCCTAATTACTCAACCCCTATACCCTCTTAATTTGTCAACCCTTAACCCACAAACCTTAAACCCTAATCCCTTAACTCCTATACCCTCTTAATCCCTCAACCCTCAACCCTTGAACACTAATCCCTCAACCCTCAACCCTCAACCATTCAACCCTAATCCCTCAACCCTCAACGCTCAACCCTTAAACCCTAATCACTCAACCCTTATACCTTCTTAATCCCTGAAACATCAACCCTTAACCATTAACCCTTAAACCTTAATCATTCAACCCCTATACCCTCTTAATCCTTCAACCCTCAACCCTCAACCCTTAAACCCTAATCCCTCAACCCCTATACTCTCAGAATCCATCAACCATCAATCATCAACCCTTAACCCCTAATCCCTCAGCCCCTATACCCTTTTAATCCCTCAACCCTCAATCCTCAACCCTAAACCATCAACCCCTAACCCCTAAACCTTTAAACCCTCAACCCTAAACTCTTAAAACCTAATTCATCAACCCTCAACTCTATACACTTAAACCCTAATCCATCAACCCCTATACCTTTTTAATCCCTCAACCCTCAACCCTTAAATCCTAATCCCTTAACTTGTATACCCTCATAATTCCTCAACCCTCAACCCTCAACCCTCAACCCCCAAACCTCAACCCTTAAACCCTAATCCCTCAACCCTTGCACGCTCTTAATCCCTCAACCCTCAAATCTCAACCCTTAAACCTTAATCCCTCAACCCCTATACCCTCTTAAACCCTCAACCCTTAAACTCTAATCCCTCAAACCCTCTACGCTCTTAATCCCTCAGCCCTCAACCTTCAACCCTTAAACCCTAATCCATCAACCCCTATACCCTCCTAATTCCTCAATCCTCAACCCTCAACCCTTAAACCCTAATCTCTCAACCCCTATACCGTCTTAATCCCTCAATCCTCAACCCTCCACCCTTGACCCCTAATCCCTCAACCCCTATACCCTCCTAATCCATCAACCCTCAACCCTCAATCCTTAAACCCTAATCCCTCAAACCTCAACCCTTAAACTCTAAACCCTCAACCCCTATCCCCTCTTAGTCGCTCAACCCTCAACCCTTAAACTATAATCCTTAAACCCCTATAGCCTCTTAATCCCTCAACCCTCATTACTTAAACTCTTAAACGCTTAAAATCTCCTCTCTCAACTCCTATACCCTCTTAATCCCTCAGCCCTCAACCCTCAACCCTTAAACCCTAATCTCTCAACCCCTATATGCTCTTAATCCATCAACCCTTAACCCTTAGCCCTTAAACCCTAATCCCTCAACCCTTATACCATCTTAATCCCTTAACCCTCAAACCTTAAACCCTAATACCTCAACCCCTATACCCTCTTAATCCCTCAACCCTCAACCCTTAAACCCTAATCCCTCAACCGCTATACCCTCTTAATACCTCAAACCTTAACCCAAAAACCTTAATCCTTAATCCCTTAACAAATATACCCTCTTAATCCCTCAACCCTCATACCTCAACCCTTAAACCCTAATCCCTTAACCCCTATACCCTCTTAATCTCTCAACACTCAAACCTCAACCCTTAAACCATAATCCATCAACCCCTATACCCTCTTAATCCCTCAACCCTCAACCCTCAACCCCTAAACCATAATCCCTCAATGCCTATATGCTCTTAGTCCCTCAACCCTCAACCCTCAACCCTCAACCCTCAACCATCAACCCTCAACCCTTAAATCCTAATCCCTCAACTCCTATACCTTCTTAATCCCTCAACCCTCAACCCTTAACCCTTAAACCCTGATCATTCAACCGCTATACCCTCTTAATCCCTCAACCCTCAACCCTCAACCCTCAACCCTCAACCCTCAACCCTCAACCCTTAAACCCTAATCCCTGAACCCCTATACCCTTTTAATCCCTCAACCCCTAAACTATAAACCCTTAAACCCTCAATGCTAAACCCTTAAACCCGAATCCCTCAACCCTCAACCGTATACCCTTAAACCCTAATCCGTCAATCCCTATACCCTCTTAATTTCTCAATCCTCAACCCTTAAACCCTAATCCCTCAAACCCTATACCCTCTTAATCCCTCAACCCTCAATTCTCAATCCTCAACCCTTAAACCCTAATTCCTCCACCCATATACACTCTTAATCCCTCAACCCTCAATCCTCAACCCTTCAAGCCTAATCCCTCAACCCCTATACCCTCTTAAACCATCAACCCTCAACCCTTAAACCATAATCCCTCAACCCTTAACTCTTAACCCTTAAACCAGAATCCCTCAACCCCTATACCCTCTTAATCCCTCAATCTTCAACTCTCAACCCTTAAACCCTAATTATTCACCCCCTATACCTTATTAATCCATTAACCCTCAACCCTCAACCCTTAAACCCTAATCCCTCAATCCCTATACCCTCTTAATCCCTGAACCATCAACCCTCAACCCCTAAACCCTAATCCCTCAACCCCTATACCTTGTTAATCCCTTAACCCTAAACCCTCAACCCTTAAACCCTAATCCCTCAACCCCTATACCCTCTTAGTCCCTCAACCATCAACCCTCAACTCTTAAAACCTAATCCCTCAACCCATATACCCTCTTAATCCCTCAACCCTTAAACTCTAATGATTTCTACAAGTTGCATAAGAGGGTTTTTGGACAACTAATGAATTCATGTTGTAGGCTGTAGTTCGTAATGTTGTGGTTTTGCAGATAACTACATTGGGGGCTTCATTCTCCCATCTTTTGAATGAGTATCCTTTTTATGAAATAAAGTGTGTTATTTAAAGTCCTTTAGCTTGTATATGCACGTAGAGTCATATGGGCACTAAAATGGGGGCTAAATGTAACATAGAAAATTGTATACTCTTGAAGAAAGAGATAATTTCATGCTTAATTTGGACCCATTTTGGTACTCATGCACCAATCATCCCTTTAAAACAACATTTATAGGGCCCTAAGACTTGTGATTTTGAGCCTTGAGGCTTATTCCCCCCATGAATCATACAAGTCCCAATAAATAACATTCAAATTACTCAAATTTCACAAAACCCACCTCAAAAACCCTTGGTGGGATTAAGTCACCTAAGGTGGCGACTGAGTCCCTTTTGGGGTAGTTTGCAATTTTGAGCAAGAAAATCATCAACTTGATCATAATTTCTGATGAATGTTGGCCTCTTAGGTCTAAATAATGTTCAATTAGGTATTGATGATTATAAATACATTTTTTTAGGTTATTTTTCACAACCTTTAGTCATTTTTAACAAGCAAATTCAAGAATCAAGTGTTGAACATTTTCCACAAGAAGATTCATTAGTCTACCTATAACAAAGTTGAAGCTTACGACAACAAGCTAGGGTTTTTGCAAGTCTTCAAGCTCACTTTATATCTAAGATCTCACATTTAAAAAGGTTGATCATGGATGTCAATGGAGAATCATGGAGAACTCTAGGCCGAGGAGATACAACTAGCCATCAAAGCAATCCTAAATACTTATTTTCAAAGTGGTTCCATCTTCCATTTTCTCTTTAAATTTAGCCTAAGGAAGGTTTGCATGCTATTAATATTCATTTTTAATGTGATTTAGGGTCTCTTGGAATGAGTCTTACATTATTATAGTTTCATTTATGCATCTTATCCTTGCATGTTAGAATAGGGTTGCATCATACTTTAGATTTACTAGTCTTAGATACACTTAAGGCTAGGGTTTTATGTAGATTTCTTATCTCTTTTAAGGTTTAAATGCCAACTAGGGGTTTGACCAAGGAAAACCCCCCATTAGAAACCAAACTATAATCTATTTTTTAGGTGATTTTGCAAGTTCTAGATTTCAATCAAAGAGAAAAGGGAAAACTTTAGGCTTCCATTTCCACTCTCAGATTTCCAAAAATGTCAGAGTGGACTAAGTTGCCAACAGTGGTGACTTAGTCCCACTACATGTTTTTTTAAGAGATTTTTGTGGATTTGGAAACCCATTTGGTTGGAACGGGCTCTGGAGCAATTTCCCAGATCTGGGACTAAGTCACCTACCTTGGTGTAAGAGTCCCAATTGGCCAGAAAACTAGATATTCCAAAATTTTAGAGACATTTGTAGTCTTCATTTTAGACTTTGTCATTTTTTAGGTGCACTCTTTTTGTTTAGCCTTTCTATCTTATTCTATATTGCATTTAATCTATCTTTATGTACATCTCAATGTGTTTGTTATCTCGTAGAATTACACCCTATCTAGGTTATAGAACTTAGCATTCTAGAGGAACATGTGAACTTTTCCAAGGTGTGGGTCACCTATAATAGAAAAGAACCTTTGGAGAAGGCTAGACTACTAGCTGGATATATCAACTAGTCTACTGATCTTTTGAGGGGAAAAGGAAGAAGGATAAAATGAAAACTAAAATTGGAAAATGAAATGTGAAGTGATAGACCAAACTGAAAATTAGATAATAAAACTCAAAAAACTAACATTTGGCTTACATTTATAAGAAAAAAATATGCACAATTCATCTCTATATGTTCTTGCATAAGTATTTCACTAAAGGGTATGAATGCAGAAAACAACACAAGGGAAGGTATACTTCACAATGAGTAAGCTAAAGCATCAGTTATACTGAATTAATGACCTGCATAAACACACTGTTTGTAGAAAGGTAAAATTATGAGACAAAACCAGAAGGGAGTTATGACACTTCCACTAATAGCTTCATCAAATCACTTCACATACACTAAAATACAAATATTCAAAAGGAAATTATTCATTACCAATAGAACCCAAGGCAAAATTTGTATTCAGTATCTCTAGAGTTACAAAAATGGAAAAACTGCATATGGACTGTAAAAGTCACTAATACATGAAAAAGGCTTGTATAAGTAAGCAAGCTTGAAATAGTTCCACCAAAAAAGGAACTAGAAGCATCTTGGGTTGGATGCAACAATAATCTCACAAATCTAGCTTCTAGATCTACTCCAAATGTGCTCCAAAAGGTGGAAAAATTCAAGCTTGACTTTGTCCATCAAAGTGACTCACCAAACAACCCCTAAAAATCTCCCAAAAGCAATAAAAACCTCCTAGATTCCCTCGTTATGTTTGCCAACTAAAAATAGCCTCCCTCCAATCTTGTCATGTCATCAATACAATTCACTCTCCATTTCTCTCATGACTTAGTCATATAGCACATGTTTCACATTTTTTTGCATTTAAAGGTAATGCTTAAATTAAATGATTTATAAGTCATCATTTGAATTTAAGCACTTTACAATATAAAGCAATGCAATAATTAAAAAAAATCACCTCCATGTGTTCAGTATAGACCTAAGAAAAAGGATTTACTAAGTCAAAAAATAAAATTAGACATGCCTAAGTCACAAGGCATATTTGAAAAGCCAAAATTACAAGGCAAATACACAAATAAAACACAAGTCATGTAGTCTTGGCCCATGGGCATTAGCTACAATGTATTTAAAAATAAATGGAAAAAAGATATATTCCATGGATATTTCAACATAGGGTTTCAACCCTAAAGAATGAAAAGACAAAGGAGAATGAAACACATTTCATTCATAAAAAAACTTCGTGAAGAAGCTAGGGTTGCTACTAGGGTTTCTAGAACTCAAAGCTTCCTGGAGATTTCAATGGCGGGTTTTGATGCCACAAAGGCTTCATCACTCATTTCCTGGAAAAAACTTCATGGAAAGCTTATGGTAAGTCTTTAAAAGGCACACTTTGTTGTTTTATTGCATTTCCTAAAACTTATATTTCCATTTTGTAAAAAACTGAAGATTTGAAGAAATTACAGGCCACGGGCTCATCATTTTTTGTTTATTACATTGCATTTCTTGTGTAAACAACCACAACTTCTTGCTGTTCATTATGGAAAAATTGAATGCATTTCAGATTTCCTGTGTATATTATGTTTTGAGCACTATTATGAAAATTTCATGCATTTTCCTTCAGTCTATATAGAAAATGCGAGCTCCTTTTTATATTTCCTTTCCCCCTATGGGTAAAAATCAAGGATGGCATAGCCTCATAATTTTATTGCACAAGTATTCAAGGGATTTGTTCTCCTTTGTGCACTCACTACATTTATGAATGCATTTTGTAGGAGTTTCTTGGGAATTTATTATTCCTCTTTATGTGTTTTGTGATTCATTTGCTTGCAAGGTTTCCTCTGTAGTGAAGTGTGGGATCCATCTCTTTCCTTTAGGCCGCAAGCTCATTATGAGTTTTCTCTAGTTTTTATTCCAAGTGAGAAAGAGAACTTGTCATTTCAAAAACTAGGGTTTCAACAGGCCACCATGGAATCTTAGATGAAAACAAAAAAACCCCACCTGGGTTTGCTCAAGAAATTTTGGGTTCTCGCTATTCATTCCATTCTGAAAGTAGAACTTCAAATCATAGAAGTAGAAATCAAATGAGCTTAAAGGCCACAATGAATATGCTTTTTCCATTGATTTTGCAAGGGGTTTTATAATTTATTGTTGTTTCCTATGGAGATGCAAAAATTTGAATCAACCTTCTAACATTCGGGACTTGAGGCCAATTTTTCTTAAGGTCGTGAGTCCATTTTCTAAGTTGATGCATCTGGGTACTCCCGTTTCCTTTGAATACTCCGATTTTTTTATTATGGAAAGATAACAACAATAGGCCTTTGAAAAAATAACCCTAACCCCCCTCCATGATCTTACTATAATTTTCATGAAGATCTTAGAACCCTCTAACTAATAGACTACATAATGAAAAATGTGGAGAAGAATTCCTTTTGTAGCTATTGAATGAATTCCACCATCTTAGGTACCTTTTATATACATCCTTGAGTGCACTTAGACCTTCATGACTCACAAATTCCATCCATTTCATGACAGCGTCATTGTGGATTGACTTGAAGAATATGATCCCTTCTTCAACTATACAAAGGGTTGTATCTTTGTAACAACAATACCTATTCACCAATCAAGCAAAACCATGTGAATCTGGTAGTCATAAGTGAAACAATTTTTACATAGTTATTTCCAGACATAATATTAAAGTCCTCAGGGTCTATAAATTTGTATTTTCTTGAAATAGTAACATGGAATTCATTTGTAATCACCATTTTAGGTAAATGTTGCCAAGAAAATTGTTGTTTCTAGCGATAACTTAGCCACTTCCGTCTAAGTCTCTTTGCCCATTCACTTGAATCTTGAACCTCAATCGTATTTGGATATACATTTTTCCTTTAAAACAAAAACCTCAAACTTGTATACCTTAGCTATTATCTTGATTAGACTTGTAACGTTTGCATTCAAATCACCGCTTCCAAATGTCCATGCATAGAATCATAACCTATAACTGCAAGTTTGTACTTTAGAATATGGACTCACTATCATTTCTTTTAGACCATGCACAATACACTGCCATATTTGCATTGGTTTTTCCTCTTGACACTCAATACTATCCTTTCAATGCATAAAATTGTACTCTCCTAATTCATGTATGTCTATTGTGAGGTGAATAATGAATGTAAATCTCACATTTAAATGCAAGAGAGTAACATGATGCATAGCACCTGTTTCTTATACACAATCAGTGGCATTGTCTTTGATTCACACTTGCTCTTATCAATTGATTTATCATGCACCCACTTACCTTTAAAAATGAAAAGATTATAAAAGCATATAGTTGCATCATTGTGCTCATAATAGTTCCTGATAGCTCATTTTTTAAAAAATTGATTCACTATTTCAAGTTACCTAGTTTTGTTGCATATTTTGAATATGATAATGAAAGTTGATCAACTAGTGTGATTCCATATTGGTTTTAATGCATCAAGATTTTTTTTTTCACAAGCTTGATCACCACTTTGCTTACATTTTTATCCCTTTTAAACACAAAAGGGTAGCATGATGGGTTCAACACTTGTGGGAGCCACATTTAGCCCACACACTGAAAATAGATGAATTAATACAACAATCTTAGTTTTCATATATCTATACATGAAAAGAACAAGTTAGAAACACATGTGCATATTTTAGGTGTGTTTGATGAAGCTGATGATTCCCCAGGATACCTAGAAAGTATGTATTTTTTTATTTAATGCATTTGGAATATTGATTTATATATGTATAAGTGTATATTCATGTATGGTTTGAAACTTTTAATTGATTATCTAACATTTATCTAATACCATTTCTTTTTCTAGATGTAGGACTAGGAGCGGTAAAGAGCTAGGAAGGACACAAGCAACTCGGGGTAGCAATACTAGGACAAGATGACACATCAAAAACTAGTCATTCTCAGGCAATGGCTGGTTTCTCTCTTTACATGCATATTTAATTTTCTATTACTTATCCGTGTATATGATTTTATTTATTTGCATTGAATAAGTAAGGCCAGTCTCACAAATTGTGTGAGATGATGTACATTTCTACATTCAATAAATATTACTATTCTTTTTAGAAAATATTTGTGTAAATCCTTCTTCTGTTACATGTTTCGTGAAATATTTCCTGAAAGGTTAGTATAAGACACCTTTATGGAATGCATTACTTAAAAGGAAATCAAAAGTAACAATTAAATGAAACTACAACCTATCCTTTTAACTCATCCCATGGCTCTCTAATCTTGAGGAATCCTACAAATTATGCTCTCAAATATTTTTATTATTGCACAATAACCTGCAAAGATTGGCAACTCAAGAAATGAGATTCTTAAAATGAATCTACATGCCTATGTGTTTGGGTTTTTCAATAACCTGATGCATAAAAGATGAATTATCCTAGGATGGAAATGGTGTTAAAATATAAGTGTTGAGATAATGATGAAGATGAAATGGAAAAGATAAATGCAAAGTGGAAAGAAATAAACTATAAAAATGAAAATTTCATTACAACATTAAAAATGAACTAAAAATGTAAACTACACTAAAATGCTCTCCAATTCTCTCAAATTCGCACTAGAATTTAGTAACATAAACTTGCCTAATATTCCTCTTTTGAAATGTTGTAGAAAGGCTCTATTTATATATTTTTCAAGCCTCAAGATGAAGTGGCAACAATAGATGGTCCGGATTGTGATCTCGCGGCATCAACGACAAAGCATCAAGAGGTTAGAGGGAATCAGGGAGATTGTTCCCTTCCACAAGACAAATTGCCAAGTGTAGAAAGGAATCATAGAGAAAGAGAAGCCATGTGTCTCAGGTTTTTCAAAATTGGTTACAAATTTGTTGAGGATATTCCTATTCCATATTTTGCAATTTATAAAAATCCATTTATGCGACACATGATGAGGTGGCAAGTGAGTTGGAGGGTATAAGAAAGTTGTAGAAATGTGCTTAAATTGGATTTAAAAATTTAATTTAATAGGAGGGGGTAAATTAGTAAAATGACAAATAAATTCCTTTCTGCATATTAACCAATTTTGGAAGAATATTCTAAATTTAAAAGGAAGAGAAGAAAATTAATTAAATAAAAAAATGATTAATTCATCCTTTGAATCAATTTTAGAAAGAAGGTGAATCTTGAAAAGATGAAATATAAAATGAACCATATAAATAAATTTCACAATTTATTTATAATAGTAGAGGAATTTAGAATATTAACGAAATAGCCAGTATTTGATTAATGTGATGCTCAAACCATTTTTGCGTTTATACATTTTCCCCCTCTTTGAAGTGATGTGCACAACCGCATTGCTTCAAAGAATAAATTTTTGATCATGATGATAAAAAAATTCGACATGCCTTAGACTTCGATTTTACAACGATGATGAAAGGATGCCCCCTTGGGAGGTAAATCAGGGATTTTTGATTTTTTGGTGATTTTTGAATTTTTTTGATGATTTAAATGATTTTTTGATAATGTGTTGATGATTGATAGATTTGATAGGGATAACCTGATTTATCTCTCATAAATTAGAATATATTCACCACACTACTGAATAGTTGATAAAAGAGCCCTTTGAAAAATAAAATAAAATGTCACCATTATTACCCCTTAATTAACCTGTAAAAGGGGTAAAAGGTTAAAAGTTAAAGTCATTTGTAACCTTAGTATTTTGAGAACTTGAGAACCTGTAGAGAAAACATGGATAGAATTCATCGCCACACTCACCGATTCAAGCACATTCACCACCATCAACATCCGACCACATATGGATCTCTGGTATGTACCTCAAAACCATTTTTTTGAATTTTAAATTTTAAATTTCGCGCCTTAAAATGCATTTAAAAATTTGAAATTTTCTCGCATTTTAGCGCATAGAGTAGTTGTTTTAGTGCATAGGGAACCCAATTCATCACATAAGGAGCTTGCATTATTGCATCCCATTAGGTTTAAACCCCCAAATTAGTTCGGTGCATCCAGTTTCCGCTTTAGCGCATAGGGTTAAGATTTTAGCACATTGGATTGATTAAGCAGGGCATTTGGGAAATGACGGATCGAGACCTTGTTCTGGCACATAGGTTTAGTTTCTCAACGCATTGGTGAAATAGTGCATTTGAACTCTATTTTGGCGCATCTAGCAGATCTTCTAGCGCATCCGATAAATTGGTGCATAGAAACCCTATTTTAGCACATTCAACCAAAAATGATGATTTTTATCATGTCGGCCAATGATAGGATGATGTTGATCGATAGGTTGATGATTGTCCTCATGATAGGCGAGGAATGATGAATTAGGATTGATTGATCGGTTGATTGATTTTCATTCTCATGATAGGTGAGGAACGATGAAAATATAAATTGGTGATTGATTTGATTGATTATCATCCTCATGATAGGAGAGGAATGATGAAAAGATAGCATAGGTTGATTGATTGATTTTGATCTCATGAAAAATGAGAATCGAATGATAGGTTAGGTGCTCCTCAAGATTTGATTAGAATCTCATGCAAGCTGATTTGTTTAGATGATGTCCTTGATTGATATGCTAATTGAATGATTTACTAACTTGATGTTTTGATTTGATTCTAGGAGGGTGGCTTGGGTAACCTTCACGTTCACGAGCACTTTTCAGGGACATGTGACATGATCCCATAGTTGACTCCGAAAGATTGTTCCATCATAGACTAGTGTGGCTTGAGTTCCCTTATAGATATGCCCTAGTACTAGATTAATCGAGGGCTACTGACAACACTTGCGGAGAGTTGGCATAGTGACTACAACACCTTTCACTAACCGATGAGAAAGATGACAGTGAACTTGGAGGATGTATACCGGATTCTACGGATACCGATTATGGGGACCTTGGTCATGTATAATTTTGAGGAGCAAGGAGGTACAAATGACATTTTTCTGATATTTCATGATGACCAGTTTCTTGGTTATGGGGTTTTGTGGTGAGCATTGATTGCCTCTGGATGGGAATTACCCTGCGTGCTAGGTGGATTCATTGGAGGATTTCTCTACCTCGACCGTAGGTCGAAGGGCTTCTCAGTCGGTTGGGGTCGATTGCTAGAGAGCATGATTTCTCATGATATAGTGTATGCTTGGGGTACGTGCATGCTGACACACTTATACCATGATCTACACCAGGTATTTTATCTTCGAGCAAGGAGTTTATTAGTGGGGTAAACACTTCTTTAGCTCTGGGTGCACATATCGATTACATGGCCAGTTGGTGACAGGGTACGACCAACAGGTCACCCATATGTATTTGGATATTCAGGGCCACTTGTCTAGCATAAGCTAGGAAAGTTAGAGTACTGGAGGTGAGTCCTAGATAACCTAGATATTGTTATTTGGAGATCATACTTGGATTGTGAGGCATGGCCCTCGAATCGTGCAGAGCTTCCCTTAATGTTTTGCATTTGATACCTTATAGGGAGGACACTGTATACTTTGGAGAGATTTATGTTTGAGAGTCCACAAGCAGTAGGGTCGCATCTAGGGGATGCCACAAGGGGTTACACATTACACATGATGGCAATAGGATATACCAGAGTGGGGGCCAAAAATTCATTATGATGCATCATGCACTGAGTTTTACAGCTTACAACCCATTTTATGGAAGTACCTTCCTTAGGTTATCGATGCTCAGATGATGGATGACTATGTAGAGTACTTTCATACTCATCCATTTCTACAGATATCTAGTCCTAATGAGCCAAAACTAGCTTTGGATGCAAGGAGGGGAGTAGGACCAACTGCACAACCTAGGGGTGGAGATGGAGGAGGAGGTGGAGGAGGTGGAGGAGGAGATGGTGGTGGTGGTGGTGGTAGTGGAGATGATGGTGGTGGTGGAGATGATGGGGGAGATGGTGATGATGGGGGAGATGATGGAGGTGGTGGAGGAGTGGGTGCGCCAGTATTTGTGGTTATCCCCAAGAGGCAGCGGTTGAGACCAAGTGGGAAGTGGCCATGGATTGTGCAGATGCCATCTCAAAGACAACAAGCTCAAATTGCTAATCTGTAGGGGTAGGTTCAGAGTTTACAGACTCAGATATAGGCACTATAGGGACAACTTGCTCAGGCTTAGGCATAGGTATAAGCAATGGCTCCAACTTAGGTTCAGATGCAAGGGAAGATGGTATAGTTGCAAGCCTAGGTAGTGACACTGACAACATAGTGAGATGCTTCCAGGAGGTAGACAGAGTAGGTCATGGGTGTGGTTGATAGGGTACAAATTGCAGCTTAGGGTATAGGTACGACCGATTTGGTCAGAGAGCACAGAATGTCCGCCAAGGAGGGAAAATATTATAGAGGTTGATACCATGAGGTTGTGCCACCAAGGCAGAGGGTCAGTTACACTAGATCAAGATCAGGGTGGACACACTCACATACCACCAATAGAGGGGTTGCCTAGTCACTTCCACCAAGTGGACCTCCACCACCTGGTATAGGACCATTAGGAGTAGGACTGTCAGGGATAGGGCCTTCAAGAACATGGGGGAGACCAACCACATTAGGTGGAAATACCACTGGATCTCTTGGGTAGTCATGAGTTTTCATTATGATTCATAAAATCAACCATTTTGCCACATTTTTAATGTATCTTATTCTCAAATTTATCATTGTATACTTGACACATGTTCATGAGTTTATATGATATGCAGTGGCGGTTGATGATCTTATGTGTTGATGTTTTGTTATGGATGTATGTGATTTATGTTATGTTTTGATCTGATTATGTTATGGATGCATGTATAGATGATGATGTTTTTATTATCGATGATGATCTTATGTGTTGATGTTTTGTTATGGATGTATGTGATTTATGTTCTATGTGATTATGCTATGTTTTGATCTGATTATGTTATGGATGCATGTATGGATGATGGATGCATTTATGAGATGAATGAAATGATATGACATGTGATCTTTATTATTTTTCATGTCTATGGATGCAAATGGTTTTATCATGGATGGTTGATGGATGCAAATCACATAAAATGTGATTTTATTATGAATGATTTGTGATGCATGTAGATGTATGGATGTATGATTTTTATGCTATGATGTTATGCGATGGATGTTATAATGTGAATATGTGATGCAATTTTCCATGTTTTTGATATTTTCTATGCAAATATATGAAGTACGTGATAATGTTATGAATGCAAATGTGATGAGATGTATAATGATGTTATAAATGTAAATGTGACTATGAATGAATGTGATGGTTTTATGCTTTATTTTTGGAAATTTTTAAAATGCATTTGAATGTATGTTATGGAATGCAATGAAAATACAACTAAATGATAATTTGTTATGTCAATCATACTCAAATCTTATAGAAATAAATAACATCAGATTTGAGGATGACAAGATTAGAAAATCTATAGTGCAGATGCAGACTAATATGAAATGAAAACCTATCCATGCAATTTTGTCAATCTTATTCGCTGTGCATATTGTCATCATTGTTTGTTTTATTATGTTGAAAGTTAGTACAAACATCAATGGCATAAAATAGACCATGATGACCTCAATACAACTTCCACACAACTTTCGTTGAGATTTAATAATGCAAGATAACACAAGAATCTAGGTATAATGAAACCGAGATGACCTAAGTATCACTTGTGTAAACAGGACAAGAGTTAATCATGTTCCTATGCAGATTCAAAATGTCATCCATGATACTTTGTAGAGCATGTCCCGTGAAAATTTGCACAATAGTAATAATCAGCTCCCAAGAAACAAACAAAGAAAAATATCATCATTGATCACAAAGCCTCTAGTTTATGACATCATTGAGGTACTCCCGAGAAATGATAACAACAATCACAATACATTTTTGTTAAGGTGATCCAACCATGATTCAAAAGATGATCCTTCAATGATGAGATTATTTGGTTTGATGTTGATGTTTGATTTGGTTTGATTGATTGGATTGGATTTTTGATGTTCAAATTTTGAAATGGTTGTTGCAATTGCCATTTTGATGTTATAGTTTTTTTATTTCTTACCTATTTATTTATACTCAACGGTGACTTTCCCCCAATGAGATCAGGATTTTTCCCCCAATGAGAACAAACCAAATTTTATTATGGATATGTACAATGAGAACCAAGCTAGAGTGGGACAACCGCATTAGCCATATATGGACATGAAGCTCGCTATGAGATATGCATGAATGTACAGGGATGGAAAAAGTAGACGGTCAACACATGCTCGAAAAAGATGGAGAAGCCGACATATCAGAAATAGTGCCTGTTTACTAGGCTTTCACCATTTGTTTTTATTGCACTTTTCAGATTTTTTAATTTTTTTGTTGTTACCAAGACACCTATTTGCAAGGCTTTCATCAGGGCAACCATTTTTTTGATTTTTCACTTTTTTTGTATTTTTTTATTTTTTTGATTTTTAAATTTTTATGCGATCACCAAGATGCCTATTTACCAGGTTTTCATCAAGGCGGCGATTTTTTTAGGATTTTTTCCAAGATTTTTTCTTCTTTTTTGGATTTTTTCTCAAGACTTTTTCTACTTTTTTTGGATTTTTTCAAGACTTTTTCTTCTTTTTTGGATTTTTTCTGCTTTTTTGGATTTTTTTGAACCTTTTTTTCTTTTTTTAGACTTTTTCAGGACTTTTAACATGCATTGGATGCATTAGGTATAAAAATTATTTAGGTGAAGGTTGTTCATTGGTTCTTCAAATAGACCCCCCTTGAGTGTAGATAGCTGATATTCTCTCGATCCAAAGATTGAAACCACAACAAAAGGACCTAGCCAATTAGGTTCAAATTTTCCTTTGTTTTCCCAGTCCTGCTAATTGCAGGGATTTTCCTTGAGTACCAGATCAATGACTTGGAATGTCCTAGGTTTGACTTTGTGATTATAGCTTCATGACATTCTTTGTTGATAGGCTTTCGGGTGATTCACTACGAACTGACGACATTCATCTAACAACTCGATCTCCTACAATCTACACACACAGTAATCCTCATCTGCAATGAGACATTTTAGGGATACCCAGAGTGAGGGTATCTCAACTTTGATTGGAAATACTGCTTCAGATATATAGACCAGTGCATAGGCTGTAGCAATTATTCTCCAATGGCATACCAGAATGAGTCGGAATACCTTGAAGACGAAGGAACGGGCGAGGTTCTTCTCGTATTATGTAGCCCACCTGTTGATTTGGCCAACATCTCCCAGAGCACTGAAATGCTCGTAGAACCCAATGATGAAGAACTAGAAAAAAGGGACGGCCTTGGACTCTTCGATGGTTTCCAAGATTTCATGGAAAAGTGCATGCATGACCAGCTCAGTCTGGGAACCAGAATGAACTTCCAGGAACTCCTCCTCCCTAATTGGTGTAGGGTGCATAATGCTGCTCACTCAGAGTTTGACTGCTGCTTGTGCCAAACAACAATTGAACACATTAAAAAATGGGCTATTCCGAAGGAGAAAATTGGGTCCGCATTGCACGAGCAAACATGTACTACCCCTGTGGGTGTTCGGATGCTTGTACAGTAAGCCGATAAAGTAGGGTTCAATTGAACATGCCAGTCACGCCCAACATTGTTGATAGTTTTATTTAGGATTTTCAAGATTTTTTTGTTTGAGGCCTCATCCCGGCCATTCCCTTGAGGGTAATAGGGTGTAGAAAACCAACACTAGATATGAAATTTTTT
Source organism: Sequoiadendron giganteum (assembly GCA_007115665.2). Lineage (NCBI taxonomy): Eukaryota > Viridiplantae > Streptophyta > Pinopsida > Cupressales > Cupressaceae > Sequoiadendron > Sequoiadendron giganteum. The sequence goes on along the minus strand of CM021100.1, from coordinate 169,027,554 downwards.
GTAGATTTCTTGTACGCCATGATTCTTGAAAGGTCTTCAATTATCAGTGACAATGGATTGAGGTATACCATATCTACAAATCATGTAGTTCAGGATGAATGATAAGATATGCTTCCCAATGATGGTGATCAAAGGCATGACTTCAACCTAATTTGTGAAGTATTTTGTGGCTGTGATGATGAGCTTGTGTCCATTGGATTAAGGTTGGTGAATTTTACCTACAAGATCCAACCCCCATTGACACAAAAACCATGTTGATGCAAAGGCTAAAATTCTTGTGCTAGTGCGTGGATGAGATTACCGTGGATTTGGCATTTTTGATATGTCTTGACAAACTGAAAGGCTTCTCTTTCCATAGTCAACCAATAATATCCCAAGTGGACGAGTTTCTTGGAAAGCGTTAAACCACTTGAATGAGATCCGCAAATACCCTCATGGACATCACATACAGTTGTTTCAGACTCATCATTTTCTAGACATCACAAAAGAGTTCCATCCAGACCTCAATGGTAAAGGAGATCTGCTATTATGGTATGATGAGAAAATTGGAGGATAAAATTTCATTTTTGGTTGCGAGAAAGATCAAGAGGAAGGATATTATATTTTAGGTAAGCATAGATCTTTCCATAGAGGGAGGTATTAGCATTGTCAAGGTGGAAAACAAGTTGGGATTCAGAGTCATCCTAGGCGGGGGTATACAGTTGTTCCACCATGAACTCATAGGGATCATGTTTTTTTGGGATTTGCAACAAAGAAGCAATAGTAGCCATAACATCGAAAAACTTGTTGTCTCTCATTGGAATTTGACCAAGTTTGATGTCGACGAAATATTTATTAAATTCATCAAACATTCTCTTAAATAAGGGATTAGTGTTTCATCTTTGGTTTGATAACTATTGTTGACCTAATTGATGACTAGTTGTTGATCCCCAGAAACCTAGAGCCTTGTAATTTTCCATTCCACGACTATCTTAATCGAAATAATGAGCACTTCATATTCAACTGTATTTTTGGTGCAAGGAAACATCAAGTGATAGGATCTTGGAATGGTATTCCTTAGATAAGTGATGAATATGATTCCTACTCTTGATCCATGTTGACTAAAGGAACCATCAAAATATAATACCCATTGTTTTGTTGTCATTGTTAGGACACCTGCATCTGGAAATTTAATATGAAGTGGATGATCATCGTGAAGTGGTGCCTCAACTAGTTGATCAACAATGGCTTGCCCTTTGATAGCTTTTCTATCAACATATTGGATGTCAAATTCACTGAGAATCATTACCCAGTTGGCCAATCTTCCTGTCAGATCTGTTTTGCTTAGGAGATACTTTAGTGGATCAATCTTAGCTATGAGCTTAACTGTGTGAGTCAACATATAGTGTCACAATTTTTGGGTGGAAAAAACTACAGCTAGACAAGATTTATCAATGGAGTTTTAATTGATCTCATATCTATTCAAGGTTCTACTGATATAATAAATTTCTCTTTCTTTCCCCATTGAATCTTCTCATGCCAACAAGGCTCCCGATGATCAGTCAGTAGTGGCAATATATAATAAAAGAGGCTTCCCTTCTGATGGAGGTGCTAAAACTACTGGAATCATCAAGTATTTTTTTAGTTGATTAAAGGTTGCTTCATACTTTTCATCCCATCAAAAAGAAACATTCTTGTGTAGGAGATGAGTGAAAGGATGAGTCTTATCAGCTAGTTGTAAGATAAATCTTCTGATTGATTGGAATCTACCCTGGAGGGATCTTAGCTGACTAATGTTTTTTGAGGAGGCATCTCCATTATAGATTTTACCTTTGCGGGTTCCACTTCAATACCCTTCTCTGACACTATCTACCCAAGCATTTTCGGCGATGCTACTCCAAATACACACTTCTTTATATTGAGCCGAACATTAAATTTCTCTAAGCGAGTGAATAATTTGTATAATATATCCAAATGTCCTTCTCTGGTGTGGGATTTTTCCAAGAGATCATCCACATAGTCTTCCATGAAGGTATGCATCATGTCATGGAAGATGGTTTCCATAAATCTCTGATATGTGGCCCCTACATTTTTCAACCCAAAAGGCATAACATTCCAATAGAAAGTTCCCCAAGGGCAAGTGAAAGTTGTCTTATCCTAATCTTTAGAAGCTATCTTGATTTGATTATATCCATAAAAACTATCCATCAATGATAACATGTTGCATCTAGATGTCAAGTCCACAATGATGTCTATGTTAGGTAAAGGGAAATCATCTTTTGGGAAAGCCTTGTTGAGATCTCTAAAGTTAGTGCAAATCCTTATATTGTTATCAAGTTTTGAGATAGGTACAATATTTGATATCCATTCTACATAGTAATGGACCTGATGAATCTGACATCCAACAACTTCTTTAGTTCAGCTTTCACCAATAGGGAAATGTGCAGATGCATTTTCCTCAACGCCTGCCTTACTAGTTTGATTCTTGAAGGAAGGGACAAGTGATGCATTATGAGGTTTGGATATATCCCTGGCATATCCACATACAACCAAGTGAAGTTTATTTGGCTCTCTTCGAAGAACTTGATGGAGCTGGGATTTTCTATTTCTGTTAATGACTGCCAAATGAAGGATTCTTGTTGCTTCTGCACTGCCAACATTGATAGCTTGTGTTGGTTGAATTAGAAATTTTGATCTCTCCTAAAAGTGTTCAAGGAGAGTGTCAAATTTCCCATCCTTTGGCACCTCAAAAAGGTTTTCACCATCAGATGCACTTTTTTTTTTCATTTTTGGATCTAATACTGCCACGGAATGGTTTTCACCATCAGATCTTTCCTTTGTTTCCTTTATTTTTCTACTGGGAAATTTGACAATCTCCTATTGTGAAGTTCTACTCTAATGTTCAATGGTGGAGACTATTTCAGGATTTACATCATAGAGGAAGTTTACAATGGCCTCATCATTCAAAAAGTTAGGGATGTTGATAGGTTTAGTTTGGTCCCAATCTACTAGCTTAGGATGCAATAATCGTAGGGGTTCATTGGGTGGATTAAGGTCAGATGTCATAAGTGTCCTAATAGCGGTGTTGTCATCAAACAAGACTAGGGCCAAGTCGAAGTCTATAATGTCACTCTCTTCCAAGGGATCCATCTCACTATGAGTCTAGTCATCTTCACTCGACCTACCGATATTGTGCGATTCTAATTCAAGTGGTCTAATTATTGAACCTTGTCCTTCCTCAAGTGTGGGAGTGTACTTATGGATTACATCAACATTATTTTGATGACATGATTCTTCTGACAATGAATCCCACTCAATTTTGTTAGAATCTATTTCATAGTGGTCACTAGCTTGGAGTTGTAGAATCTTTTCAAAAACCTTCTGCTTTAGATCCTCTTTTGTGTCTTCTTCTTTCTGATGTTATTTGTATCTTAACCTTGTTTTTTCTTTTGGATTGGTTATAATGGGTTCGATAGGTTCTATAATACCCTCTTTTATTTTCCCGATGGGTCCCTATCCATCGTATCCCATATTTTCTAGGATTGAGAATCCTTTTCCATACTAAGTGGTTTGAACATTCGCTATTGCGGCTTGGGAATTAGTCTCATCTCTATACAGCTAGTTTAGAACATCTTTGTCATCTGATTCCTTTGCTTGGGTGTCTTCCTTTATGATCCGATCATCAAAAAGGGTGACTGGTTGAGATGATGTTTGAGACAAGGCTGATGGTTGGCCATAGGATTTCAGTGACATTAATTGTGAGAGCTTGAGGGATTGCATAATGATTTTCACCGACACCTTTATCTTTGATTTGGAATTTCTCTTCAAATATTTTGGTCATGGTATTAAGTTGGGTTTTAGAATTAGTAGATGGATAAGGGCTAGACTCCTCCTTTTTCTCTGACTTTTTGGATGGTGAATTGGATTGACTTCCTTCAGCGGAGGATGTGGATAAAGGATTAGCTTGACATGAATTTTTGGTGACATCAAGAGTGGAATTAGGAGCTTCACGGTTATGTGGGACAAAAACGTCTTGGACAACCTTGAGGGCATTGCACTATTGTGGATTATTAGAATCAACCTGGATTGTGATTTCTTGACCATTACAGGGAAACTTCAAGAATTGATGGTATGTCAAGGGTACAACCTGCATTTCATGGATCCACAGATGACCCAAGAGTATGTTATATGTGAGATTTTTATCTAGGACTTGACATACCACATTTTTTAGGATTGGCCCCACCTCAATGGGCTATATATTCAGACCTTTTGAAGCTCTCTCCTCATCATCATATTCTCTGATTGTGATCTTCTTTCTTGGATCTAAATTGCATTTTCAAAAACACCTAATGCTCCGACAAGTTTCAAAGTACAAATATTAAGTCTAGCTCCTTCGTCTATAAGGATGCGCTTGACATGACTTTTATGGATTAAAAATTTGATATGAAGGGCCGCATTATGAGGATGGGTGGGTGATACATCATTGTTTTCCGAAAAGGATAAGCAGTGGGGTGATACTAGGTGTCCCACCATGGCTTGGAAAGCATAGAATTCTAGATTATTTGGCACTATCATGTCAACTAGGGCTTTTTCTAGAATCTCTTTGTGAGTAGGAGAAATTTTTAGGAGCTCCAATATTGATATTTGTGCGGGGATTTTCAGGAGCTAATTGCCAATGCTGTATTGATTAGATGTAGTGGTAGGTTTTTTGGAAGCACTGCCCTTTAAGACATATTTAGTTTGAGCCCTTGTGGTCACGTTTACGGGTACACTATCTTGTCTTCCATTGATTTTGATGACATTAACTTGATTATTTCTTACAACCACATTTTGTGGGATATTAAGGACTTGATTAGAAAGAATGTTGGTGTTATTGATTGGATGATTGCTTGCAACATGATCGGGTGTGTTATTGATGCCATTTGTTTGATTTTCAATGACTGAAATATGAAGAATGGTGGTATCATGAATACAGTTCACCTTTTTTCCTTTTCCATTGTTGTTAGAAGATTCTCCTTTGTCATAATTCAACAAAGGGTTTTTTAATACACCATGGTCAGTGTTGGTTTGAGGCTCCTCAATTCTTATGAGTTTATTGTCAATTAAATTTTGTATATTATGTTTCACTACTTTCATACAAGAAACGTCTCTTTCTCAAAAGTGTCTTAAAGCTAAGATGCTTCTTGGATTTCACAATCCTCTTGGTGATGGATTTATTCAAAAATTTGGTTGATTTCCAATCCCTCAACATAAATTTTTGGATGATGAAAAGATGTGGTTGAAGGGAGAAAATCCAAACTTCTGGTTAACTGACAAAAAAATGGTCAAATGTAGGTTTCTATTTGAAAATTTTCCAGATGCGTTGAAACTAGGAGGTGCTACAAAATGGCTCAGATGTGGTGCAAAAAGTTTTGAATGTGCCAGAACAGGGTATGGATGTGCTGGGGAATTGACTGAATGTACCAGAATATGCTAGGGGTGTATAAGAGGGATACACTAAAACAGAAAATGAATGCACTGGAGAATGGTATGAATGCGCTGAAACATGCACAAAATGCTCTGAACTGAAAAGTGTTTTCCATTTTTTGACAGTTTGACAAGTTTTTCTTGATTTGTGATAGTGAAATTTGGACCGTTTGAGTTGGATTTCCTTCTAAATCAATGGTTGAATGTGTTGGTGTAATTTTTGTTTAAAATTTGGTTCAAAAAAATATTGGTAAACACATTAGACAAGCACATTCCCTAAGCTATATAAGATTGTATTCTTTTGGATCCCACGTGGATTTTACTCCAACCGCATATTCTTAGCGAATGAATATAGAATGTTGGCTGCATAGGCTCCCCTTTACAGTGCACTCACTTCTTAGGCCAACCAAGATTCCATCTCCCATGAATCTCCCATGGAAAGTTGATCATTTCTACTAAAAATTGTGAAGATGTGGGTGCCTTCACAACAACCGTTGTTGCATCAAAGAATAGATAAGGTAATTGGGTTTACTGCAAAAAAGTGGTTTTTAGTAAAGGCATTCCAATATGGGTGGGCTATACATACGAAAATATTAGCTTTGTTAAGGATGAATCCTAGCCTATAGAGGTTAAGCTCTACAGGTTTTCATGTACCTCATGGGTACTAAGGGAATCACTTGTCAGCATAACCATTCGTGGTCCTTGAACTCTCCTCAAGTCCCAATTTTATATATTGGTTAGAAGGGATTTTCCTTAGCCTATTAGCGATTTGGGTCGTTCCCTCCTTTCGAAGTGGGGAGGCCGGTCCTCTAGGGTTAAAGTGAAAAGAAAGTGAATGGGTCTAGTTTTTTGATCACCTAGTTAAGCGGAGAGCATACTCAACTACCATTCCAAACACAACAAGAATGGTGTAAATTTAACCTTCCTAGTTATACTAGATTCCTATCTTAACCAAAGGAAAAGTAATAACTAGATCTAACCCTACAACCAATAGTTAGTAGTTTCAATGTTTATCTTTGCTAGCATTCTTTTAAATGTTTCTACAAAGTCTCTTATTGCATATCAAGGTCCTGCAACACAAAAAAAAATTAATTAGTTCCTAGAATCTAGAAAATAACAATAAAAATTGAATGCACTATTATAGAGTCTGAATGTGCTAAAAGAGAGACCGAATGTGCTAGATGCACTGAAAAAACAACCATATGTGTTGAAATAGGTAACTAGATGCACTGAAACAAGAGCCAGATGTGTTGCAAAAAAATCTTATGCACCATTTCAAATATTTTGGCAAAACCTACAAAATGAAACTCAACAAAAAATTGATTAAATCACGGGGCTAGGTTCCATGGTGGGTGCCAATTTATGCGTGCCATGAAATATGTCCTGCAAGGTTAGTATAACACACTTTCATGGAATGCATTACTTAAAAGGAAATCAAAAGTAGAAATTAAATGAAACTATAGCCTATCCTTTTAACTCATCCCATGGCTCTCTAATACTAAGGAATCCTACAAATTATTCTCTCAGATCTTGTTATTATTGCATAATAACCTGCAAAGATTGACAACTCAAGAAACAAGATGCTTAAAATGAATCTACATGCCTATGTTTCTGGGTTTTTCAATAACTTGATGCATAAAAGCTAAATGATCCTAGGATGGAAATGGTGTTAAAATCTAAGTGTTGAGATGATGATGATGATGAAATGTAAATGATAAATGGAAAGTGGAAATAACTAAACTATCAAAATGAAAATGCCATTACAACATTAAAAATGAGCTAAAAATGCAAACTACATTAAAATGCTCTCTAATTCTCTCCAATTTGCACTAGAATTTAGCAACGTAAACTTTCCTAATCTTCCTCTTTTGAAATTTTGTATCAAGGGATCTATTTATAGATTTTTCAAGCCTCAAGGTGATGTGGCAACAACAAATGGTCTGGATTGTGATCCTATGACATCAATTGTAGAGCATTAGGAGGTTAGAGGGAATCAAGGAGATGGTTCCCTCCCACAAAACAAATTGCCAAGTGTAGAAAGGAATCAAAGATAAAGAGAATCCATGTGTCTGAGGTTGTTCAAAATTGGTTACAAATTTGTTGAGGATATATTCCATATTTTGAAAATTATAAAAATCCATTTGTGAGACACATGATGAGGTGGCAGGTGAGTTGGAGGAGGTTAGAAGAAAGTTTTAGAAATGTGCTTTAGTTGGATTTAAAAATTCAATTTAATAGGAGAGGGTAAATTAGTAAAATGACAAATAAATTACTTTGTGCATCTTAACTAATTTTGGAAGAATATTCTAAATTCGAATTTAAAAATCCAAATTTAAAAGGAAGAGACGAAAATTAATGAAATAACAAAATTGATTAATCCGTCCTTTTAATTAATTTTACAAAGAAGGTGAATCTTGAAAAGAGGAAATAGACAAAGAACCATATAAAAAAGTTTCATAATTTATTTATGCAATTGAATGTAATGAAAGAACGATTTAAAATGTACCTTTTCTTAGTTTAAAATCAACAAGCTCTACCTGATTGAGCTACGAGTGAAAATATGGTAATAGTGTTTTCAAACATCTTCCATTTCATTAGTTTACATTCAATAGTTAGTTTCATTTATCAATCTATTCAATTTAGGACATCTTATTTAGACATATTCCAATCATATATACATTAGTCTTGAAAGGACCCATATTTAATGGGAAGAAAGACCTCTCTCCCTGTAGGTGGAAAACCCTAGAGGTGTAAGGGAGCATCATTTCCCCTAAAATCTACAGTTCAACGCACTCACTCTAGGGTAGTCGAACCTCAAGCCGTCCACTAGGTGAGTATCCCAATGGGGTGGTAAATGAGAGAATCATATTAGGCTCCTATACCATATTAAATTTATTCTCCTAAATACTCCAATAAGGCACCACAATGCTAAATGCTTATGAATATTATGTCTATACGTTTTTGTTCAAGGGGATCTTGCTTTGTTTGTCTAAGGTCTTCTTCTTGGGGAAAATCGTGCCTAATGTCTCCAAGAGAATACAAGTCATATCTAATTTCCACCTATGGGATGTCTCACTTCTAATCATGCCACTAAGGGAAATTCATATACTTTAGAAATATCACACTCTTGGAGGACATAAAACTAAATGACACCACTAAGAAAATGATGCATCACAAGAAAAATAAAATCACACCATGAAATATGTAAAATGTCAAAAGATGTCATCAATGTATGCCCCCACTTTAAAGAGGTTTCTAACACCATTAATATGAGAAACTACTTTAAAGTATCCAATGTTTCATCCCAAGACATGAGAGCTTACTTGGAAAGCCCTATTCCAAGTCATATGTTCCCGAAATAGAGCTCTACATCATGAAGAAGTAAGGAGGGGTTTCCCTCAAAAATAAAGAAGGGATCTACAGATCTGATGTCAGTATATATTTACTACAATGTTATCATAGAGATTGAAAACATCATCATTCCCTAAATACTCATAGAATTGGAAGAATGACAAAAAGAGCGAAAACAAAGAAAAATCCTTCAGGTCAACATGGAAGAGACCAAAATTTCTTGACGCCTTGCATCATCCCCAAAAGGAGAACACAAGATGAATGAAAAGAAAGGTAAAATTTTTACAACATAGAGAGGAATGTAGATACATATAAAGGAATGCATAAAAGGAGACAAATACATCAAACGAAACAACACAGGGGCACATGCAATCATACAAAAGAGCATGAAAAAGAAAAAGAAAGAAAAATACTAGTAAGGCACATGTGAGTCAACCTATAGCAAACAATTCACATCCCAATCTTGGTTGGTTTAAACAGAAGGTAGACAACTAGCCAAAGGCACCACAAAAAGTGCCGAACTAGGGGAAGTAGCAAGTTCAACACTCTTATTAGGATATTTGTCGTTTAAGATCATAGAAGAGGAAAAATATTAATTCAACTCATTATGTTCTTGTTCATTAATCTTTGCAATATCAATGTCATCATCTAGATTAATCACAATAGGAGGTTGAATGATAATGTCTCTTGAAGACTCTTGTTTATGTTGCGTGAGGGTATAAAATCATCATGCATTACTTTGGGTAAGTTTGTATTTTGAGTCTCTACATTGTTCTTTTCTTATTTAGTTTGTAACATATGAGAAATAGAACGATGTCTATGCCTACACTCTCTAGAATTTCAGTTTTGTTTTAATCTGTTGTCAATTTGTGTTTATATAGGAGTGGGCTTGTCAATCATCGATTTCATTTCTTCCCTTAGGGGAGGAATAGAAGGAATGATAGGAGGTTTCTCAACCGCTTTATTTTTAGCTTTGTAAACTTGTTTGATTTTAGGAGGCATAATGTAATTGTTTTGATTATCTCGTGCTCTCTTATAGGAAATGATAGGATTATTTTTCATAAGTTGTTCTTAGATGTTGGGAAGGGATTTTTATTCAATCATTGGTTCTGTGATTGTAAACATAGTATAGGTCAAATACATCGGATCCTAATGAATTTAACACATATCTAAGCCTCTAAGCTACAATCCCAATGAGATGTTTGAAAGCTTCAAAAACTAAGAAACCATTAAACTAAGCATGAAATAAATATGAAAGCTTAAAAGAAACCCATTCTAATGCTCCAAACCTTGTCCCATAGGGGGAGTGGTGTCACATTGATGTGGAATGGCGACCCATTCCTAATCCCTTGGATAATATGAGCAGTTAACTGACCTCCACTATTGAAAAACTAAGATAATTATGATAAAATGATGCTATGGGTGAATGAAAAGATGAGAAAATCTTGAAAATGGTGCATGTATGAATAGAGATATTATTCAAATGGAAAACATAACTTTACTCTAAAAAGGTGGATCCATTTCTCTTTAAATGGTGAGGTATTTGTAGGAGAGCAAATGAAGAATCAATGGTTGAGATCGTTTTGATCAATCAACGGTCAATATCGAATGAAGGGTGAAGGCATGAATCAAGGATTCTCATCAATGGATGAGAATCAAAGATCACGTGGATGAAAGAAATCATTAAGGGCTCACAATGATTCGAACAAAGACACTTTGTAACAATTTTGAAAGTTTTCTACAAAGTTTGTTTGAAAATAATCATTCCCTCTTTGGAGACAATTAGACAAATAGGAGAATATTACTTTGGAATGTTCCCTATGCAAGTGGATGGGTGAGGAAAATTAGCAATTAATAATTCAAACTAAGTTTTAATTGTGCAAGTTGAGGAATGTGAGGATATTCATTAAATAATTAATTTATTTAATGAAAAGGAGATGCAAATGCCATTTAATTAAATAATTTAGGATTATTTAATTAAATGAGAGGACATAAACTGTTTAAATTAAATAATTTGAATTATTCAATTAAACTCGATAAGAGGTGAAGGTGAAAGGGGGTGAATTAACCTAATTAAATTAATTAGATTAATAGATGAAAATGATGCATTTAATTAAATAACTAGGCTTATTTAATTAAATAGGAAAAAGAGGTTGAATTCAATGACAAAACGATATCAGTGACTAGATTCAAGTTCATAATGTCATTTAGGAAAAAATTAAGTTTCTACACTTTTCCCTCTTTGAAGTGAGGTACTTGTTACATTGATTCAAAGACTAACACTTTTTGGATTAATATTGTTTCTTAGATCAAAAATTCAAAAAATCATAATTTTTTGGATTCCCCCTACTATTTCCCTTGTAGAAGGAATTAAATTTGTACCTTGCCCCCTCAAGAGATCAAGTAGAAATTGTAATTTCGGGTCGATTTCACGACAAAGGTTCAACATTAGGTCGGCTTAGAGAGGAAAAAATATATTTTTTAGAAAGCTCAAATGTCTAATGTAGACATATTTGATGATGCATAAACTATTATTGGCCATGGGTAGCCTCATGTATATTTTGATTTATCACACACAGTTGACACTTGGATAGAAATTTTAGTAAAGATAGAAAAATAAGATGAATAAGATAGATGGAGGAATGAGATGGATTAACCATTGATTTCAAGATTGATTTATAAGTCCAAAAATTCTATGATTCTTCGAGACTTCATCAGATGTGGTGATGAGAGTGATGATTTGATCATTTTTAGGATTGGGACTTTTCATCATTATTTATTTTTGATATAACACATAGACACGATGCATCAAGGTATTGATAACCAGGATAGTGTTGTATCTAGTGTGATGGACTTTGACTTGCAAAAAAATAGGACAATCCTTGCTCACACCATGACATACATAAACCTCATTGGAATGGATTTTAGAAGTTTGAGAACATTTTGGACCAAAGCATACACAATAGTCAATAATATATTCAAAACAACCTCCCTACACACAACAAATAAAGTATGCACCAAATTTTTTTTACAAGAATATCCCACAAGCATAAAAAATAAAAGATAATGATTGATGCCCCATTTATTTCTCTTTAAATCATTTAGACATCATCGAGAGGTCCTCAGAATGAGCCAACAAGATAAATCATAAGACAAGATCAAAATGAACAAACAATCAATGCTATCTATATTTCTTGCCAAAGGGTATGTTGTTTCGAGGATAAATATCCAAAATGATTGCCAATGGTAATACCCATTGTAGGAAGGATACATCCTAAAGCATGTTAGTGGATGGTGGCAGGTTGATATGTTATTTGAAAGTCCATTGATATAAGACTTGATTGACATGTTTGACAATGATTAAGAGTTTTTTTTTTTGCATTTAAAGGTTCTACTTTTGCTGATTGTTGTACTTGTTTTTCCATTTATTTTACCAAAGGTTGTTGATGACGATTAGTTTATTATTGATGGAAGTTTATTGTGGGTGAAGCAAAATGGGATGGCTGGTTTTGAGTTTTTTTTTAATATTTCAATATTTCTAGTGTTTTTTGAAATGTTTTGAAGCTATTTTTGATCTTTTTCGAATGTTTATTTGAATGTTTAGCATTTTTTACTAGATTTTCGAATGTTTTGGGGTTTTCTAAGTTTTGAATAAGACCTAAGATGGACTGACCTAGGGCCTTGTGGGATTATCAAAGATGATCCTTTCTTGTGTTATACACACATAGATCACATAGTTCGAATGACTTTGACTAGTTATTGATGAGATATGAGCAATTGGAGGATTTCCCATTTTTTATGATGGAATTCTAAAGGATTGACCTAGGGTGTCTTCGGGGCACATCAATGATGGCCTTGCATACATTCAAGGTTAGAGATAATGTAGTTCGACAAGGTGTTGTTTTTGGTTTTTTGATCTTTGATGTTTTTACCCATTTTTGGGATTTTGATGTGTTTTGGATGTTTTAGATTTTGACTTTACAATTTTTCAAATGTTTTTGGGTTTTGATGATTTTGCAAGTGTTTTTGAATATTTTGTTTTTTTCGCAAAATGTTAATGATTGCATGGGTATGTAATTATTTCAATGATCTATTTGGGATTTTATTGAAATCCAAGCTAGGATTGATTGATTTGATTGATAGGTCACCAATAGGGATAAAATTATTGAGGATGATAAAAAATGCAAGGATAGTGTTGAACAATATAAATAATGATTGATTGGATAAGATAGATCAATATTTTGAAGCTAGGATTGGAAAAATATCTACTAGTATTATTTGATGTGACTTTGAAGTGTAAGGTAGATGAAAGTGATATTGATTATTTGGATTGATGTTTGATAAAAGACAATGCTTGATAAGGAACATCTTCTCGTCAAAATGTTCCATGGGCTAGTGATTTAGATTTTTTATTACAAATTATTTGACCAATTAGATTTTGTATTTAAAAAATGTTTAGATCACCACATAAGTTATAGGACATAGATCAAGATTTATTCCCATAGAAATATGTAAGTATCTACCCCCATTTCCTAGAAATGTATGGAATGATATGGGTGGATGCATGGATAAATGAATGGATTGATGGATGGGTATGTGAAGGATGCCAAGGATTATCTTGTGATTGGATAACATGTTTGGATAGAGTATGCCTCTTTATAAAATACTTCATGGCCTAGATAATGTTGGTTAGGATAGGATCAATGATAGTGACCCATGTCAAGATGTTTACCATAAGAAAGTGTGAAGTACATACATAACCTTTTCCAAGATCAAGATAAGTTAGATAGGATGAAAATGGATTGGATAATGAAGGGTTCTTGGATTTATTATGGATAAGATGGGTGGAATGTGGGATTTATTATGGATGAGATGAGATGATTCCACCTAAAATGGTGCACATAGATGATTGATTATACTCATGATGGTTGTTTCCTAGGTTTTCATCATGGTACTTGTCCAAAGTGCCACCAAAGTGATTTTCACTAGAGGATGATTTTTCTCTTAACTATTTTCTTTTTTTTTTTTGGAATTTTATGCTCATGTGAACCACTTAGTGGTGTTGATGTAGATGTTTCTCATGCTTCAATAGAGATGTTGTTCTATCATGATGTGCCAACAATATCTTTCTTGGAGGATTTTTTTGGTAAGATACATTCACTTCAATGTAAACCCTTGATCTTTTCATCTTCTTTATCGACACTAGAGTTAACCTTACCTGGATGTGCACATCATGATAGAGTTCCCTTAGAGTCCTTATGATAATGAGTTATTTCCAACAAATGATCAATATGAGAGTTGGATACCATGGATTTCAAAATGAGTGGTGGAATGCATTGAGGGATACGAGATGTAGATAGATTGGTCAATAGTTTAGAATCTTTGATTCTCCAAACCTGGGATGATGAGCAATGGTGGGTGGATATGGAGTTTCAATAGGGACCAACTTATTGATATAACTTGTAGGTCTCTCTTGAAGCTTTCTTTTTTTATCAATGGACACTTTTGAGGGATACACTTCCCTTGTTTACTTTTCCCCATAATTTCTTTGACTAATGGAGCGTGATAAGCATAATTTTATTTATTTTTCTTTGGTATCCATTTAATTTTTTTGGTCTATTTTTTAGTCGATTCTTTTTCTTCAATAATTTACTCTTTTCTTTGATATAGACATCTTTCTCATGGTTGGTACCAATTAGTGGGTGGAATGACGCATGGAAAACAATTCATGATATGAATGGTTGGAGTGTTGGTAGCCATTTCATCATAAGGACTCTTCATTCTCCCAATGTTGGCATTTGCACTAGATAAATTTGCCCCCATTATTATGGGAGTATTACTAACATGCTTTGCTTATGTTGCTGAAAAATCATTTCCTTACTGCACATAATTGTTTAGCTTTTTTGATTTTTGATAATGCTTGATATCCTCATACTCACTTTCTTAAATTTGTATAGAGGATGTGTTTGATTTTTATGCTTCTTCAAAAGGTGTTGATGCTTTACAACTTTCTACTTGCTCTTCAAACGATCTTTCTGATTTACCATCCATGTAGAGATCATCTTCATGATCAATTTTTGATATGCTTATAGATTATACTATACCTTGATCATGTGTAAACATATTAAGAGTATGCGACTCTTTTTCTTGGGTAGTGATATCAAGAGTATAAGACTCTTTTTTTGGATGAAGATCATCTAGATGTCCATTAGGACTAAGCATCTCATGGGTAGATGGAGGAGTATGAGATATATGGATATGATCATTATTTGTGACATCTTGTATGGATTGGAGAATACCTATTAGATCATGGTAGTATCTTGGAGATATGTATTCTTGATCTTGACTCTATGTGGTGTTATCTTAAATATGATTGAGTTCATGTTCTTGGCATGGATCAATTTCAAAGGATGGATTTTTGAAAAGGGTTCTTGAATTTCTTCATTATGCATGGGTATTGGCTCAATATTTTCTTGATCTTTGAGTGGATTTGGAGCAAAGTGTTGAGTTGAGGATTCCTTCCACATCTAAAACCATGAGGTCAAAGGATGTTAATATATCTTAGAAAGGACAATTGCTAGAATTTTCTGAAAGATGTTGATCATTCTTTAGAATAAATTCTTGAGATATTTCCTCTAGCACATTAGGTGACGTAGAGATATTGTTGGCATGATCATTGGTGAATGGATCTTGAATTTGTCTTCAAAAATGGTCATGGGGATATTGCCAATATTTTTGATCATAGGATCAAATTATGTTAATGATTATTGAAATGGATCATTATTGGATAATTTTGATGGGTTTTGATCATGATTAAAGAGCAAGTCTTTATGTATGATGATTTGATCATTGGATGTGGTAGAAACATATTAAAGGTGCTCATTGACAAATAAATCTTGATTAGTTTTTTTTAACAGTTGTGCTGGAGAGATTGTCACTTGTATCATTAGTGGTTGAATCTTTATCATTGTCCTCAACAATTATTTTTCCTTGATCAAGAAGGTCTTGGCTGAGATCTTTGATTTGAATAAAACTTGATGTTTCATGAATATTTTCTCTATGATACTCACAATAACTTCTACTTTTATTCTAAGAGAGGTTTATGATATAGTGTTAAGCACTTATTTTTTAAAGAGTGATTAGTTTTGCATTGAGTAGCTTGTTTAATGTTGATTCCATTGGCTCTCCCGAAGGAGTGTATTCATGGTTTTTATCTTGTGAGATTTGTGCTTGTTGAGATTGATCTAGCTTTGATTCATCTTGGAGATGTGGTGATTGATATTTTTTAGGTTTTTTATTTTGATATCCAACTTCTTGATATTGATGATTATTGTTCTTGATATGGTTGCAAACACAACTCAATGTTTTGATGGCATGGTTTAATTAATGGGGGTGTGTCAATTTTGGGGTCAAGATGTCTCTTGGCACAATGAATCAAATATTTTGGTAAGTGGAGAAATTTTATGTTGCAAAATTTGATCTTTATTTATATTTTCACACCCTTGATATAGTTGATTTAGTTGTTGGTCAAACATATTTGGAATATAAACTTGTAGTATTTGTATAGGATCATACACAAATTAATTTTGGACAATTTTATTATTTGGGATGGTGTTTAGATTTTTAATTATAGGTTGGAATTGAATATTGTTGTGGTTAAGAAACACATTTAATTGATTTAGGTAACCTTGATTTGGATCAATACGTTGAGTTGTCAATATATTATTTGGATTTTGAATAAAATTGGTGTGATTCACAAATGTATCTATCCTATAGTTCACCAAGTGTGGATTTGATATGTTCATGTTTGGTAAGTTTATATTTGGTATATTCACATTTGGTATATATTGGTTTGATGGGATAATATTGTTTTATTCAATACTCATGTATTGATAATTTGGTTGATAGATTTGTAGGTTTTGAATTTGATTTAAATATATCATAGGGAAAGGTGTTCCAAAATTTAGATTAGGCATACTAACATTTGTTGTAGTATTGAGGCTTGTAGGATATAATGATCCCATGTGTGAATTATAAAAATGTGTGTTTTGATAATCAACTGGTATTCTAAGGTTTTGCTAGTTTGGTTGATTTAGTTCACTCATGATGTATGAATCGAGTTTATATGCCATGTTTTTCTTGTGTTTTGACCTTATTGCAAACATGAACCTCTATGGTATTTTTGGACCAATGATGGAAAGGGTGAGTGATATGAGGGATGAACTTTATAAAATTCTAGATAACACTTTAGACTTAAGGATTTGATATGTTGATGTCTTGGATAAAAGGTGCTAATGAACTTGTAAATCTTTAAGGTAGACTTGTGACCTTTAAGATAGGCTAATTCAAAAATGTGATGACTAACTCAACTAAGTGTAAGGAAAAGGATTCCATTCATGAAAAAATTAGTTAAGTTAGGGGATTTGGTTTGATAGTTTCATAAGTCCAAAGTGCTTATGTTTATAAAAGTTTCTGAAGTCGTTTGTGAAGTGGAATATCAAATATGATGAAGGTGGATGAAATGTGTTGATCCAAAATATCGTAACCTGAAAGGGACCTTTATTTTATAGGACCAAGATGGTGAGAAACATGCTTTACCTCTAAAGTGATAAAACCTTAAGAACTCAATGTCTGACAATACTTTCCTTGTCTGACATTGTTTATTTTTGCGATTCAATGTGTCTCAACAATAAGACCAATGTGTGGTGTGTTCACTTTGATTTTAATCTTGGGCTAATGAATTCCTTTTACCACATCCACTTGTCTACAACTTTGAACATATTTCATCCCATATGGAAATTAAGAGGCTAAAGCTATATAGTTCCCTATGTTAAATTTGGAAAGTGTGGATTTAGATATAAGTCCAAATATTTAGAATCCTCTATAGATAAAATTCTTAGGGACAAGCAACAAAATTAGGAATTTTCAAAAGGTAGATACTTAATCCAAAGGGTTTGAAATTTAATGAATCATGTTGATGTGTATTTAAATTTTTTTGAAACTAAACAATGTGTCAAATTGACTCACAAACAATATAATATTCTTATCTCTAGTGGGTACATATCTTCTTCATGGGCTTACCTCATGCCCCTAAGGGATGATTTTAAATGCAACTTATAGAGGAGTCAAAAGAAAAAGATTCAATTATCGTTAAACCTTTTATGGATTAACCCGAAAATCAAAATTGGTAAGTAACTTCTTGAAAGTAAATTCCAATGCACCACTTTAAAGAACGTTTCAAAATTGGACTTGGTTAGCTACTACAAAAAGTTTCTTAAAGAAAACAAATCATGAAAAACAAACCTACATTCACTCACATTCCACTTAAGGCGTGGGATTAGGTGCAGTATGTTGTAAGCCCATATTGAAGCTACTTTCTCATGATTTCACAACCTTTTTAATATAGAACATTGATAAATGTGCTTGCAAAAACTTGAGGATATTTTATTTTCAAAATATTAGTTATAAAGTTCAGGATATTAATTTAGGTCTACCGACAAAGATTTCTATTGCTCTCCAATAGGAAAATTTTAACACATTGAGGATATTTAATTTTAAAAATATTAGTTATAAAGCTCATTCAAATAGGATATTACTAAAAAAATGGATCAAGACTCTAATTACTTCATGTATAGAAATATTCTCATTATTGACAATAATAGTCTTAAATTTTCCCATAAATGAAAATACTTTAAAAAGTTTCATATTTACCATTAATTTTCTACACCCTATTATTTATAATAAATAGATAAATATATTACAACATATCAAAAATTCATGTTTCCTTATAGGTCTACAATCAAAATACCTCATCCAATATTTTTTAGAGTATCATATAAAGCATCTAGATGATAAAAAATATCCACATCAGCATAATTGTAAATTATATCCTTCATTTTTCTTAAAGATTGAGATTCCATTATTTAAAACATATATACTATAAATAATAGCATCTTTAACATTTAAAACTATACTTGTATATCTATTTTTATATAATTTTTTAAAAAGGGTTTTGCACAAGACATTCATACCATAGATCCCCAAAAATTGTACATATGATATCTTTTAACAAATTGAAATATATTCATTTAAAAGGAAACAAAAAATTTTACAAGCATAAATGACATATTTGTTATTACTTCAAAAAAGATCAGCCTCTCCTCATCACTTAAAACAATTGGCATTCTCATTACTTATTCATCACTCACACCATCTACAACATTATATATAATTAAAAAAATTAATAGATAACACAAGAATATTAAATTTATTATATGATACAATATCATACAACTAAAACAAAAAAAAAAGGATCGAATGATTAACATTAATAAAAAATTATTAGATCCAAAAACAACAACATATTCAAAACTAACAGATGCAACAATGAAATTTATCAACAAAAGAATGAAAATGTTAACTATGATCAATATTAAACATATAAATCAATGAAATCTTTGACAAAAAATATCAATGCAGTTGACACCTAATAATTTAAAACTATCAGTTTTGGAAAAACTTAATCTTTGAGATTTATCATCATGAAATAACTCAAAGAAAACATAGAGTAGTCCCTTGCGTAAAATATTATCAAATTACCACCCTAAACATTTTAAGTCCAGTAGACCAAGAAAGAACCAATATCGAATAAAACCCAATTAGATCCTAATAATTTTGATACAATCCAAGACTATGTCACTAAAGCAAATAAGTTAAGAGCACAACTTAAGGATTGTGGTATTGACAAAAAGGATGCACAATTGGTCTACAATTTGTTGGGAAAGCTTCCATGAAAATATGCAGCATTTTTTTCTAGCTTCCAAACCCATTGCTTGATAGTGGGTAGTTCTTTCACTCTTCCATCATTTGATGCATTCACATAAATGTTGATGTTAGAGAAAGAAAAGTTAATAAGCATGGGAATTCTCAAGTCTTCAAAGTCCAAATATTTGGTGGCTAATCAAGAGAATCAAGGGACTCAAGGAAAGGGTTCCAATAAGAAGCAAAATAAATTTAAGACAAAGACACAACAAGATAAAGCACAATCATCCTCTCCACAACAAGGGAATTATCCACCTTCTCCCAAGAAGGTAAATTCAAGAAAGAAGGAGATACCAACTTGTTCATATTTCAAGAGATTTGGTCATGATGAGCATCATTACCATAGTAAGAAAATTGATGACCTGAAAAAAATCATCAAGAATAACAACATCAATTTGCCATCTGCCTATGAGAAGAAGGATTCAAATCTCCTTCCACTTCCTCACAATCAAAAGGAAAAGGGCAAGAATTTATGGCTACTACAGGTTCTTCACAACAATGGTTACTTGACTTGGGTGCCACTCATCACATGGGTTCTACAAGGGAGAAATTTTCTTCTTTGGAGCCATCTAAGGTACCTCACATCTTCATAGGTGATGATACTCAAGTGGATATTGAATACAAAGGTTTGGTTGTCATGGATGATGGAACATTTGAGGATTTTATCTATGTTCCTAACCTGAGCACCAATCTTCTTTCAATCTACCAAATAACTCATTTTGGAGATGGAAAGAAAGTTGAGTTTCTACCAGATTCAATTGTGGTCAAAGAACTTAAGGATGATGCCTTGGTTGCAGTGGGACAATCCAATCACAACACACGACTTTACTCATTTTCCCAATTTATTCCTAAGTCTCCTTCTACAACATTGACCAGTCATTCAAATTCAAAAAGTAAGTTATGGCACGAGTGGTTTGGACATCTCAATTACCACTATATTCAATAGATTAGCTCCAAGGATATGGTTTTAGGACTCCCTCAAATCATCTTTTTTAATAGTGTTTGTTTAGGTTGTTCCTTGGGTAAGCATCTTGAAGAGAAGTTTGATAAAGGGAAGTCTTGGAGAGCTTTGGAAGCTCTTAAATTGGTTCACAATGATGTAGCAAGTCCATTTCCAGTGCCATCATATAGCAAGGCCTTCTATGTCCTTGCCTTCATTGATGAATAATCCCGACTCACTTGGGTCTATTTTCTTGTTCACAAGAGTGGAGTGTTTGAAAAATGTATAGCTGTCAAGGCTCATGTTGAGAAGCAATCGGGGAAGTAGGTCAAGATTTTCCGCATAGACAATGGAGGGGAATATGTGAACAATAGACTTGATGAATTTTGTACTCTTGAGGGGATTGATCTTAAAAATTTAGTTTCCTACACTCCACAACAAAATGGTGTTGTTGAAAGGAAGAATAGAACCCTTAAGGAGATGGCTAGATGCATAATTCATGCTCATTCTCTTGGTCCTCAATTTTGGGCAGAAGCTATCAGTTTTTCCACCCACATCTAGAATTGGGTTCCCCATAAGGCTTTGAAGGGTATGACTCCTTTTGAGGCTTAGTGTGGTAGAAAACCGGTTGTGAGACACTTCAGAGTTTTTGGTTATCCTGCTTGGGCATGCATACCTCTAGAGAAGTGCAAGGCATCAAAACCTCAAAGTAGGCCTTGCATCTTTGTTAGATATCCTAAAGGGGTTAAGGAATATATACTTTTAGATCTAGAGACACATGAATTATTCATTGATAGGAGTGTTCACTTCTAGGAGAGCTCTCCTAGCTTGGACTCTAATCCCCCTCTTCCTTCCTCCATAGTGGAAAGTGATGATAGTGACTCAGATGATGATTCTTCCTCAACTCTGACTCGTAGGATCACACCTTTGTAGGGTCCACTTGTAGTTGAGGAGCCTCATCCTTCATCTCCTACTAGACCTCGTTTGGCTCAAAAAACTCTTGAGTTAGTAGGTTCTGTTGTTTGTGATCCTTCAGATACTCGAAGGAATCAGTCACAACATCAAGATTTTCCACATGCTTTTATTGCTATTGTTTCTGATCCACAGTCCTTCAAGGAAGCATCTAGAGTTCTAGAGTGGGATTTAGCGATGGAGAAAGAGTATATTTCCTTTATGAGGAACAACACATGGGATTTAGTTCCACTCCCTAAGGGGAGAAAGATGTTTTGATGTAAGTGGATCTATCAGACCAAGTATGTAGTGGATGGAAGTGTGGATAAATACAAGGCTCGACTTGTGGAAAAATGTTTCTCACAAGTTCTTGGTGTTGATTATATAGAAACCTTTGCACCTGTTGCTAAGATGAAATCCATTCGCTTGACACTTGCTATTGTTGCAACTCATGGTTGGGTTGTACATCAGATGGATGTGAAGAGTGCATTTCTTCATGGGGATCCTCATACAGAGATTTACATGGAGAAGCCATAGGGATTCATACATGATTCTTCTTTAGTTTTTAGATTGAAGAAGTTTCTCTATAGCCTCAAACAGGACCCTAGGGCTTGGTATGCCAAGATGGATTCCTTTCTTCTCTCAGCAAAATTCACGAGGTGTCATTTAGATCCAAATGTCTACATTTTGTGATAGGGTGACACTCATTTGCTACTTGTGCTCTATGTTGATGATTTGATCATTACAGGGAGTACCTCATCCATCATTGGCAATGTCAAATCTGATTTGTAGGATAGATTTGCTATGACTGACTTGGTCCTTTTGCACTATTTTATTGGGATTGAAATCACTCAGCCAGCTTTTGGGATCTCTCTCTCTCAGCCCAAGTATGATCTTGATCTTCTAGCTTGGTTTCACATGGTTAATTGCAATCCTTCTCTAACTCCCTTTCTTTCAGGAGTCAAGCTTAAGGCTATGTGTTCTACTCCACTTGTTGATGCCACTTTGTATTGTCATCTTGTTGGGAGTCTCATCTACTTGAATCACACATGCCCTGATATCTCCTTTGTAGTTGGCATGGTTTCATGCTTTATGAAGGAACCACATGAGCTTCATTGTAAAGAAACCAAATGCATCTTAAATTACATACAGGGTACACACCATCATGGGATTCACTATGCAGTGGGTACAAGACTCCCCTTGGTGGGATATAGAGGTTCTGATTGGGCTGGCAATGTTGATGATTGTAAGTCCACTTCTGGCTAAAAATTTCATCTTGGTTCTAGCCCCATTTATTAGTAGAGTAAGAAGCAAAAAGCTATTTCTCTTTCTTCAACTGAGATTAAGTATCGAGGGGCTGTTAATGTAGCTACTGAGACTATTTGACTTCAGAATATTATCACTGAGTTTGGCTTCATTGTTCCACGTCCTTCATTCATTCAAATGTGTGACAATCAGAGTGCCATCCAGATCTCAAAGAATTTGGTTCACCATCAAAGGAACAAACACATCAAGATTCATATGCACTACATCAGAGAGATGATATAGGAGTAGGTCATTGATTTGTAGTATTGTCCTACAACACAATAGGTTGCAGATATCTTCACCAAACCCTTCATTGAGAGTGCATATCATCATTTGTGAGCTCTCTTGGGGGTGCACGATGTTTCATCTAAGGAGGTCGCTTGACTTCTTCTTTCTCTCTTATGGGGGGATTTTTCCTCTTCTAGGTTTTTTGTCCTTCACCTACATTTGAGTCTTTTTCTCTTATTTTTCATCTCTCTTTGGGGAGCGGAGTTTTTTCCCACATCATTTTCTCCTTTTCTCCACTTTATGATGAGATATTGCATTGCATTTGTACATGGGTACCTAACACGGCCTAGTTGTTGGGAACCATCTTGCTTTGTTTAATTTTGTGTACATTCTCCCTAAGTTACACTTAAGGGGGGGTGTTGGTGTAATTAATTGTTGTACCTTGTCCTAGGTCATTCTTACACCTTAGTTAAGTTTTCTTAGGGAACACATAGGGTGTAGTTAGATCTTTTCCACTTTTGGTGGACTTATCATGTTAGTACTTTATCACTTCCACCTTTCATGGACATATCATGTGATTACCTCTCCACCTTCTGTAGTGATTATCACATTATCACTTTTCCACTTTAGGTGGAGTGATAGCTTTTCACAGCTGTCTCATGTAATAAAATTATGACACTGTTCATAATCTTATGCCATCCTATGTACTCACCTTGGCTATATAACCAAGGGGTCTCTACCACATATGTACATTGATTCTATTTGCATTATTGACAAAATATGGTCTATTCTTGTCATATTGTTTCTATCTCTATTATGCTTGTGATTTCCATTAGGCCTCTAGATCTTGAGTAGCTACCTTCATAGAAAATTCTTACAAATTGGGACCAACTTATTGATATACCTTGCAGGTCTCTCCTGAAGCTTTCTTTTGTATCAATGGATACTTTTTACGGATAAATTTCCCTTTTTGACTTTTCCCCATACTTTCTTTGACTAATGGAGTGTGATAAGGATGATTTTCTTTATTTTTCCATTTTCTTTTAATTCCTTTTCTTCAATAATTTTCTCTTTTCTTTGATATAGACCTCTTTCTTATGGTTGGTACCAACTAGTCGGTGGAATGATGCATGGACAACGATTCATGATATGAATGGTTGGAGTGCTGGTAGCCATTTCATCATAAGGACTGTTTGTGTTCCCCATGTTGGTGTTTGTACTAGATAAATTTGCCCCCATTATTATTAGAATATTATTGACATGCTTTGGTTCTATTTTTGACAAATCATTTCCTTGATGTACATGATTTTTTAGCTTTGTTTATTTTTGATAATGCTTGATATCCTCATACTCACTCTCTTGAATCTGTATGGAGGATGAATTTGATTTTGATGCTTCTTCAAAATGTGTTGATGCTTTACAGTCCATAGAGGAGTCTTCCCCATGATCCTTTTTTGGTTGCTCTTCAAAGGATGTTTATGATTTACCATCCATGTAGAGGTCTTCTTCATGATCAATTTTTGATATGCTTATAGATTGTCCAGTACCTTGATCATGTGTAAAGATATTAAAAGTAGGAGACTTGTTCTTTGGTAATGATATTAAGAGTATAAGACTCTTGTTTTGGATGTACATCATCTAGATGTCCACTATGACTATGCATCTCATGGGTAGATGGAGGAGTATATGATATATGGATATGATCATTATTTGTGACATGTTGTATGGATTGGAGAATACCCATTAGATCATGATAGTATCTTGGAGATGTGGATTCTTGATCTTGAATCTATGTGGTGTTATGTTCAATATGCTTGAGTTCATGTTCTTGGCATGGATCAATTTCAAATCATGGATTGTTTGAAAAGGGTTCTTGAATGTCTTCAAATGCATGTATGGGTATTGACTCAATATTTTCTTAATTTTTGAGTGGATCTAGAGCAAGTGTTGACTTGATGATTCCTTCAATATTTGCAACCATAAAGTCAAAGGATGTCATATATCTTAGAAAGGACAATTTCTAGAATTTGGTGAAATATGTTGATCATTCTTTCGAATAAATTCTTGAGATATGTCCTCTAACACATTAGATGATGTAGAGATAATTTTGACATGATAATTGGTGAATGGATCTTGAATTTTGTCTTCAAAAATGGTCATGGGGATATTGCCAATGTTTTTGATCATAGGATCAAATGATGTTAATGCCTTGAAATGGATCATTGTTCAATATTGTTGATGAGTTTTGATCATCATTAAAAAGTGAGTCTTGACGTATGTTGATTTGATCATTGGATGTGGTAGAAACATCTTCAAGGCTCTCATTGATGGATAAATCTTGATAATTGTTTTCAAAAATTATGATGGAGATATTTTCACTTCTATCATTAGTGGTTGAATTTTGATCATTATCCTCAATAGTTATTTTTCCTTAATCAAGAAGGTCTTGGATGAGATTTTGAGCTAAATACAACTTGATGTTTCATGAAGATGTTCTCTATGATACTCACAATAAGCTTTGCTCTTATTCTAAGAGAGGTTTATGATATAGTGGTAAGCACTTATTTTTGGAAGACTGATGAGTTTTTCATTAAGTAGCTTGTTTAATGCTAATTTCATTGGCTCTCCCGAAGGAGTGTATTCATGTTTGTAATATTGTGAGATTTTTTCTTGTTGAGATTGATCTAGCTTTTTTTCATCTCGGAGATGTGGTGATTGATCTTTTTGAGGTTTTTGATTCTGATATCCAACTTCTTGATATTGGGAATGTTGTTCTTGATATGGTTGTGGACATAATTCAATGTTTTGATTACATGGTTTAACCAATGGGGGAGTGTGTTGGTTTTGGGGTGGAGATGTCTCTTGGCACAATGAATCAACTATTCTGGTAAGTGAAGCAAATTGATATTGTAAAATTTGATCTTGATTTAGATTTTGACACCCTTGATATAGTTGATTTGGGTGTTGGTCAAGCATGTTTGGAATATAAAGTTGTGGTATTTGTATAGGATCATGCACAAATTAATTTTGGACAATTTTCTGATTTGGGATGATGTTTAGATTTTGCATCATAGGTTGGCATTGAACATTGTTGTGGTTAGGAAACACATTTCTTTGATTTAGATAACCTTGATTTTGCATGGTGTTATCTTGATTTGGATCAATACATTGAGTTGTCAATATATTGTTTATATTTTGAATAAAATTGGTGCGATTCCCAAATGTATCTATCCTATAGTTCACCAAGTGTTTATTTGATATGTTCATGTTTGGTAAGTTTGTATTTGGTATATTCATATTTCGTATATATTGGTTTGATGGGATAATGTTGTTTTGTTGAAAACTCATGTATTGATAATTTGGTTGATAGATTTGTAGGTTTTGAATTTGATTTCAATTGACAATAGAAAAAGGTGCTCCAAAATTTAGATTAGAAAAAGGTGCTCCAACATTTGTTGTAGCATTAAATTTTGTAGGATATAATGATCCCATGTGTGAATTGTATAAATGTGAGTTTTGATAATCAATTGGTATTGTAAGGTTTTGATAGTTTGGTTTATTTAGTTCACTCATGATGTATGAATCGAGTTTATATTCCATGTTTTTCTTGTGTTTTCACCTTATTGCAAAAGTGAACCTCTAAGGTATTTTTGGACCAACGATGTGTGTGGATGATGAAAAGGGTGAGTGATATGAGGGATGAACTTTCTAAACTCTTGGATAACACTTCAAACTTAAAGGTTTGATGTGTTGATGTCTTGGATAAAAGGTGCTAATGAACTTGTAAATCTTTAAGGTAGACTTGTGACCTTTAAGATAGACTAATTCAAAAATGTGATGACTAGCTCAACTAAGTGTAAGGAAAAGGATTCAGTTCACACACAAAGTAGTTAAGTTAGGGGATTTGGTTTGATGGTTTCTGAAGTCCAAAGTTTTGATGTGTCCAAAAGTTTCTAAAGTCGTTTGTGAAGTGGAATGTCAAATATGATGAAGGTGGATGAAATGTTTTGATCCTAAATATGGCAACCTAAAAGGGATGGACTCAATGTTTTGTAATACTATCCTTGTCTCACATTGTTTTTTTTGGGGAGTGAATGTGTCTCAACAATAAGACCAATGTGTGATGTGTTTATTTTGATTTTAATCTTTGGTTAATGACTTTCTTTTAGCACATCCACTTATCCTGCTTAAGTTTCAAACTAAATGTCTACAATTTTGAACATCTTTCATCCCATATAGAAATCAAGAGGCTAAAGGTATAGTTCCCTATGTTAAATTTGGAAAGTGTGGATTTAGACATAAGTCCAAATATTTAGAAGCCTCTAACGATAAAATTCTTAGGGAAAAGTAGCAACATTAGGAATTTTCAAAAGGTATCCATACTTAATCCAAAGCGTTTGAAATTTAATGAATCATGTTGATCTGTGTTTAAATTTGTTTGAAACCAAATAATGTGTCAAACTAACTCACAAGCAATATAACATTCCTAGTTCAAGTGGGTACGTATCTTCTTGGTGGGCTTGCCTCATGCCCTGAAAGGATGATTTTAAATGCAACTTATGGAGGAGTGTAAAGTAAAAGAGTCCATTCTCTTGAATCCTTTTATGCCTTAACCAACAAATCAGACTTGGTAAGTAACTTCTTGGAAGTAAATTCCAATGCACCACATTAAAGAATGTTTCAAAATTGGACTTGGTTAGCTACTACAACAAGGTTATTAATGGTAAAAAATCATGAACAATGAACCTACATTCACCCACTTGACCACTTAAGGCGTGGGATTAGCTACAGTATGTTGTAAGCCCAAATTGAAGCTACTTTCTCATGATTTTGCAACCTTTAATATAACCCACTTGTAAACGCTCTTGCAAGAACTTGATGATTTTTATTTTCAAAATATTAGTTATAAATTTGAGGATATTAATTTAGGTCTGTCGGCAATGATTGCTATTGCTCTCCAATAGGTACATTTTCAAACTTATTGAGGATATTTTGTTTTCAAAATATTAGTTATAAAGTTCATTCAAATAGGAAATTATTGAAAAAATGGATCAAGAATCTAATTACTTCATGTATAGAAATATTCTCATTATTGACAATAATAGTCTTAAATTTTCCAGCGACAATACTTTAAATTTTTTCATATTTAGCATTAATTTTCTATACCCTATTATTTATAATAAATAGATAAATATATTACAACATATCAAATCTTCATGTTTCTTTATAGCGCTACAATCAAAATACCTCATCCAATACTTTTTAGAGTATCATATAAAACATCTAGATGATAAAAAATATTCACATCAACATAATTGTAAATTATATCCTTCATTTTTTTAAAAGATCAAGATTCTATTATTTAAAAAATATATATTATAAATAACATCTTTAACATTTAAAACTGTACTTATATATCTATTGTTATATAATTTTTTTAAAAAGGTTTTGCACAAGCTATTCATACCATAAATCCCCACAAATTGTACATATGATATCTTTTAACAAATTGAAAAATACTCATTTAAAATATAACAATACATTTTACAAACATGAATGACATATTTTTTATTACTTCAAAAATAATTAGCCTCTCTTCATCACTAAACATATACAATAGAAAAATAAACTACAACAAACAACACAAACTGACAAAAAAAAAAAAAAAAACTTCAAAACACAAAAATAGGAGATTGATAAGAAAAACATGACCCTTGAAGACAAAATAATTGGCATTCTCATTACTTATTCATCACACACCATCTACAGCGTTATATATACTTAAAAAAGTTAACAGATAGCAGAAGAATATTAAATTTATCATATGATACAATATCATACAATTGAAACCAAAAAAATGGATCGAATGATTGACATTAATCGAAAATTATTAGATCCAAAAACAACAACATATTCAAAACTAACAGATCAAACAATGAGATTTATCAACAAAAGAATGGAAATATTAACTATAATCAATATTAAAGATATTAATCAATGACATCTTTGACAGAAAATATCAGCGCTGTTGACACCTAATAATTTAAAACTGTAACAGTTTTGGGAAAAAGTAATCTTTGAGATGTATCGTCACAAAACAACTCAAAGAAAACATAGAGTAGTTCCTTGTCTAAAATATTGTCAAATTATCACCCTAAACAGCTTAAGTCAAGTAGACCAGGAAAAACACAATATCGAATAAAACCCATAAGTTCTTGAATCTAAAGAAGTCACTATAAAGTTACTTAGCAACAGAACCAAGTGCCATTATTATAATATCCACATTTACTCCAACGGCAATATATTTTGACGCCTGACTTCTTCCTCCTCTTCAGGAGGGTAGTCATTCTCTATGTTGAATATCTTTCGGATCTCTTCTGGGGTGTTCCCTGTAATCCTGTCTGCTACAGCTCTGCACGTTAAGTCCACAAGATTGTATATATCCAAGTACTTGGCAGCCTTGATGAGATCAAAAAGGGTATCGTAATCCAGATT
Organism: Sequoiadendron giganteum; assembly: GCA_007115665.2. NCBI lineage: Eukaryota > Viridiplantae > Streptophyta > Pinopsida > Cupressales > Cupressaceae > Sequoiadendron > Sequoiadendron giganteum. The sequence goes on along the minus strand of CM021100.1, from coordinate 168,998,018 downwards.
GACGAACTCCTGATCCCACGTCTTCACATCCTCCTCCGAGATGGCGCTCTTGCCTTCGCTAGTCTCGGCGGCATGCACATGATACTCACAGTACTCGATCACCTTCGCCAGAATATTGCTGGAAATGTTGTGAAAAGGCAAGGCGCTCTCCATGGCTGTGTCCTCCATGGCGCTCTTTACGATCTGCAACTGCACGGCCACGGCATGATCTACCTCGAATATCTTGCCATCCGAACTCTTCAATCTCACCTTAGACTCCTTCGCCATGGATGTATTGGGATCGCTCGCCATGGTTGTATTGGGGGGAATGTTGCGGAGGGGATTGAAACAGGGATCTACAAAACCGTTAAGAAACTGGTTGTGTTGTCTTGTATATATATGGTTCTGTTTATCATGTCCGCGATTAGTTGTCTTTGGAGGTAGTTAATTTTTAGGGTTTTAAAATCTGCCGGCCCTTTAAGGTTTTATTATTTGATGTTTGCTTAAGCTTAAAGGTGTAATTACGTCTATATATTCGAAAGTGATTTAATTATTGATTGCATTTATTTACTGTTAGTTCTCCTTTCATATTTGTGAGTTCTTTCTCTTTTTACCTGACTTCTTCCTCCTCTTTAGGAGTGAATTCATTCTCGGATTAAATATCTTTTGGATCTCTTGTGGGGTTTTCTCCTTGATCCTGTTTGCTACAAATTTTCACTTTAACTCCACAAGATTGTTTATATCTAGGTACTTGGCAGCCATATTGAGATAAAAAATGGTAGCCTCAGCCACCTTGATGAACTCCTCCTCCCACATCTTCACATACTCCTTTGAGATGGTGCTCTTGCCTTCATTGGGCTTGACACTTTATTCAAGAATGCATTATTGTTGGAATGGTCAAATTGTATTTATTTGAGTAGAACGAAGATATGGGAGTAAAAATAGATTCCATATCCACCTAGGGGAAAACCCCCGATTGTCGCCCATGATCCAATACCCATTCACTCCATACTCACCTGACCCCCCAATAACCGTTTATATTATAGTCATTACATTATTTTATTTATGCCAAAAAAAAACGACACATGACACCAATATATGTTCACTACTAAATGTGTAACTAACCAATAAAAAAAAAAAATCTAAACATCTATTGGTACATATATGTTTTGAATAAAGTCAAGTTGCAGACAATAAAATAATTTTTGCATTTATTTTAAGTACATTGATGTTTATAATTACCACTCTATGCAAGTGGCTCAAAGCTTCAACTACATAATATATAAATGTATATTTGAACAATTAATGGTGCACAATTTTACATTATATAAACCATTCTGAATAGTTAATGGTGCACATTTTGACATAATAACAAACATTGATCAACTTTATGAGCTATCAATTGCACATTCACCCACACTTCCTATCACATCTTCATGTTTTATCTCCATCAACTTGTGGTACCTGCACACACAATTAATGGTGTAAGGCTCCCTAATAAACCAAAAAACATATTATAATTCATATAAATGACTGAATTTATGCAAGCCACCTATTTTATCTATTAAACCAAATATAAAATTGAGTTCCTAAAAGCCACGACAGAACTCAGGCATAAATGGCCACTGCAAAATGAAATGATAGATTGTTTCCCACAAAATATTCAAATTTGAAACTCAACCACCACAATTCAATGCATTCAAATTTCAAATTCAACCACTATAATTGAATGCATCCAATTTGAATGACTTTATAAGAGGGAATTTCTAGGTTCATTACAATTATGAATTATCCTCTGCTTTCACCGAATACCCTCTGCAAAAATTAGAGCTTCGTAAGGCAATTTATCCTCTGCAAAATTCAGAGCTTCCTAAGGCAATTTCTGCACATTCGTCTTTAAAGGGGGAGCTTATTCAGGTCGGTACACCCATTATATTATTATTTAGCTTCCTTACATTTATTTTATCTGTTCTCCTTATTCAAAATACTGTTTCATGTTTTATATTATCAGTTAGCTATTTTACATTTATTTTATCTGTTTTCATTATTCAAAATACTGTTTCTTGTTTTATATTATCAATTAGTTGTTTTACATTTATTTTATCTGTTCTCATTATTCAAAATACTGTTTTATATTTATCATACTATTTTACATTTATATTTACGTACTTAAAGTTTATATTCTTTTTAGGCATACAAATTAATATGTTTTTAGTCAGCTATTCAACTTAGCATTTTCCATTATTTAATCATATCATTGTTACATTTTTCTCACCTGCATTCATCATAAATCAAGATAATAACAACATCATTACCCATTTTGGAATCATATCACAATTATATTCTTATTAGATTACATACATGTGACTGTTACAAATTTGATCCCTCATGAATTAATTTGTCTATGCAATCGAGGGTTTCCCTGCTATGATTTTATTTGACATTGTTTTATGAAATAATCACATGTAATGTGATTCAAACAGAACATTAATGGAATTTTGACCAAGTATAATAATGAAATTTTATGGGTTTCCAGTTTTAACCCCAAATTATTGAGGGGTTTCAGCATACAGGTTAATGGGTTTACAGATTTTTTTGATTCTCTTTGAATCCCTGCATTATCATGATGACACTTGATTGTACATATGTATTTGCAGACAATGATATATTCTTATCAGATTGTATGCATGTAAATATATACATACAATCTGATAAGAATATATCATTGTCTGCAAATAGTGATCATTGTATTTGCAGACATTGATATGTTCTTTTCGGATTGTATCTATATATTTGTAGACAATGATATATTCTTATCAGATTGTATGTATATACATATATATATATATGTAATCTGATAATAATATATCATTGTCTGCAAATTGAAATAATTTTATTTGCAAACAATGATATATTCTTATCAGTTTGTATATAATTGTCTATGACTAGTTCTTTCTTAATGATTAATGTTTTACTAGCACTATAGCTTATACCATCAATTTGCACAATCTAACCACATTGTGTGGTATTACTAAGTACACTATGTTTCAATGTTTGTCAATAAAAACATCAGATTGTATGTATATATTTATAGACAATGATATGCTCTTATCAAATTATATGTGTGTATATTCATATATACATACAATGTGTTAAGAATATATCATTGTCTGCAAATTGTAATCTGACAAGAAATCCGCAGGAGATGATGAGTTTAGGGCTTAAATATGCCTAGCAAGTCGCGGTAAGGTTTGATGAAGGAAAATGGGGCACATATAGCTTATATGAATATACATACATAGAATCTAATAAGAACATATCATTGTGTGGTATCACTAAGTACACTATGTTTCAGTGTTTGTCAATAAAAACATCAGATTGTATGTATATATTTACAGATAATGATATGTTCTTAACAATGTAATGTCATTCAAACAAAACATTGACGAAATTTTGACCAAGTATAATAATGAAATTTTATGGGTTTCTAGTTTTAACCCGAAATTATTGAGGGGTTTCAGCATACGGGTTAATGGGTTTACATATTTTTTTGATTCTCTTCAAATCCCTTCATCAACCCACCAGAAACTTCTAACCTAACCCCTAGTTGCTGGGCAACTTTAAGCCATAAACGCATCATCTCCCATGGTTTTTCATTGTCGTCTCCCCTCTCCCGTCGTCGATGCTAGCTTCTGCAGCCATGGCGACTTCGTCTGACACCCAAACGCTGCAGGTAATGTCTCCACCTCTCTTCACCTAAAAGATTTTTTGTAGAACAGTGGGCTTTCGTTAGCGTCGATGGTGTTTGAGTGAATTTCTCTGTATGGTGTTGTGATAACTGACTGTAATCATTTCATTTTACATGTGACTGTTACAAAATTGATCCTACAAAATTGACTATCATTACAATTTGCAAAAAAATACATATATATACAGTCATGCCATCAAGGGTTTGCCTGGGTTTGACTGTAATCATTTTTTTTTACATGTGACTGGTACAAAATTGATCCCTCATGAATTATTCTATCAATTCCATCGAGGGTTTGGTTGGGTTTGACTGTAATCATTTCTTTTTACATGTGACTGGTACAAAATTGATTCCTCCTGAATTATTCTGGCAATACCATCGAGGGTTTGGCTGGGTTTGATTGTAATCATTTATTTTTACATGTGACTGGTACAAATTTGATCCCTCATGAATTAATATTCTTTCTTGCACTACCAAGTTATACAACTTTAACTGTTTGTGGAGGTTAAGTGGAATATAATGGCACATGTTAGAAGACTCTCTAAAAGGGTTGTAGGAAGAGGACCACGCACCATTAGAGTCACTCGTGGGGTCCACTTCATTGATGAAGACCCTGTAGAGGAAGTACATGCAATTCCTGCAAAAGAAGAAATTCCTGACTCTGCAGATGAAGCCACCAACACAACAGAAGCCAAACCACCTATTGAGCTAGATGTTTAGCCAGATGCTCAACCTGATGTACAACTGCCCTCACCTGTACCCATTAGGCAATGGACATATGCTGATATGGAAGGAGTAGTCAAAAGTGTTGAAGAACACAACATGTTAGTCAGGGTAGCAGTAATCAAGTGGGGTATGCCACCTAGCAGTTTGAGGGTGTGGTTGTTGGGAGTTACCACCACCAAGAAGAGGGGTCCACGTACCATATTATCTAACAAGGAGGAGGGTGAAATTGTCCAATGGTGCAAGGACATGGCAGATTTGGGCCACGGACTGCATGTCAATCAACTACAATCCATAGTTGCCCTAATTACTACAACTCGACCCAATCCATTCACAAATGGTGTCCCTGGGAGGTCATGGTGGGCAGGATTTCAAAGAAGGCACCTAGATTTGACAATAAGAACTGCTAAAGGAGTGGACAATGATAGAGCAATTATGGTTCGTCCTTCAGTCATGCAAGCTTTCTATGACAACCTTGAAGATATGATTAACCTTAACCACTATGGAGCAAGCCAAATTTGGAACTGCGATGAGACGGGTATTCAAGCTAGTAGGAACTGTGGAATGAGAGTTATTGAAAAATTGGGTGTAAAGAGTGTACCACATTTGGTTTCAAAGAGCAGAGAGTGGATCACAGTGCTGGCTTGTGTAAATGCAGTTGGGTTAAGTATTCCTGGGTTCTACCTATTTAAATCAAAAAGGCACATGCATAATTATATAGTAAATTGTGAGATAGGTGCATTGCTGGAAATCCAAGAACATGCTTGGATGATAAAGGAACTATTTGTCAAATGGTTAGACCATTTTGCAAGTAATATCCCCAGTGGCGTTTCACCAACAAATAGGGCCCTTCTAATTTTTCACGGACATGGCAGCCACGTGGCTTTCAAAACCATTGAAGAAGCAAGAAAATTAGGAATAGACCTGTTAACACTTCCTGCTCATACTAGTCACAAGCTGCAGCCATTGGATGTCAGCATTTTTGCTCCATTTAAGGAATATTTCAGAGAGGTGCGAACCATTTGGCAAGCTAACAACCCACATATCGATATTGGGCATTAAGATTTGGCAACTCTAGTAAGCCAAGCTTTCAAAAAATCTTTGACACCATCCAACATTATTAGTGGGTTTCGTAGAATAGGTATTTGGCCACTTGATCGGTCAACCCTTGACAAGGACATGGGGCCAAGTCAAGGCTATATTGTTGAAGATGATGTACCAAGTCCTAGAACAGAAGGTGATGCTTGCATGGTGGAAGATGAAGAGGATGTTATTGCAACAGAGACTTGCCTGCATCTACTTGGTTACAACCAAGAACAGATTGATGGTTTTGTGTAGCAATGCAATCAGGACACTAAAACTACAACACACATTCAACCAGAAATTCAGCCAGTTGTTGCAGATTTCCAAGCAAAAGTCCAACCTCTTTTTGCACACTGCAATGAAGATACAAAAACTACATCATACCACAATGAGGGCACTAAAACTACAACACACATTCAACCATAAATTCAGCTAGTTGTTGCAGATTTCCAAGCAGAGGTCCAACCTCTTTTTGTACACTACAATGAAGATACATAAACTACATCAGACCATAATGAGGGCACTGAAACTACAACAAACATTCAACCAGAAATTCAGCCAGTTGTTGCAGATTTCCAAGTAGAAGTCTAGCCTCTTTTTGCACACTGCAATGAAGATACATAAACTACATCAGACCACAATGAGGGCACTGAAACTACAACACACATTCAACCAGAAATTCAGCCAGTTGTTGCAGATTTCCAAGCAAAAATCCAACATCCTATTACACCCTGCAATGAAGATACAGAGACTACATCAGCTGGTCTGAGTTTGCCAACTCAAGTTAGCCAACCGAATTGGATGCATGAAGCAGCCATGAACCTTGGATGGCAATTAAATCCAATTGAGGAAGAAGTCATCCTTTCTATGCCTTCCCCACCACACATTGATCCGGTTGAAGTGATACACTACTTCACTACTGCAAGGAATTGGGAAGAGCATAGTGATGGTCGAAGTGAAGATGACAATGCATATAGTGACGAAGAAGCTGAGTTTGTGCCATGCACCCCACATGATGGACAACAATCCAACAGACAAAATAGAAAGTTCTTGAAACTTCCTGTGCAGAGGGTGCAAGGATCATCACGAGGAGGTTGTTCTAGAGTGCTTCGCCTTAGTAGGCAATCCCAAGTACTAACATCGAACGCCTTCATCGAAATGTATACTCAACAAGAGGCAGAGAAGAAAAGGCAAGTAGAGCTGCAACAACGTAAGAAGGAGCAGATGTTGAAAAGAAAGGCAGAATGTGAAGCAGAAGCAATTGAAAAGGAAGCAATGAGGGCTGAGAAGCAAGCAAGGAAAGTGATAGAAGATGAGGAGAAGATGATTAGAATGCGGGAGAAAGCAATAAGACAAGAGCAGGCCAAGGCTGAACATCTACGAAAGGCAACTAAAAAGAAATCACAACAAGGAGAGAGAATAAAGTGTAAGTCTACACCAGGGAATCCTATACCCCCCCAACACCCTATACTGCTCGATATGATGAACATATTGGCACCAGCCTTTACAACTATCAATAATATGCAAGTTGGGAGTGGCTCACAACAAATGGGACTGACTGTAGATGCAAGCTAGACATTGCTTGCTCAAATAGCAACATGCCTTTAAACCTCAATTAACCAAGTGTCACCTCCTACAAGTGGAACAGACTCAGCTACCTTGGATATCTCATGCCACCTTCTTTTCCTAGCAATATGGAAAACTAAATATGCTGGTATTGAGTTTTGTTTTTTGATCGATGTAGCAGTATATTCTATTGATTTGCTTTGCATATCAGATCAAAATATCTGCTTCAAGTTATAACTATGATATGATTATAAGATGTGATAATACTGCTGTTATTATGTTTGGAACCTCACATATGTCTAAGGTGAGAAGATGTTTAATACAAGCACCCAGTAATATTTTGATATGTTTCAAGTATTTTTCAGCCATGTTGTTCTGTCGCACTACCCAATGAATTCTTGCAATTTGATAAAAAATATAACTATGATATGATTATAAAATGTCCTAATGCTGATATTGATATTTATTCGAACCTCATAGTTAGGTCTCTTATATGTTTTATGAGGGTTTTAGCCTTGCATTTTCTGTGGTATCATTAAGTACACTATGTTTCAGTGTTTGTCAATAAAAACATCAGATTGTATGTATGTATATTCATATGCACATACAATCTGTTAAGAATATATCATTGTTTACAAATTGTAATCTGACAAGAAATCCGCAGGAGATGATGAGTTTAGGGCTTAAAGATGCCCAGCAAGTCGCAGTAAGGTTTGATGAAGGCAAATGGGGCACGTGGTTAACAATGTAATGTGGTGAGGTTGAGATTAAAGTGACCACCTCGTAGTAGACAATGATATATTCTTTACAGACAATGAAATGTTCTTATCAAATTGTATATATGTACTTGCAGACAATGATATATTCTTATTAGATTGTATGCCTGTATATATATACATACAATCTAATAAGAATATATCATTGTCTGCAAGTAGTGATCATTGTATTTGCAGACACTGATATGTTCTTATCAGATTTTATGTATATATTTGTAGACAATGATATATTCTAATCATATTTTATGTATAGATATATATATATATATATACAATTTGATAATAATATATCATTGTCTGCAAATTGAGATAATTCTATTTGTAGACCATGATATATTCTTATCAGTTTGTATATAGTTGTCGATCACTAGTTCTTTCTTAATGATTAATGTTTCACTAGCACTATAGCTTTCATATTATTTCAAACAAATCCAGTTACACATGACCCTAAAGTTTCCATAATAATATTGTTATTTTCATTTCATTCAAACACAATAACTTTGCAATAAAACATAATACTAATATTATATTCTTACTTCATATTATAATTACCCTAATAGTTTGTTCATCTAACTTTCAACCATATATATAAAATCACATAGTTTTCCATATTACTAGGTCATTGCCAAAGTAAAGTCAAAGACTTTACCTGTCATTAACGCTTAATACCTTATGTTGATTGCAGACAAATCCTCGCATACCTGCCATTAAGAGACCAATGTAGTTAAATATATTCCTCGAATCAAATAAGCATTTGTAAGAACAAAATATGTATAAAACAATACAACATAAAATATAAACATATCATAAAGCATTAAGAGCAAAATTTTCCTATAGAGTTTATTGTGTTAACAAACACAACTTCCATGGTATGTTGATAATCAACATACTTGGTTCACCCCTTCACGCTCCTACTTGCCTGCAAAACAATTGTAATAAACGGGGATAGTACTCGGTACTCGTAACATTCCCACATCAAATCATCCTTACAATATTGCATGCACAACAATAAGAGTTTTGATTGGAGCATTAAAATCCATAATGTTCTGATCCAATGTATGAAGCTGAAAATAATAGTGTATTTAAATTTGTACATACATATACATGTACATGTATATGTATATGTACATGCATATACATATACATATACATATACATGTACATGCATGATGCATATGTAGTTGTACATACATATACATGTACATGTACATGTATATGTATATACATATATGTAATGTGACTATTGAAACACATATAGCAAGTGGAAGAAAGCAAATTACATAATGGATAATGCTCATTTGAACAATTGACTGAAAACTGAATAATTTGTATGCCTCAAAATACTGCAAACAATCAGTACATAAATATAAAAGAGTATATTGAATAATGAAACATACAACATTAATGTAAATCCTGTAAGCTGATAAATAAAAACATGTATTTAGTTTTTCTAGGTGTACCAACATGAATAAGTTGCCTTTTAAGAGGAATGTGCATAGGTAGCATTAGTAAGCTCTGAATTTTGTAGATGATATTGAGGGAATGACCGTGGAAATTCCCTCTTATAAAAACATTGGAGTGTGCTTGATAAAATAGGTGGCTTGCATAAATTTAGTCTATTATAATACGTTTTTAGTTTTCATTATATGTACCGAGCTGAATTTTGCAGAGGATATGCAGTGAAAGCATAGGACAATTCGTACTGAAAATGACACTGGAAATTCCCTCTTATAAAATCATTTGACTGTGCATATTGAATGCATTGAATTGTGGTGATTGAATTTCAAATCTCAATTTTCCTGCCAAATAATCGGTCTATTCATACTGCAGTGGCCACTCCTGTCTAATTTCAATGGTGTGTAATAGTTTTAAAAAAAGCCAATTTACAATTATCAATTAACCTATTTAAAATTACATTTGTATGTGGGCCCGGTCCAAATATCACGTGGGTCTGCTAGGAGGTGGTCACTTTAATTTCAACCTCACCACATTACATTGTTAACCACGTACCCCATATGCTTCATCAAGCCACGCGTATGACTCTATCTCACCACATTACATTATTAACCACGTGCCCCATTCGCCTTCATCAACCCATGAGAAACTTCTAACCTAACCCCTAGTTGCTATGATATCATTGTCTACAATATATATACATAAAATCTAATAAGAACATATTAGTGTCTGCAAATACAATGATCACTATTTACGGACAATGATATATTCTTATCAGATTGTATGTATATATGTACATGCATACAATCTGATAGGAATATATCATTGTATGCAAGTACATATATACAATGTGATAAGAACATTTCATTGTTTGTAAAGAATATATCATTGTCTACTACGAGGTGGTCACTTTAATCTCAAATTCACCACATTACATTGTTAACCACGTGCCCCATTTTCCTTCATCAAACCTTACCGCGGCTTGCTAGGCATCTTTAGGCCCTAAACTCATCATCTCCTGTGGATTTCTTGTCAGATTACAATTTGCAGACAATGATATATTCTTAACAGATTGTATGTATATATGAATATAGATACATACAATCTAATAAGAACATATCATTGTTTATAAATATATACATACAATCTGATGTTTTTATTGACAAACACTGAAACATAGTGTACTTAGTGATACCACACAATGTGGTTATATTGTGCAAATTGATGGTATAAGCTATAGTGCTAGTAAGACATTAATCATTAAGAAAGAACTAGTGATCGACAATTATATACAAACTGATAAGAATATATCATTGTCTGCAAATAGAATTATTTCAATTTGCAGACAATGATATATTATTAACAGATTGTATATATATATATATATATGTATATACATACAATTTGATAAGAATATATCATTGCCTACAAATATATACATACAATTTGATAAGAATATATCATTGTCTACAAATATATACATACAATCTGAAAAGAACATATCAGTGTCTGCAAATACAATGATCACTATTTGCAGACAATGATATATTCTTATCAAATTGTATGTATATATTTACATGCATACAATCTGATAAGAATATATCATTGTCTGCAAATACATATGTACAATCAAGTGTCATCATGATAATGCAGGGATTCAAAGAGAATCAAAAAAATATGTAAACCCATTAACCCGTATGTTGAAACCCCTCAATAATTTGGGGTTAAAACTAGAAACCCATAAAATTTCATTATTATACTTGGTCAAAATTCTGTCAATGTTCTATTTGAATCACATTACATGTGATTATTTCATAAAATAATGTAAAATAAAATAATAGCAGGCAAAGCCTCGATTGCATAGATAGAATAATTCACGAGGGATAAAAGCTGTACTAGTCACATGTAAAAAGAAATGATTACAGTCAAACCCAACCAAACCCTCGATGGCATTGACATAATAATTCATGAGGGATCAATTTTGTACTAGTCACATGTAAAACAAAATGATTACAGTCAAACCCACGCAAACCCTCGATGGTAGTGACAAAATAATTTTTGTAGGATCAATTTTGTAACAGTCACATGTAAAACGAAATGATTACATTCAGTTATCACAACACCATATAGAGAAATTCACTCAAACACCATCGACGCCAATGAAAACCCACTATTCTACAAACAAACTTGTAGGTGAAGAGAGGTGGAGACGTTACCTGCAGCATTTGGGTGTCAGACGAATTCTCCATGGCCGCACGAGCTCGCGTCAACGGCGGGAGAGAGGAGACAATAATGAAAAATCGCGGGAGATGATGAGTTTAGGGCAATTGGGGGTTAGGTTAGAAGTTTCTAGTGGGTTGATGAAGGGATTCAAAGAGAATCAAAAAAATCTATAAACCCATTAACCCGTATGTTGAAACCCCTCAATAATTTGTGGTTAAAACTAGAAACCCATAAAATTTCGTCAATGTCAAAATTTCATAGAATAATGTCAAATAAAATCATAGCAGGGAAATCGTCGATCAAATTTGTACCAGTCACATGTAAAATGAAATGATTAAAGTCAAACCCAGCCAAACCCTCGATGGCATTGACAGAATAATTCACAAGGGATCAAAGTTGTACCAGTCACATGTAAAATGAAATGATTATAGTCAAACCCAGCCAAACCCTCCATGGAATTGAAAAAATAATAGATGAGGGATCAATTTTGTAACAGTCACATGTAAAATGAAATGATTACAGTCAATTATCACAGCACCATACAGAGAAATTCACTCAAATACCGTCGACGCCAACGAAAACCCACTGTTCTACAAACAAACTTGTAGGTGAAGAGAGGTGGACACGTTACCTGCAGTGTTCGGGTTTTGAATGAAGTCGCCATGGCCATAGGAGCTCGTGTTGATGGCGATAAGAAAACCGCAGGAGAAGATGAGTTTAGGGCTTAAAGGTGCCCAACAACTAGGGGCTAGGTTAGAAGTTTCTCGTGGGTTGATGAAGGTGAATGGGGCACATGGTTAAGAATGTAATGTGGTGAGGTAGAGTCATACACGTGGCTTGATGAAGCATATGGGCCACGTGGTTAACAATGTAATGTGGTGAGGTTGAGATTAAAGTGACCACCTCATAGCGGACCCACGTGATATTTGGACCGGGCCCACATACAAACGTAATTATAAATAGGTTAATTCATAATTGTAAATTGGCTTTTTTTAAAATAATTATTGGATTTAGAATGAATGGGTATGGGCGAAGTCATGAAAATGTAGCAGGCGGAGGTTTTAAAACACCTTTTTTTAGCACTTTTCATTTCACGGGTTCTACAAAAGGTATTTTAAATACCCACAAGCCAAATTTTTCTTTTTAAGGTCCTAACTGGCTTATGAAGAGGACCAAAAAAATAAATTTAAAATTGGAGCTAATTTTCACTCTGCATGAATGCTCGAAGTTAGCCCTAGCGGCTACTAGTACGTTTCCCCTATATAATTAGCAAAAACTTTCTGAGGGTCAAAATATCTTGGAACAAATCTGTCATAGTTCAAATTTATTTTTTACTTAGATCTCTTAAGAGATTTTTTTTAAATGTTGTAGCTTAGAAGAATTCACATAGCTTGAATGTGAAAATAGGCTTCGCCTAGCATTCACACACCTACCCCAATATGTTCACATTCTTTCTTGGGCCCATGAGATAAAGAGCATAAAACCCGGTTCTTGGTAGGTTTATGCTAAATAAAAATGATGCATTTTACAAAAATGTATCCATCATCAAAATGATAAAATGTTTATAGATAAGAGTAGTTGAGAGAGAATATTTTAGAGAAACCCTACATTAAATTATAGTTTTAGATGGAATATTTTTAGGTGCCATAGATTATGAGAACTACTTTATTATAATTTTGTATTTTTTGCACTTACGTATCTTAAGGGACTTTGTCAAAAGTCTATAGACTAGAATGATTGGGTGACCTAGACAAGAAATAAAGGCCTTCCCAAGAATTGACCCACCTACTAGGACATGTCATAATTTGTTCAGCTACATGCGATAAAGAACAAAAAATATGGCTTCTAACAAGTTTGTGTTGAACATAAATGATGCTTTTTGCAACATTGCATCTATCACTATCACAATCAAATGGTTTGGAGATAAGAAAATATGAGAGAGATTATTGTGGTGGTACCTTATGCGTACTTATTTCAAGAGCCAATACATCATAGTTTAGAATTTTGTTTGCACATAGGTCTATTAAGAGACTTTGTTGGAAGTCAATAGTCTAGAATAATCAAGTGAGTTGGAGTGTGAAAAAATATCTTCCCTATCATTAAATTTCCCACTAGAACATGTTGATATAGTTATTTTTCCCCCATAGTGCATGAAGCACAAAATATGCTTCACATTTGTATTGCTCTCAATTAAATATTTTGCAAGAATGCACTCATTGTTGGTATGGTCAAATGGTGTTGAGTTGACTAGAATTGAGAGAGGTTAATGTGAAGGGACCCCATATCCAATTTTATGTCTATAAAAAAATTGCTTGGTGCCACACGATCTAAGAACTATTGTCATAATTTGGACAAAAAAATCTCGGACTCTAGAGACATTATATTGAAATAGTTTAGCTTGGTAGATTAGATGGATTGGTTGTTGTGCCTAAAATTAACCTACCCACCTAAATATGTTGGTGGAATTGGTTTAACCAGAAAAAACATGTAATATAAATATTTTGGTTATTCTTAATATCTATTTTCACATCTAGGAGGTTGGAAAATTACATTATAATGCTCATTTTCCATAATTTTTCTTATTTTCCATTTTTATAGAATCCTTAAAGTTAAATTGTTTGATGGTTTTTTAGTGTAGAAAAGGGCATATTTTTTCATTTTTGCACTTAATTTGGACCTATTTTAGCACTCCTTGCATTAAATTCCCTTTAGGTCACTTATTATGGGCCCCTAAGACCCCTTTTTGTGCATCTCGAAGCATATTTCATCCGTAAAAATGACCAAAATCCATAAACAACCATTAATCTTGGCACCCCACCTTTTAAAATTGCAAATTAAGCCTTTTGGAACCAAGACACCACCTAGGGCATCTTAGTCATGAGGGCTTTATTTTTGAGAATTAAGAGTAGGAAATAAATATTTTTGATTGAAATTAGTATTTTGTTGGCCTTTGGGATCTAATATCTGGGTTATTAGATAGGAATTCCTATAAAGGTAAGATTCACACCCCATTTTCATGTAAGCAACTAAGTTTTGAAGAGAGAAAGTAAGTTGAAGAGAGTTGAAGCAAGTTTTGAAGGAGAGTTTCAAGAAGCAAGGAATTGAAGTCTTGGAGCAGCCTTCTATTGTGATTTTAGAAGTTTTTCAAGTTCTAGCATTGTCAAAGACTAATGATGGATGTCTATGGAGGATCACGAGAGATTCTAGGTTGGAGATGCAACTAGCTATTCTTCCAAGCCTAAGGACTTGTTTCTTGATTGATTCCATCTTCCATTGTTTTTCTATTTTCTGCCTAAGGAAGTTATATTTCATGTTTATGACTTACTAGGGTGATTAGAGATCTCCTTTTTAGGTCATTTTCATTTGTATCTTAGGGATTCTATTCTAAAAAACTTGAATAGGGTTTTTCCATGTTCTAGCTTGCATAATCTAGGAAAAACTTAAGATAAGGGAACACACACATTTCCATTTTCAGATCTATGCTTTTTCATCAAGGTTTGTTACCAAACAAAGGGTCTGACCAAGGAAAATCCCCATAAACAATCAATCAAATTTATTTTATTTTGCATATTATTTGCAGGTTTAGATTCGAATACTTGGTGAAGAAGGAAGTACAAACCTTCGATCTCAAGACCACATTCAAAAATTCCAGAAATTCAAGATGGGACTAAGTCAGTACCTAGGGCGTCTTAGTCCTCCTGAGGGTATTTTGCAAAGATTATTTCATATCCAATTTCAGAATCTAAAGATTTTGCATTTGCCCCAAAAAATAGTAGTGGGACTAGGTCAATAGTAAGGCCATCTTAGTCCTCCATAGTAATTTTTGACAATTTCTTTGCATTTCCAAAATCCTTGTTACATTTCTAGAATTTCCAGGTACACATACCCTAACTTGTTGTTGCATATTTTCATTGTTTACATCTTTCATTTATCTTACATAATTAGGCTTTGTGAGTTGAATTCTTATTTTTCTTTTCCAAGCTTTTGCTTCGTGGTGAACCCCTCAAAGCTTAAAATAACACTTCCTAGGTCTTCCTTGTTGAGAATTGACTCACCCTTGAGGTTGATAGTCGATACAATTGGGATTCCTAGGTAATTATTGAATTACCTAAGGACAATAGGTGGGACTTTCCTCTCCTATATTTTTCTTATCGTTCAGGTTTATATATAAATTAATGTAATAAAGGGAATGAGAGTACGATGTGAAGATTTTAGAATTTAAATTTCTAGACAATGTATGTGATTCAAACCATGGTGCCCTTCTATTTCATAATACTTCTATTAACATATGTATATAAGATAAAAGTAGAGAAGAATAACCTAGAAAATCTATTTCATATATTTCATTACATATGTACTCTCATATACAATGATTTACCTCATATCTATGTGAGGGATTTCTTTTTTAGATTAAGTTACATAAAAATATTAATTTTATCAATCTTCTTGTCAAAAAAAGAGGTAATCCCAAAGCTATTTGACTCTCCTTCTAGGATGTTAGCCAATATTGAGAATCTTGTTATTTGAGTTCTAATTTTAGAGCAAGGAAGTATTGATATAGTTAATCTACTAGTTAGATATATGATCTTGTTTCCCCTTCTACAAGCTGTAGATTTGGATTTCAATACTACAACCCATGGATCTTTATCTATGATCACATCCATTATACTAAGATTTCACATACCATTTTTCATTCCTAGAAACTTCTCCATCTCTATCCTTGATACGCTTTCCATATCTTCTTGCAATAAGATTAAAAAAGTTATATTTTGACAAGCTCTAATTCAAATGAATATTAAAACTCTCTACCAAACACATATAATCTATGATGATTGTAACTTAATACCAAACCATAGGAAGCAAAGTAATAAATTCCATAGCATATGTGTACATGGGAAAAATAATTTGAAAAGAAAAATCTCACACACCAAAAAAAATCAACATATTATTTAATAAATTATTATTATTCATACTTGTAGAGAAAGAGATCACAAAGTATTGCCAACTAGGGATCTAGAGGAATTCTTATTTATTAAATATTATATATAAAATTCTACATTTCATCTTCATTGCAAGAACCTAATATATATGAGATACACAACTTTAAACCGTTAAATGGTAATAAAAAAAAAGAGCTAAAACCACCAAAAAGTGGTACTCAAAGTATCTCCCAATTAAATATTTCTTATGATGCATCATAGGATGTGTAGTAAATGTAGCTATCCTTCACAATGCTTTCTGCATCCAATTTTTATAATTTCTACACAAAATTTTGGGGGCTATAAATTTTGATATAGTGGGCTAATTAAGCCCCTTTTTATAAATCGAAGGACTCTAAGTTATCTATGCAATAGCCCAAAAATTGATTTTTTATTCCATACCCTAAAATTACACTAATTGCAATATTAACACTAGAATCAAGGTTGAGACAACTTACCTAAGATCCTTATTTAATATTTAATTTATGATAATATTTTTTCCCTTTTCTTCCCACCCTTAGTTAAGCCTATTTTTTAATTCTCTAGACTTTCATTGATTCAATACTAAGATAAGTAAGTTTTGATTAGTATCTCATAATAAGTATATTCTCATAATTACTATTAATGGTCCTTGGAAAAAATTGATGGTTCACAGTGAAATGAAATATTGATAATTAGTAGTTTCATATTCTATCATTTATAAATCCTATTCTTATTCTATATTATGTTAATTTTGCATAGAATAATAATATTTTTAAATATTAGTCCTCACAATTGGGTCACATGTAAGAGTTTCCCATCTGTCTTTTATTCTTTACAAATATATAGAAGTATGCTAAATTAATGATATGAAAAACTATAAAAAACCACCACTCTATCAAGATCTTTCATTGTCCTCCCTTAGATATATATCTTCCTATACAATTTACACCTTTTCTAAGAAGATTCATCAAGAAAAATTTCATGGCTATCATTACTCTAGCTATGCCTTGATGCAACACTATAGATGATAATCAATATAAGATTATTAATAAATATAGTTCGCTAAGATGATCAAGCACCTTTTTTCTAAGATAGATTTATCGAGGAATCTGGTCTAAGTGGATCATGTTTCCCATAAAATTTGAACTTACGTTTATTTCTAAAAAGGAAATCAAGGGACAATATATATTGACCCTTTGTTTAATAAGTCTTCTCTTTTCATTTCACTTGATCTAAACACCTCTACTAATGATCAAGATCTTTCATTGTCCTCCCTTAGATATATATCTTCCTATACAATTTACACCTTTTCTAAGAAGAGTCATCAAGCAAAATTTCATGGCTATCATTACTCTATTTATGCCTGGATGCAACACTATAGATGATAATCAATCTAAGATTATTAATAAATATAGTTCGTTAAGATGATCAAGCACCTTTTTTCTAAGATAGATTTATCGAGGAATATGGTCTAAGTGGATCATGTTTCCCATAAAATTTGAACTTACGTTTATTTTTGAAAAGGAAATCAAGGGACAATATATATTGACCCTTTGTTTAATAAGTCTTCTCTTTTCATTTCACTTGATCTAAACACCTCTACTAATGATTAATGTTAATCTTTCTTAGAAACTATTTTTAATGGATCATAATGTAAGATAAGGTTAGGGTTAGAAGTATTCTATTCCTTATTTTTTCTTTTATATTTCCTTAATTTTATAATATTTCCAAATATGAGGACCTCATAGGTGAGATGCATGCTTCACTTCAATTTTTATTTATTTTTTCACATGTATAATTACACTCAATTAGTGACATAACATATTATGGGTGGTTATTAGGTTAAGGAAGAAAAAATCTCCCTTTATCAATATTTTTTATCCATCCTTGGACATCCCCATTGACACCAAATGTGTGGGATGAACATTTGTCATGAAAATTCCATGACTAGAATTACATTCATTATGCATCTATGCAACACTACAAATGATTCACAATATTTTATATTATAATCTATGTTCTCCTACTATTAAGGATGCATGTTATTTATCTAAAGTTATATCATACAATTTGGTGGAATTAGGCAAATAGTACTCAAGTTTTGTGCTTCTTTAATTAATGGTCTATTTATATATGTCCTCTAAAGATATTATTTTATCTAATATATTGTATTGGCATAGCTATAATGCTCTTCTGCATTGTTTACCCAAGGTAAAGATCACTATTGCTCTTCAATATGCACATTATAATACTCATTGAGGATATTTAATTGTCAAAAATATTAGTTCAAAAGTTCATTTAAATAGGATATCATTGACAAAAAATAGAGAAAGAGTCTAATGAATTCATCAAGAAGTATTCTCATTATAGGCAACAATAATATTAAATATGTGTCCCTACACAATAATTCCTTAACAGATTTAGTATTTAGCATTAATTTTTTATACCCTATTATTTTTAAAAAACAGATAAATATATTGCAACATCTAAACATTCATGTTCCTTTATAATTGCTACAATCAAAATACCTTATCCAATATTTTTCTTATTAACATATAAAACATCTAGATAATCAAGATTATACACATCATCATAATTGTAAATGATATATTTCCCATTTTCCAAAGATCAAGAATCTATAATTAACAAAAAAACCTTATTATACAATACATTTTTAAAACTAACATCTTTTAAAATATAAAACTATGATTATAGATTTATTGTTATATGACTGTTTATAAAGGGTTTTGTTGAAGCCGAAATTTTTTCTCGAGTAAGCTAATATATACTTTTCTATGTTAATTAAGTATAACTAGTTGGTTTGGGGAATTTTTGAGGATTTTTTAGGCTTTTGATACTTGGGTTTTGCAAGGGTTTGGTTATTTCATAACCTCCATTTGGGTTTATATGAATTATGTGTGGTCTAGGAAGATTTTTATTCTGCAAGTTTATTTCTAAGAATATAAACCAATGGGCTTCTTCTATATGTGAAAATATGAAAACCTTACTACCATCTTACTTTGAAAATGAGTGAGCCTAGTGGGTCATCTATCAGTCCTGAGAAGAAACTCAAACAAAGGGGAGTCAAGAGGCCTAAACCCCAGAATGACACCCTTAAAATTAAGCTACATGTATTTGAGAAATATGCAAAGCCCAAGGGTAGAGAAGCGAACTTCTTCCTTAACCATGGAGGCTGAAGCCAAGGGTGTTATTGAAGTTGGCTACAAGAAGAACATGTTGGGTAGGTACAAAAAGGATGTTAACGATGATGAGGCTAGTTAATCTAAGAAAAAAGGAAAAAGGATAAGGACTAGAAGGCTTATGATTCTTATATGGAGGAAACTGATGTTTGCATGGAAGATGATCCAAAATATTCCCAATATATTCTTTTTCTTGCAAGTCAAGAATACTCTAATGATGGCGAGACAAATTTTCTAGTTTCAACAAAATCACAAGGGTAACATGCATAATCTAATTCTAAAGATGATGAACTATTGCAAAAATAGAGTACCGATTTGGAGTTTGTATCTTTGATGCTAATGTGGAGGAGATGTTTTTTTGCTACTACAATGACAAAAATGCCTTTTGGAAGGCAATTGAATCTTCTTTAGCAGATGAAAAGATTTTTTTTCTTGTGTGGTTTTCCCTCTGTCTACAAAGTGCAAATATAACCACTTGGAAAATTTTGAAATTGAAATGCAAATGTATGTCAAATGAAGAATGTGACTACAATTATAATTTGGCCTAAAGATTCTTTGTCCCATGTTTCTATAGATGGGAATTCAAGGCCAATTATAGGGGTCTTTTGTTGGAAAATTTTCATACTTATATGATAGAAAATTTTGTAAATCAAGCATAGATGAATATAATAGTGTAGAGTCATAGGTGTCTATTCTAGTTTGTAATAAGCTTAATGATTTTACAGTAGCAATAATTGAAAATTCTAGAACAAATTCTCTCTTATGTATTTTGTCTCCCAAATTATGAATAGAATGATCAAGGATCTTTTATTTGTGTTCAATTATTTTGGTTGAATGTATAGTTTTATTTCTACTTTAGTTCAAAGAATTGATTAGACGCTTTAATGAAATCATAGGTTTGTGAGATGGAATCCATGGATTACAAAGTAGTTTCTATTTTTTGATATAATAATTTGTGTATTGTAAATTAATATATCAATAACCTATAAGTGTTGAGTTTAATTGCTAATATGTGTTAAAATTTGTTACAAATATGAATTTTTTACTCGTGGATAAAATAATAATCTATTAGTTTGGTCATCCTAGACACAAATGAGTCAACCTATAGTTGACAAAGACATAAATCAAAATGAAAATCACTCACACACTTTTATTTGTAGTAAAATTTTACGAAGTGCCACTCATTCCTTTCTTTAGGTAATAATTTTCTCAAGGATCAGCCAAATTCTTGAGGGTTTTATCTAGTTACTACATTATAGGAATCCATCTATTTTTTACAATTTTCATAATAAAGTGGTACAAGTACATCATCTAGAAATTGTGAGAATCACCCTCTTGGGTTTCATAGAGCTTGAAGTGCAAAGGTAGAAATCCTAACAAGCCTCTACTTGTTCATTGGCCAATCCTTACATTTGTTGATCATTTATTTTGGAAAATTCATAGGCATCTGGTGAGATTAATTTTGGCTCTTAAAAAATAACCAACACACTCTAATATTCCAAAATAAACCCTCAACTTTGGGACAATAATTCAATTATGCAAAACAAGTAGCTAAAACTAGGTAGGATCACACATAAGAAGAATCTATATTGGTCAATTAGCATGAGGAGTATTTATGTGGCCTAAACTGAGGTAGTGTTAATTTATTGCCTTAGAATGCACGATCAAAGAATAGAGCAATAGATATTGATGTATGTTTTACAGTAGATCAAGCATCAAATTTTCAACCACCCAAAACCACTACGATTGTTGGAACAACTAAAGAAAAACTATGCTAGAATAAATTAAAAAATTTGGTAGGAGTAATATAACATAAGAACACCTATAAGTCATTAGATTAGAATATTTGTACCTAGTTTTCCAAAGAGTTTCACCTAAAGTTATTCAACCTCTATTGAATATAATTAATCAAATGAAGAAGGATAAATTGAATGTCATCATATGGGATTCTCTCTCCATCCCATATAAAAGGTATATGTTGCAAATATCTTTGGAAGGGTTCAAGAAATGAAATCACATCACAGATCATATATTACATGATTGTTATTGAATAGTGTTTTTCATTGATGTCAAAGGTGTCAGAGTGTTCTTGGTGCTTCAAAGGTTCTTACTCATGTCAAAGGTTAATGGTTTTTTCATTGATGTTACTAATGTCAGATGGTCTCAATGTCAAAGTAATTATTGATTAATCTATCACAAAGTTGCTTGATCTTTTGAAGTGCATGCAGAATTGCTTGATCTTTCAAAGTGCATGGTGGTATGATGTAGTAATCATGAAGGTTATTATCATGGAGAAGTTTCACATGGTACACATGGTGTTGAATAACTCATGATGGTCTTTGGTTTCAAAGGTTATGTTGGTACAACATGAAAAGCTATTGTTACTTGATGCATTTCAGCAGTTCTTCAAGATGTTTCAAGATTGATTTGCAGTGATCTACGATCAATCACAAGAGGCTCAAGTTATTGAATTTTTTTAGGGTTTTTCGAGTATTAAAATTTTGATTTTAAAATCTTAAATATAATACTTTGTGCAAAGTGTATAGAAATTTTTGTAACTTTATGTTATAAATTAAAGTTGACTTGCTTAAACAGTGGATAGACACTCAAGTTTGCCCCAAGAGTGTTAATATCATTGATGAATGGCCCCTTCTCTTGGATAATACTGGATAAACAAGTAGCATAATCATGTTTCATCGTTCATACAAAGATCAATGGTTAAGTTTTAATTTGTGACTAGCCCCTATTCTTAGAGTTCTTCCCTAGAAACCCATGTAAGCTCTTATTCCCATTGTATACAACTATCTACTCCTACCACATATCTAGATGAATAGCATGAAATAAAAACCTTAATATAGAGTTCTAATAATGAGTTAGTGGCAATGAAGAAGAGAAATCAAATCAACAAACCTTACCAACCATAAAATCAAAATTATCAGCAAAATAGATAACCATGTCAAGGGAAAAATCAATGGAATCATGCTAAACCCTTGAGTAGTGCATATCCAAAAACTATTAAAAATTTGAAGTCTCTTGTTCTAGTTCAAAATAACTTAGCTCAAGGGAATGACTAGTCTTACCCATTTAATCAACCACATAAATAAAATTCTTGTCAAAATGGAGTTTTTATATAGACTCTGGTGGAACCTTTAAGTTTTCATTTTCCAGTGATCATAAAATGCATTTTACTTTGGTGTCTATTTGGTTTGGTGTGACTATGGTTTAGAATTTTATGTGAGGAGTGTTTTATTTTGAATTTTTTTCTCTTTTGGCTAAAACCTTGGTTTTTTGGTCTAATCCTTTGTTGACTTGCTCAAATAGTAGATAGACACTCAAGTTTGTCCTGAGACTATTAGTCTCATTCATGACTAACCCCTTCTCTTGGATAATACCAGATAAAAAAAGTAGCATAATCATGTTTCATCGTTCATACAAAGATCAAGGGTTAAGTTTTAATTTGTGCAATAGCGATTTTCAACGATCTAGGATTATCATTCAAATATGAGAATGACTAGTTTACAATTCTTTATTTTGATGGGAATTGAGAATTCTAGTAGTCAATTGGTTTAGTATTGGTTTTCATTAATATGCATATGCGTAATTTAGTGTTTATCTTAATGGTGCAAAAACTAAAGTTTCATTTTTTTTTTTTAAGTTTTGAAAAGGGTTTTTGGATTCTACTATTGTTAGAGAGGAATAGATGGAAGAACATGGTGGAAGGTGAAGATACTAATTTCTTCTATGAATAACAGTTTGGAAACAATGTGTTTAATTTTTCTGGACTTTATGAAGAAATATTGATCATTACCTTGTGGAGTGGTTTCCAATGGAATGTAAGGAAGAATTGAATAGCCTAACATCAAATAATTGCATATATGAAGTGAAGCTAAAGACATGATTAATAGAAGATAAAAGGTTTTTGAAGATGTTGAGCTATGTTGTATGTTGATCTTATGCAAAGTAAAGGATGTCTTTGTTTGACTGCTTCATGTATATATAGATTAGTAAAACCTAAGAATGCTTTGAATGTTTAAAATGTGTTTGATAATATAAGTAATATGAGAATATTTTTGAATTCTATTATATATTTTTCCAAAGATGATACTTAGAAAATATTTTTTTGCTATTTATGAAAAGGCTTTAAGAATTTGTGTTGTTGCATTCAAGAAGTGGGTTTTGTTGTGTACAAAAGGTTTTGATTGAATAGTGAGTTAAAGTATTATAGATGTGATAATATCCATGTTGATGTGATTCAAAATTTTCCTACGTTGGTTGCCTTAAAAAAAAAGATATTTTTTATTGTGATAATGGAAAAGGTGGTAGGAGAGAAAATTATCTAGAAAACAAATAGATTCTTGTAAAAAGGGTGATTGGTCATGTGTGAAGAATTGATTCAATAGGTTAGAGTGAAGGGATAAAAAAATATTGCATTCATCTGAGTAACAAGGTTATGTAGCAAGGAGAGTCATTGTATTTGTCTTTTTTTTCTTTTCTCAATGATAGGCTAGATGTGTAGCAAAGTATGTGCTTGGTGATATAAGGATATTCTTGTTAAAAAAGAGTTGCATCTTGAAATTTTGTATAAGAAAGAAGATGTTTGATGATTTGATGTAGAGATAGTGCAATGGTTTGTATGGAAATAGAGTAACCGTCTAATTGTCATTCTTTTCTTTTGAAGATTGCTAGAGAGGTAGATTGAAGATTGTTAGTGAGGTAGATTGAAGTTGGCCAGTGAGGCTTGATTAACAGCTAGTGAAGCTTGTTGAGTTGTCAGTGAGACACATAATTTGTGAATAATAAGTTTTTGGCTAGTGTAGCCTAATAAATAATTTATTCAAAGTGGGTTTTCACCCTTTTTATGGTTTTTCCACTCATAATTTTTTTATCTCATTTTCCTTGATGATGAGTTGTTTTATGTATGGTTAAGGATCGTTGATTCACAAGTGATGGTAGGATTTACATATCTTTGTGTCCTTTCATGAAATGCAAAATATAAAGTTCTTGTGTGATCAAGAGTGTTAAGTTTATGAGATAAGTTTTTATAGGATCACTGATTCACTAGCCCCCCTCTTAGTGATCATGTACTCTAACAATTGTATGATTGATTTTGGTGTGAATATTTTTTTTATTCCCTAAAAGAAATTTGGTATGCATGAAATTAACTATGAACTTTTGACTAAAGGAGTTCTGCAATTGGATGAAATTATTTTTAAGATAATGGGAGTCATTAAGCATTTAAATTTGACCTTAAAAGAGTGCTCTAGTTGTATCACACTTCAAGGTATTTTGGTCATAGATCTCATCACCTTCTTTGTCATATTTTTTCTATAGAACTCAATTCTAATATTGGTAAATACCTATATTTTCATTGGTCCCATATGCTATTTAGGAGTAGGTATGGTATGAAAGTGTCCATGAAGGTTAAACCCATTATCAAAGATAATATTTAACATTATACTCCTAACTCTAAAAGTATGAATTCCACATTTCATGATCAAAGAGATAACTATTTTGTTCATGAGCCTACTACCCATTTAAATGAGGTTCTTGATTATTTATTTGATGAATGGGGTAATGCATTTCAATTTTACCCACTTATTGAATTACAGGAGAATGGTCTTGGCACATATTTCATTCATGAAGAGAATCCTCAAATCCACAATTTCATGAAAACTAGAGAATATCTAGAGGGGTTTTGGCAATTGTACTTCAACAAATCAAGAAAAAATGTGTTGGTGGAGGTTCTTTGATCATTTATCCCCATGGTGAGAGCTATTACTTATCATTTAGATCTTTTTTTAGTTGTTTAAATATAGATAAATAGGGTTAAATATGGAAAGATAGGTCAAGAGTCCCAAATCTGAAGGAGAATGGGGTTATGATGCATCTATTTCTCTAATTTCATTTAGGAAATGAGATCCAAACATTGAGACAATTTTCAACTAAAAGGTGAGTCAAGTCAAGGTGTGAATCTACAAATTTCATTTTTATGCAAGGACAGGGGTATGAGTCAAACAACACTTTGGAGAGAAAGATTAAAAATAGTAAAATAACTCCAAATTGTAATCTACAAAGTGCATCTAGAAGATTAAGATCATTTTTGATGGAACCATAAGTTAAATTACAAATCTGAGAATGGGAAAGTGATGTGTACTAGTCACAAAAGATGCTTTTTCAAAGAAAATTGGGGACTCATTCACCCTATGGAAAATTGGGTCCTAGCTAGGGCTCCTGAAAAATAGTTTCTCGGTTATGTTCTCCTATGTTGGCACTCCCAGATTCCTGAATCTTGAAGTCAAAAAGTTATAGATAAATTCTATAGGTCAATTTTCGTGAAATTACAAGAATGGTGACAACTTTGACAATGTTGATAACTTTATAATTTTTTCTATTTAAGAGATCTTCCACCTAAAATTTACAAACACACACCAAGATATAAATATTTTGTTTGTTAGGTGAATGGGGGCTTTCCCTTGTCAAACCCCATTTTATTAATTAAACCTTCTAATGAAATTAAAAAGCATGAAGGAAGGATGAATGAACAAATACAATGTCACAAAGTTCACCAAACCCTTGTTTGAACCTTGGGTTGTAGATTTGAAGCTTGCATGAAATAACTTCAATGGATGTGGATCTTGATCATGAAACTTGATTTGGAACAATGCCTTTGATTGCTTGAATGCATCTTGAACACTACATCAACATATTAGCTCAAATATCACGCATGATGTAAGAAGAATTTAGCATGATAATGGAATCCTAATTGCTACAATAATTATTGAATAATTTTTCTCTTGAATACCTTGAAAATGTTCCTAAAATGCTCTTGATATCATAAAATTTCTCTGGTAATTAGACACTTGAAAATATTAGGTGAAACATAGTGAAATGACCTCTTATATATATATTAACATTAGTTCTTGGCATTCAAATAACACAAGCCAACATGTCAATACACATTTGAAATCATTGAAAATTTGCCAAAAATATATTTGAATTTTATGTTCTAGGCCTAAGAGGACCCATTTTCCCTTGGGCGAATGAGTCCTAGGTCACTTACCTACAACACACATTCTCCAAACTTCAATTTTATGTTGTGGCATTAGAATTGAAGGGGAAAATTAAGGCATTATTAAGCTCAATTAATTAATTAAGCCCTAGATTAGTGTGAAAGTGTAAAGGTACACCTTACAACACCATAAATCAGGCACAATTAAGTCCATTTTAATTAATAGGCACTAAAATTAATGTCAATATGTAAAATACATATTACAACACTAAATTAAAGCATAATTTAGTCCTTTTATTTAATATTGTGAGCACGAAAAATTTGCAAATGACCTAAACCTCAACACTTGTTAGTATGGTAAGTTCAAAACCAAGCAAATAAACCAATGCTCCTATGAAATAATGCATTACACCTCACAAACAAAGTGACCAAAAAAATCAATTGAAAGCATAAAAGAAGCACAATGCATACCTATTCCATATTGGATTGGTGCAACCTTGAGTATGTGAAGGTAGCCCTTTCCCAATCCTTGCCAAACTAAATGATGAAGATATGATGCTATGATGAAGAGAAAAATTAATTCTCAAATATAGGGTGTAACTTCGCATGAGATTGTGTTGTGTTTTTGAAGGAGAGGAGCCTTAATTTAGTCCTTTTATTTAATATTGTGAGCACTAAAAATTTGCAAATGACCTAAACCTCAATTAGTCCTTTACAACACTAAATTAAAGCACAAATTAAAGTATAATTTAAGTCCTTTTATTTAATATTGTGAGCACGAAAAATTTGCAAATGACCTAAACCTCAACACTTGTTAGTATGGTAAGTTCAAAACCAAGCAAATAAACCAATGCTCCTATGAAATAATGCATTACACCTCACAAACAAAGTGACCAAAAAAATCAATTGAAAGCATAAAAGAAGCACAATGCATACCTATTCCATATTGGATTGGTGCAACCTTGAGTATGTGAAGGTAGCCCTTTCCCAATCCTTGCCAAACTAAATGATGAAGATATGATGCTATGATGAAGAGAAAAATTAATTCTCAAATATAGGGTGTAACTTCGCATGAGATTGTGTTGTGTCTTTGAAGGAGAGGAGCCTTAATTTAGTCCTTTTATTTAATATTGTGAGCATGAAAAATTTGCAAATGACCTAAACCTCAATTATTCCTTTACAACACTAAATTAAAGCATAATTTAGTCCTTTTATTTAATATTGTGAGCACAAAAAATTTGCAAATGACCTAAACCTCAACACTTGTTAGTATGGTAAGTTCAAAACCAAGCAAATAAACCAATGCTCCTATGAAATAATGCATTACACCTCACAAACAAAGTGACCAAAAAAATCAATTGAAAGCATAAAAGAATCACAATGCATACCTATTCCATATTGGATTGGTGCAACCTTGAGTATGTGAAGGTAGCCCTTTCCCAATCCTTGCCAAACTAAATGATGAAGATATGATGCTATGATGAAGAGAAAAATTAATTCTCAAATATAGGGTGTAACTTCGCATGAGATTGTGTTGTGTTTTTGAAGGAGAGGAGCCTTAATTTAGTCCTTTTATTTAATATTGTGAGCACGAAAAATTTGCAAATGACCTAAACCTCAATTAGTCCTTTACAACACTAAATTAAAGCACTAAATTAAAGCATAATTTAGTCCTTTTATTTAATATTGTGAGCACGAAAAATTTGCAAATGACCTAAACCTCAACACTTGTTAGTATGGTAAGTTCAAAACCAAGCAAATAAACCAATGCTCCTATGAAATAATGCATTACACCTCACAAACAAAGTGACCAAAAAAATCAATTGAAAGCATAAAAGAAGCACAATGCATACCTATTCCATATTGGATTGGTGCAACCTTGAGTATGTGAAGGTAGCCCTTTCCCAATCCTTGCCAAACTAAATGATGAAGATATGATGCTATGATGAAGAGAAAAATTAATTCTCAAATATAGGGTGTAACTTCGCATGAGATTGTGTTGTGTTTTTGAAGGAGAGGAGCCTTAATTTAGTCCTTTTATTTAATATTGTGAGCACAAAAAATTTGCAAATGACCTAAACCTCAATTAGTCCTTTACAACACTAAATTAAAGCACTAAATTAAAGCATAATTTAGTCCTTTTATTTAATATTGTGAGCACGAAAAATTTTCAAATGACCTAAACCTCAACACTTGTTAGTATGGTAAGTTCAAAACCAAGCAAATAAACCAATGCTCCTATGAAATAATGCATTACACCTCACAAACAAAGTGACCAAAAAAATCAATTGAAAGCATAAAAGAAGCACAATGCATACCTATTCCATATTGGATTGGTGCAACCTTGAGTATGTGAAGGTAGCCCTTTCCCAATCCTTGCCAAACTAAATGATGAAGATATGATGCTATGATGAAGAGAAAAATTAATTCTCAAATATAGGGTGTAACTTCACATGAGATTGTGTTGTGTTTTTGAAGGAGAGGAGCCTTGAATTTATAGTTGAGTTTGAAGAGATAAAGGGAAATTTTGAAGAATGTGGGACTAATCCCCAACAAATAGGAAAGAGCCACTTGTCACAATGTGATTGGCCCATGATTGTGCAAGTTTTGGCCAATGTGCCATTTGAAATTTGAAAATGGCATTCAATGCATGTAGTTAAAAGATTTGGGGGGAAATTTGCTTGGACAAGAAAACCAACAAGGGGAGTTAATGAGGGAATATTCCTTGGGAATATGCCATGTGAGGAAAATAGGGCTTTTAATAAATCAAAATAAATGATTTATTGTGCAAGTGGGAAAAGCTAGAGGATGGGACATGGGTTAGGTTTAGCATTAATCAGGGATTTGATTAAATAGGCTAGTGATTAGTTGGTGTGACATTTGATTTACATTTTTGGATTTATTTTAAATCAAATGAGAGGAAAATGAATATTAGTCATTTAATTAAATAATTTGATTTATTTAATTAAAGAGATAACCTTAGTGAATTAGTTAAATTGATTTATTTAATTAATAGACGAAGTAATGTTGAATGAAGCATGATTAGATGCATGACTAAATTTTGCATGTCTACATTTTTCCCCTCTTTGAAGCAATGTACTCATTGCATTGGTTCAAAGAATGATGTTTCCAACATCGAAATTAAAAAAAAAAAAGAATTTTTTGGATCCCCTAGTGGAAATAAGTATGTTAGTATATTGCCCGCTCGAGAGATCGAGCGAAAGGATTATATTTGAGGTCGATCTAGTGACAAAGAGGTTCAAAATGGATGTATGGATGACTATGAATATATGATCTATATGATAATGATGATGTAAATGAGATATTTTTAAGATGCTTAGAATGACAAATCTATATTATCCTAAACAACTTAAATGATTATGCAAATGAGATGTTTTGGGAAGATGCTTAGAATAAAAAATCTATATTATTTTAAACATCTTAGAAATTATGCAATGCATGTGAGATGGATGATGTTGTCCTATGATGATATGATGTGATTATGCAGGATGTTAAATGGATGCATTGTTAGTGCGAAAGAGGATAGAAGAATGAGAGGGATCAACCCTTAAATCCAAGAAGATGCAGAAGTCCAACAAGTCCCCTAGTCATCAAAACTTTATTGGATATGATGATGAATAATGATGATGTATTGTTTATCCAAGGATGGGAGATATAAAGAGAATACCCTTCTTTATGTTTGATAACACACATTGGTGCGATCAATCAAGGTATTAAGAACCAGGATAGTGTGGCACCTAGTGTGATGGACTTCGACTCGTCAGATCGATAGGAGTTGTTTTGTTCACACTTGACAAATGAACCTTATTCGGAATGTAGTTCAGATATTCTAAACATCATGGGCCAAAAAATAAAAAGGCAAGCCTTCTTATGTGGTCAACAAGACACCTAAAACATCCTCCCTACAAACAAAACAAAGCACGCATGACAAAGTTATTTTACAAAAATATCCAACAAGCACAACAAATAAAAAAGACAATGATTGTTGCCCCATTCCTTTCTCTCTAAACCTATTTTGTTTAGGCATCATTGAGAGGTCCTTGGAATGAGCGCAAAATAAGATAAAACTAAACAAGACCAAAATAAAGTAAACAAACAACCTAATGTTCTTCATACCGCTAGCCAAGACTAAACTATGGTGATACCTGATGCAGGAAGGTTGCATTCCTAGGAAATATTGTGATCATGGTTTTGATGAGATTGATTGGATGATAAACTATTGATACTCTGAGTTGACCAATTTGTTGACTCGCTAATCTAGACTTGAGACTTTGATGATTAAGCGTTTACTTTTTAAGTGTTCGGTTAGACTTGCTTCTAACTAACTTACCAGAGGATTAAAGCGATGATTGATTTATTATGAGCGATGATTATTGCTAGTGAAATCGAGATGAGATGGGTGCACCATTTCGGGTTTTTTCAAATTTTTTGAGGTTGTTTTTTGGTATTTTTGAGATTTTTCAATATTTTTGGTATTTTCAAGATTTATGACAAAGAGACTGACTTAAAGACCTATCCTAGGGGTCTCAGGAGCTGATCCATAGATTAGCCTTGCCTACATTATACACATAGAGACCATGTAGTTCAACTGACGACAAACTTGACTCAATGATAAGATGTGCAAATGGATTGCCATTTTATTCTAACATACGCCTAAAGGAGTAACCTAAAATGTGAAATAGATAGCAAAATAGATTGCCAATGCGACAGACGCCTAAAGGACTGATGTAGGGTGTCTTAGGGGATGATCAAAGATCAACCTTGCCTACTTTCAAGCTCAAAGATAATGTAGTTCAGCTAGATGACCTTGCTTTTTGATTTTTTTGATTTTGAGATGTTTTGATTTTGAATGATTTGGATGTTTTTGGATTTTTTATTTTTTGATGTTTTTCAAATTTTCATGGATTTTTGAATGTTTTTGGATTTTTTGGATGTTTAGGAAGATCACAAGAATATACATGAATTGGATCCGATGCAGGTATAGGAACATGCCCCCAACATGTTTTTTCTTTACTGTTTTCAATCCTTTTTCTGATTTTTATTTTTTTTTTGGATTTTTCTATTTTTGTACTTTTTTTGTTGTCACCGAGACGCCTATTTGCCAGGTTTTCATCAAGGTAACCATTTTTTGAGGACATTTTTTTATTTTTTTGTATTTTTGGTTTTATCCCTTACAATTTTTAGGCATAAAACGTTTTGAGATGACAATTGTTCATGGGCTCCTACAAAGGCTCGCCCTCTGGTGTTGACAACTAATATGCCTCTGACTTATAGCTTGATGTGATGATAAAAGGTCCCAACTAGTTGGGCTCAAATTTTCTTTCCTTTCTAGATTTGGCACGTTCTTCTGATTTTCTTTTATCACAAGTTTGCTGACTTGGAAGGTGCTTCTCCTCATCTTCTTATTGTAGTTGTGCTTTAGGTGATTCTGATACACTTGTAGATGGTTGAGGGCATTCATGCATAGTTCATCTAATAACTCTAGCTTGTTTAGTTGTGAGACCCGATATTCCTCATCTGTTATGAGGTTTTGCAATGATATTCTTAGTGATGGGAGCTTGATCTCAATTGGGAGGATGGCCTCTAATCCATAGATAGGGGAGAATGGGGTGGCGGCTATTGGCATGTAGATACTGGTGTGGTAGGCCCATCAAGTAGGATTTAGCCATAGATGCCAGTCACGACTAGAGTCATTGACTATTTTCTTAAGGATTTTCAAGATGGTTTTCTTGGTAGCTTCTTCTTGTCCATTGCCTTATGGATAGTATGAAGTGGAAAAGTGATGTTGGATATTGAATTTGTGCCTCTCTTTCCATTGTTGGCCAGTACTACCTAGTTCTCAGTAATTTCTTGGCCAAGGTCATACCACTCGAGTGTGAACTGCAGGTGCCATTGTGTACCTCAGTCAGCATAGCCAGGGCTTCCTCAAGATTTAAGCAATGCAACAATGTTCCTACAATACTCCTACGATAAAGGGTTTCTCTTAGGATGACAAAATGGGTGGAATTTTTGATGAAGGCTCGTTTGAGGTTTGCGGTTATGTCAGCTAGGAGGAATCCTATTCTCAAGTAGGTTTAGATTTCATGATACCAAGGATCACTGGGACCAACAAGTTCGCACACATATTCAGACTTTAGTACCTTGAATGTGGGTCCGAGAAGCTGCTCTACCAAGAATTCATGTTTTGAGACATTGTGAGGGATATCTAGTAAGGATCCAATTTTTTCCATGGTGTCAGCTGCTCTGTTGTTAGCCCTTGGAATCTTCTCAAAGGTGATATCAATGAACAATTCCTTGAGGATTCTTACTAACTTCTTGTATGGTGTGAGCTTGTCATCCTTAGTTTAGTACTCGCCATTGAATTGGTTGATAATAAGTT
This sequence comes from Sequoiadendron giganteum, assembly GCA_007115665.2. Taxonomy (NCBI): domain Eukaryota; kingdom Viridiplantae; phylum Streptophyta; class Pinopsida; order Cupressales; family Cupressaceae; genus Sequoiadendron; species Sequoiadendron giganteum. The sequence continues at coordinate 168,964,895 of CM021100.1, read as the reverse complement.
GTGAATCCCCATAGACCTTTAGTGTTATGATCGACCATTGTGCCGCAATCTTGAGACCTATGGTTAAAGCCTTGTATTCTGTAATGTTGTTAATACAGGGGAATGCCAATTTGTAGGATCAAGGTATACAATCCCCTTGTGGGGTGATGAAGGAAACACCAGCTCTTGATCCATGTTGTGTGTATCAGCTGTTGAAGTAGAGTTTCCAGTGATTGGCTATGTTGAGATTAAAGATGGACTCATCTGGAAATTCTGATATGAGTGGATTCGTTGAATAGATTGGAGCCTCTACCAGTTGGTTTGCAATGACCTTTCCTTTGATTGCTTTTTGCTCCACATATTCAATGTCATGTTTTGATAGTATCATGACCCACTTAGCCATTCTTCCTATGAGAATTGCGTTTGATAGTAGATACTTTAGGGGATCGATCTTGGCAATCACCTTGATCTGATGAGCCAACATGTAGTGTCTAAACTTTTGGGCTACAAACATCACTACTAGGAAAGATTTTTCTATTGGTGTGTAGTTGAGCTCATGCCCTACCATTGTTATTCTTATCTAATAGATGACCCGCTCTATCCCATTTTCATCGTGTTGAGCTAAAAGAGCACCAAGGGTTGTTGTTGTTGTCGAGATGTATAAAATTAGTGGTTTTCTTGCAATGGGTGGCATTAATACTGGTGGCGTGAGTAGATATTCTTTGATTTTATCAAATGCCTAATTGCACTTGTCGTCCCATTTGTATGCTACTCCCTTGTGGAGTAGATGTGAATATGGAATTTGTTTGTCTTCCAGTTGCACTATGAACCTTTAGATGGATTGGAGTCTGCCTTGTAAGCCTCTGAGTTGTTTCAGTGTCTTTGGTGCATCCATGTCGAGGATTTGTTTAACCTTTGTGGGATCCACCTCTATTCCCCTCATTGACATTATGTATCCTAGAATTTTACCTGATTGTACCCCAAAGACACATTTCTTGGGGTTGAGCCTGACCTTGTACTTCTCCAGTCTATTGAAAATGGCACTTAGGACTGCTATGTGATTTTGTCTCTTCTTTGATTTGGCCAGTATATCATCCACGTAATCTTCAACATTTTTTTGTATCATGTTATGAAAGATTAGTGTCATGGCTCTTTGATATGTAGCCCCTACATTATTTAGCCCAAATGGTACCATATTCCAATAGTAGGTGCCCCATGGACATGTAAATGCAGTCTTATACATTGGTCCTCCTTTTCAATCATTATCTAGTTATACCCCGAGAAACCATTCATTAGTGATAGAATCTCATGTCCGGTTGTCATGTCTACTATCATATCAATGTTAGGTAGTGGAAAATCATCCTTGGGACATGCTTTGTTGAGGTCTCTGAAGTCTATGCAGATACAGATGCCCCCATTTGGTTTTGAAAATAACACAAGATTGGACACCCATTTTGGATAATCAATTGGGCATATGAAGCCGACATCAAGGAGTTTCTGTAACTCAACCATAACTAGCAAGGCTATTTGAGGATGCATTTTCCTTAATTTTTATCTAACTGGCTTTGCTCTAGGGTAAACAACCAAGTGATGAACTACAAAATCCAAATCGAGACCCAGCATATCAGCATAGGTCCATGCAAATTTCACCTTTCTTTCCTTTAGAAATGCAACCAATAGTTCTTCTTCTTCTGGGTATGTGCAGGATCATCATGGAAAAAATAGGCCCTTAAGTTGCAATAAAAAGGTAGAAAATCAGAGTTAGACAACTTGACATAAAAATTTGAATAAGTTATCTATATTATTTCCAAAAAATGTAAAAATAGAATCTGTAGCAAATTGAATGCAGTTTTGAAACTGCTAGACCTTTATTTATAAAAAAAAAATCTATTTCCAAGTGAAAATTTGAAATTTCAATGCAGTAGTATTCAAATTTCAGGGTAAAAATAAGAAGTAGGTGTTTGTCTAACCACCCTAACCACAATAAAATGATAATTATTTTTTATAAGATTTTAGATATAAGTAGAGGACTCATGTCTCGATGTGATGCATATTTTTTTATAATTTTTTTCCAAGTAAATAATTAATTATAATTTTTTTATTACAATTTTAAAAAAATATAAAATCTCGTCTGTCTAACCACCATAACTTGGTCAAAAATTCATGAAATTCAATTTTTTTTTTTTAATCCTATAGTATGCAAAGCATAGAATGTGACACATGCAATGGATTCAAAAAATGTGTTACCGTTTGAAAGTTATAGATGTTTTTCAATCAGCGTATCAATCAGGACTTTATTCGTAATTGTAATAGAAAATGAATAATAATTATTTATTAAATTGAAAGTAAAGCATAATTTATATTGGTCGAAGCTGAGAATCTCCTCTAAAAACCCTTTCCGTTTCATCAATTTTGGGTAAAAAAAAAGTTGGCAGCCACATGGGCCATCATATGGCTTACATATCACCACTTTTTGGCCCATCATGATCCTGCACATACCCTTCTATCAGAAGTGACTCAACATAGAAGGTGATCAGTAGTGTTACCTCCATTCCCAAGTTGACAAGATTATACTGTTCCACAAAAATTATCGATTTGTCTTGATGAAGTGCAATACGTGGGATATTGAATCCTTCATCCTCTGGTGCCTCAGAGAGGTTTTCACCATTGGGTGATCCCACAAAGTTGGTTTACAATTTCTTAGAGATTCTAATTTTTGCTGAAATAACATATTTTTAGAAAATATAATGATTCAAGCCTTAAAAAGTTCCATTTTAAAGATTCCAATTTAAGAGGGTTTTATCAAACCACCTTAGACCAAACCCCCTTGGATGGAACCCCGCTAGTTTTAAACCATACCTATAACAAAGTCTCCTTTACACTTATCAAAATGTTGATAAAAAAACACTTTTGATTTACCTTTCGGGGTATCAAATGAATTCATTTAAAATTTATTTCAAATGATTATGGTATTCCTTGGAACAAGTTATCCAACAAATATAATTTTAATATGTTTTGATTTGATTATGTACTTATTTTTTTAGTTTTATTAAACATAGGTTTTACACTGAAAATCAAGCTCTTTGTTCTACATATGTGGAAAAATAGAAGATTCTCAAAATAAAATTTTGAAAAATTTGTTTAGGCTAGGTATTGATGTCCTTGATCCAATAAAATAAATAAAATTGAATTTTGATACATACAAAAAAAGTAATGTTGTATATAGTCTGCCTATGTCTAAATTGTAATCGGCTTGAGTGCCCAATGTGATGTCGAAACCAACCTTGTGATCTCCGCATGGAACTATATCCCTTAGTCTCATGAACTCTGAGAGTGCCTCATCATTTTCGAATGAGTCTAGAATCAACAGTCCTCGTTGATCAAAGTCGATGAGTTGAGGGTACACTAAGTTAATTTTATGGGTTTGGTGGTCTGACTCAACAGATGAGGTACTAATCATCAGTAAGGAGGAATCTTCAAAAATAATGGGAAGGCCTGTTATGGTATCCTTGTCATCACTACTGGTGTATACATCACTTACATCAAAAGTGAAATTATCTAGGGGGAGACCTATGCATACGGGTAGTCAAAGGGTGACTATCGATGCTTGAGGAGGGGACCTGACTGCTCTACTAGGAGTACCTCTTCCATGTATGGTTATACTCAGAAGGGTACATTCAAGACCAAGGTTTCTCATTCTTCTTTCTAAAACAATGGGTTCCAGTCGTCCCTCACTATTTCTTCCAAGGCTTTCATTCCGGTTATAGCCCATGCCAAGCATAATTTGCAACCCTCTACTAGTTTCATCCATAGGTAGAGTGGGGGTGGGTCTTTCATCATGGTATAACGTGCTTGAAATGTCTCCCTCATCCATATTTTATCGACTTAGATCCCCCCAGTGGCGAAATCCCAAAGGATATGCCCTAATAGTGTGGACATGTGTTTTAGCCGGCTGAGATTCCCATGTGACCTAGGAGATTATGGTAACTCTCCTACAACAAACACATTCTTCTTCATTTTGTAGTCTCTACACTCGTTGTCCTAGACCATGAGCTTGATGTCGGATATGTTGGGAATGAAGGGTGTCTCTTTCGCAGAAGTGGAGGTGAGGTTAGATGGGTCTACATATGAAGTGGATGGACCTTCATCATTTTTTGGTACTTGGGAGATTTATAAAACTTGGCTTCCAAGTTTTTGCAATAAGCGAATGGTTTTGGATCACCATGTATTGTGACCTCCTCATTCTGGTATAGGAATTTGATGCATTGATGAAATGTCAAGGTAACCGCCTTCATTCCATGGATCCATGGGCATCCTAGGAGGAAGTTGTATGGTAGGTTGAGATCAAGAACTTGACAAGTGGTTTCCATGGTTGTTGGCCCCACTTGGATTGGGATTTTGATAGTGCCTTGAGACACTCTTTCTTGATCATCATATGCTCTTATGGTGATGCCTTTGTTCTTGTCAATGGAATCTTCGAAGAATCCCAAGTTCTTTATTATTTTGAGCGAACAGATGTTGAGGCATGCCCCTCCATCCACCAGGACCCTTTTGACTTTCTTATTGTGAACCAACACTTGAAGGTGAAGTGCATGATTGTGGGATGGTTGGGTGAGGAAATCTTAATTGGAGAATGTGAGGAGATTTGGGGTAATGATGTTACCAACCATAGCCTAGAATTGGTCTATATCAAGGGTGTCGGAGATGGTGGATGCAACTAATGCTTCATCAAGGATTTTCCTATGGGCGGCGAAGATTTTCAATAATTCCATGATGGAGATTTGGGCGGGGGTTCTCTTTAGCTGGTCAATGACACTATAATCGTAGGGAATGGATTTTATATTTGAAATGTGGGTCTTAGATGGTTGTGATGCCCCTGTAATAGTAACCTTTTCGTTGTGTGTGGTGACTACACAATCAGCATCGGCTCCTTTGACATTAATGATAGTGACCATTTCCCCTACGCATGCAACAATGTCTTCATATACAAGGTTTGCACTAGCATACTTTTTCTTCCCTTTATTGTTCCCTTGGTTATTTCCTTGATTAATTCCCTGATTATGATTCGAAATTGGATTCGTGTATATGTTTAGGTCTTGATTTCCAACTGGTTTTTCGAAATTGATGATCTTGTCCTCAATAAGGTCCTAGATGATGTTCTTCAACTTCATACAGTTGGAAGTCATGTCTCCCTTGAGTTTATGATAATCACATAGGAAAATTTCATTGTACCAGGGCAGCTTCACCTAGGGTTCACTGGGTAAAAGCGCAAAGTTGTGTCACACTTTATAAAGGAAAGAACCAACATTGATCCAACTTATAAACTTGAATCACTAAAAAGTGGCATATATGTTTTGAATTTTAAAATGATGTAAACTAGTAAAATATGTATATTTTATGTTTGTATTTTTTTTTTTAAATAAAATTTATTTTAAACTAGTTTTTAATAAATCAACACTATAATTCAGTTGCTAATAAAATGTTAAAAAATAAAGTTGCATGGGACATCAAACTTTTTATAGTAAATTTAATTTTTTTTCTTTCAATTTTTTTGTGTGTATTTATAACTTGAAACTTTAGTGTATGGATATATTTTTTTTAATTTTGATAAATATATATTTTAAAATAAATATTAAAATGTGCATGAATCAAAAAATATTTGTTTCCATTGGACATCAACTTTCATTTTAAATATTTATCTAAAATGAAAAAAAAATTATACCATCTTGAAATAGATTCTTTTATCTAGTGCATCATATTTTTTTCAAATTTTTTTAATAAGTTTAAGTATTTTTCCTTGGCATGGTAATCAACTTAATATTTTGTGTTGATAACCTACTTTTAGTATAAATAAAAAATAAAATATAAATAATAATTAAACTATTAAAATAAATATCTTTTTGAAAACTACACTTATGGATCTACAAAAGGGTATTTTTATATTTTAAAAAAATATTATTTACATTAGCAGGAGTTATTGAAATTTCAAGTTTTTCAAATAATTTTTTGTTTTGGTAATTTGGACTCAAAGTAGTGGTCCATATATTTTAAGCCAACAATTTTAGTTAAAAAAATTGTAGACGTATCTAACTTAGCTAGAATGAATCTTACTAGGTCATATGTTAGACCAAAATTAATTTTTAGTTAGAAATACTTCAATTCAGCTATGCTGATAAGTTGGCTGAAAGTGTAACATAACTTTGTGCTTTTACCCCACTGTAATCATCATGGGTGGGGACCCTGATGATGTTCTCGTTCACCAAATTTTTCATGATGCAATCGATTGACTCCCCAAGAGCAGTGAATTTCCATTTGGGGGAAAACTTGTTTCGCGAAGGTGGTCCTCCTTGATTATTGAGATTGTTAATTTGGGTTTGGGGTAGTTGTTGGTTTACCAAAATTTTTTGTGTTATTCTAGTTGTTGTTCTGTTGTTGGCGATGTTGAGTTTGATTTTTTTTCTTGGGAGTGTTGATGACAACCTTGGCATCCACTACTCCATCGTTGGTGACATTTTTATTCTTCGCCCACATGTGAGATTTGTCATTATAACTAGTGGATGCGTGACTATCCTGATGTTCATAGTAATTGGGTGTGCCCCCTTGTGTAATAAGAGCTCATTCAATATTGAGCACCTTGGGGATCAGTTGATCATATGTAGTGATGCATTGCATCTTTAGATAGATTGCCAAGGTTTTGTCTGTATTGGCAATGATGATACAAACTTGTTGGTATTTTGGCATGGCCCACTTGCTTTGATTGGCCTTGGCTCACCATCATTGGAGAAAGGAGGTGTATGATTCCACCTTACTTTGTTTGAGCACCGAGAGTTCTTCCAAACTAGGGTATGTGCAGGATCATGATGGGCCAAAAAATGGCGATATGTAAGCCATATGATGGCCCATGTGGCTGACGATTTTTTTTTTACCCAAAATTGATGAAACAAAAAGGGTTTTTAGAGGAGATTATCAGATTTCCACCAATATAAATTATGCTTTACTTTGAATTTAATAAATAATTATTATTCATTTTCTATTAGATTACGAATAAAGTTTTGATTGATAGGTTGATTGAGAAACACCTATAACTTTCAAACGATATCACATTTTTTGAATCCAAAACATGCATCACATTCTATGCTTTGCATACTATAGGAGTAAAAATAAATAAAAATTGAATTTCATGAACTTTTGACCAAGTTAAGGTGGTTAGACAGACGAGCTTTTATATTTTTTAAAAGTTGTAATAAAAAATTCATAATTAATTATTTATTTGGAAAAAAATTATAAAAAAATATGGATCACATCGAGACATGAGTCCTATACTTATATCTAAAATATTACAAAAAAATATTATCATTTTATTGTGGTTAGGGTGGTCAGACAAACACCTACTTTTTATTTGTACCTGAAATTCAAATACTACTACATTGAAATTTCAAATTTTCACCAAATAGATTTTTAAAAATAAAATAAAGGTCTAGTAGTTTAGAAACTAAATTCAATTTTCTATAGATTCTATTTTTACATTTTTTTGAAATAATATAGATAACTTATTCAATTTTTTACGTCAAGTTGTCTAACTCTGATTTTCTGTCTTTTTATTGCCACTTAAGGGCCTATTTTTTCCATGATGATCCTGCACATATCCACTAACATCCACAAAAATTTTGAATGTGTAATTTTAGAGGAAAGCATCTTTGATTTCTTTAAATATTTTAATTCTCGTAGGTAGACGAGAAAACCATTCCATAGCATCGCCAACCAAGCTTCAAGGGAATAATCGCATAGATACGTGTCATTGTAGGCGACTTCCATTCAATGTACTTGGAACTCCCTGATGTGACCTTGAGGGTTTCCCATCCCGCGATATTTATCAAATTTGTGGATTTTGAATCCCTTTAGGAACAGTACCATCACCAAGCTTTTATCAAATGGATAGGGGCACAGGTTGCTCGGTGTCCTAACTGTCTGGTGTAAGAGGGTTTGGATGGAAGCCTCACACTTCCCTGCTCCGAGTCTCACCTCAGCAATTCCCTAATGTGGTTTCTTTCACCACCCAACCTCTAGGTTCTGACTCATCTTCAGACCCCCTAGTTCTATTCCATTCCCTCTTCCAACCTTTTTCAACAACAACACAACCAATTCTTGATATTTTCCTTTTGTTCACCTTAACCCTTAATCCACCCTAAAGGTCAAGTTCTTCCAACACACATCTAAGAATTTGCAGGGTTGTCTCTACCTTTCCACATGCTTCTTGGCATCCTACCATGCTTCTTGGACCACCATCTAACTCTATTTCTCCATTGCTCACCCAAAACCTAGTGTAGGGTTTGAGAAGGACTAGTAGTCTTGAGGCCTAATTAGGTCTCCTAGCCGAGGAAGATTATGCTACTGTTCCCAAATTTTCCAAAGAAACCTGATTCTTTTTCTTGGATTCTTAATCCCTATTACATCCTTTAAAATATTTCAAATCCCAATTTTCTTGACTGGTCGTACATAGGACTGTTCTCCTCTTTTTGCAAAAACTGGGGTTCTTTATCTATTTCCTAGCCACCCGGTAGGTCTGTCAAAGCTTTTCTTTGGTCTCCTGAATGTTGGAGTCTCCTCCTTGGGTCCAAGCCACTGTGGGAACTTCCTCCACACTTCTACCATGGGGTTTACCCTGGAGAAGTTCACCCTGCAAATGAAGTGCCTTTTAGCACTGGTAAATGACTATCCTAGCCAGGCACTGTCAAGCCCGCCTAGGAGCAGTTCTTTTCCATTTCTCCTACATTCCTACACCTCCCTACTCCTACTCTATCTATATACAAGGATTCTAGCTCTATTTCCCAAGCATCCATACACTGGGTACGGTGGGAAAAGAGTCTAGAACTCCATACTGGCCAATTTTACCAATCAAAATAGAATTTGAAAGAAAACAAAACAATTAACTATAAAGACGCCTGTAGTTAGCACTCACACACTACAATCTACCACACCAACAAGGAAGTAAGGTCATAAGCACTAGCTAGAGCGTAGCACAGGTCTGATCCTTCCTCATCAACCAAATACAGGAAAACATAGAATATTAACTAATTGAATCACTGTCCTCCATTAGCTTATTTCAAATTTTCAAAAATACAAACGTTCACAATGCCTTCCAACCAACCTTAAATACTTCATCAAAACAATTATGCTTGAGCCTTCACCTCTCCCAAGCCGGTTAGTCATTTCAAATGCTTATCTTGGTAAAATGCTTAAAGCAAACTTACCACTAACTTTGAGAGCCTAACCTCAAACTTGACCATTCCAAATGGCTAACAACTACTACAGATAGCTAATGACTAACCTTATTCCAAATCTATCTCCTAGAGCAATGGTCCAAATGACCTTAATAGAAAAAAAAACAAAAACATTCCAAAAATTGTCTTTCCTAGGTGTTTCCTAGAGGTGCTCCTGCACCACTGTCCTCCCTGATTGAAGATCTAACACTTGTTGTGAAAGCAGTTTGATTTGTGTCATCACATCACCTTGTGGATCAAGAGGTGGAGTTAATACGTTCTGGGTGTGGGATTGATAGATGGGATGTTGGTGTGGTTTTGTTGCAAGCTTTGCTAAGAAAGTGATGCCTGCACTTGTTGTTGAGCCAACAATGCCTATTGTTGGTCCTACTACTATTGTGCCAATAATGCTTGTTGTTGTGCCAACAACGATTGTTCTTGCACCAACAATGCTTTTTACTGTGCCAAAAACGCTTGTTGTTGGTCGTATAACTACTATAATTGATAGTCTTGCAAGGCCTGTTGATACACTTATTTTTGTTCTTACAATTGTGCTTGGTACTGCACTTGTGCTTGCTCTTGCTGAGCTTGGAATTGGGCTCATGCCTGAGCGTGTGCTTGTTGGATTTCTTGTGCAATATGAGCCGCATGTGTAGCTTGCGCAGCTTGTACGGATTGAGTGGCTTGAGTGGCTTGAGTAGCTTGAGTTGCCTGCGCAGCTTGGGAAGCTTGTTCAGCTCGTTGTTGTTGTAACAAGGCTTGGGTTGTGTAGCCTATTGTTCCTATTGAGCTGCTAATTGCACTTACGCTTGTTGAGTGGCTAATTGTGCAGCTTGTTGATTTTGGAGTTCTTTTTTTTGGGTAGCTTTTCGAGGAGCTTGCAATGTCATGGTGAATGATTTGGTCACATTGTGCCTTGGTGGTTATAACAATGGATTAGGAAGAATACTAACCATTTTGATGAGAAAAAGGGTCGTGTTAATGATCATAGTTCGAGTTATGGAAGGTGCGATCGAGGTGCTTGATCCTTGCAAAACCATGCTTTGAGGAATAGTGGATGCATTGATCAATGCAATTGTTTGGATAGTTTTCATCTGTTGTTGTGATGCAGATGACACAACTAATGGATTTCATAAGGTGTTCTGATTTGATTGGTTGATGGTGGTAAGAGGAGGAAGACCCAACCCGAGTGATGCTGTAGATGCGAGCGGTAAGTGTGGAAATGGTGGAAAGATGGGTGGTGCAATCCTTGAAAGTGATGACGATGGATGCAAGATTCCCCCTACTCCAAACAAGTCACCTTCTCCTTCTGAGATAGGGAGAGAAGTTTGCATGTCGAGACGATAATCCGGTGTTGCATAAAATTAGGATGAATTGGTATGATCATGAAATTTGAGCAAGACGTAAGGGTGCAATGGCTTTACTAGTATGAATTGTTCTGATGTGGTGCATGCGTTCAACCCTCGATTTTTCATAAGGCGATATTTTTGAAGTTTGTAAAACATGGCACTTCCCTTGTTAACAACTGTCGGGGTTGAAGTAATAGATGATATGATTTGGGGGATGTATTGAGTGACATTTTGAAGTGGAAGTGTGGATGTGGGTGAAGGCATGATATTTAGAGACTTCTCCACAATACTACTCATGTCAAAGTCAAAAGCGATTTTAGCCCCTTCTTTTTCTAACTCTAACATGTATTGGGATGGGTACAATTTTAGCATGGCACTGAAAATTCAGTGGTTCTCAGGGTTTTGCACCATTACTAGAATTTTTTATTGTGTCATCGCATTGTCTGTGATGTCATCAATATGACCATTCTCTTGGGAACTTTGAGGCATTTGAGGAGGATTAATTGGGATTTCAATTGTTATTGTTGGATTGAACATTGTTTTGTTTTGACTTAGATCACTTAAAATGGATGTTTCTTTTCTTTGCTCCATATTCTTCTTATGTTGAGATCAAGTTTGAACCATAAAATAAAGATCAATTTAAAAGAATGTAAGAGATGAACCCCTAATCCTTTAGATCAGTCTAAACCTTATGTTCGAAGAAGTGAAGAACTAGGATAATTGAAGGATCAAAGTGATGATGGGGATGAGATAAAAGAAAGATGGATGATACAGATGAATGGGACTCTTAAACAACCTTTGAAGAAAATGCTAAACTTTTAGGGCTTGATTGATTGATTTTGATGGGTTGATAATTTGACTAAGTGTGTTAAGTCAAACAAAATTGATAATGCAGATATAAACTTTAGAAATTTATGTTATCCTAGAGTAAACTTGTACAAGAGGGTAGTTTGGCTAAGTGTGTTAATTCAAACGAGGTGATTTTGGATTTGATAATTTAGCTAAGTGTGTTAAGCCAAACAAAGTGATAATGAACTCGTAAACCCAAGGAAGTTGTGTTATCCTAGAGTAAACTAGTGCACAAGATGATGGTTTGACTAAGTGTGTTAAGTCAAACAAAGTGAGTTTATTTTGCCTAGAAGTTTAGCATAAGAGATGTTTACAAAGTTTCCAAGAGTTCTTGGTGAGGTGATTTTTTGACTAATTTTCATGGTTGATGGGTGGATGAGAGTGATTGATTTTTATCCTAGACTTGACCAAGATAACACTTCTTCTTACAAGACCTCGGTTTTGAAGAACACGCTTGACTTCCTATGTGAGAAAAGAAAACCTTTCAAAAAGCTCAGGATTTTGTCGATAATAGAACTGATACAAGTCAGGATTGTTTTTTGGAGCTTTCTTGTAAAATTTGTAAACCAATCTTTCTCTAACTTTGAGAAGTCTTTCAAGATGCTCCTGACGAGCTTTTGGACTAAAACTTTTGAACTTGGGTTTCTGAATTTTGATCTTGCAAAAAATCATTTGGAATAACACATGTGTGAGGTCCAATTATTCTTATCTTTGTTCAATGAAGTCTTTTTAACAAAAGCACTTTCTTGATTATGATTTCAAACTAAATTTTTGTGTCTTAATCCCTTTTCATTTCACAAGGTCCATTATGTGAAAATCAAAGTTTCAAGAGCATAATTCCCTAGCTTGACTTTAGTGAAAACAAATGGTGATTAAACCCAAGCACTTAGAAACCTCTAAGGATATAATCCCTAGGGAAAGCAAGAGCACTTAGATTCATCAAAGGATATTTGTTTCCTCCAAAGGGTTTGAAATTTGAAGCTTTTCGTGAATGTTCATTTTACAAGGTTTAAAACAGAAAACTAAAGCGTAGAACGAAACTAATATCGTGAAAAGACTTCTGATTCTCAAGATCGTTGTGAAGCGTGAGAGAAGCACATATGCCTTTTAAATGACATTAATTTGTGAAAAAGATTGCAAAGCATGAAAAATACTTGTTCATTTTAAGTCTGCAGGGCAATGATATTGATTCGTTTTAAAGCACCAAAAGAAGATGTGAAATTTTCCTTGTCCAATTGTTAAATTTCAAAACCAACTCTAGTAAGTTTGTCCTAGATTTCTTTCTAGGCGTTTTGTAGCAAAATGAAAATGTTCTTTTTAGGGCCCCAAAAAGATGTGAGTTGATTTAAAACAGAAAACTAAAGTGTAGAACGAAAGCCCTAAGCATTTAAAAATTCTTTATGAATTTTAAGTTTCAATTCTTGATTTTCTCTTTGACTCCAATCTTGCTTTGCCTTTGTTCAATTTGGATGCTTCAACTTCCAACGCCAACCTATAAAACATTACAAAGTGAAATATTCAAAATGAGATTTATCAATGATAATTTATCATAATGGATATGCTTTCAAAAATGTATGTATTCAATGATATCCATTAATCCAAGTGTTTATCTTCCTTGAAAATTTATGAAAAAAAGTCTAAATCATGCACTGGTAATTTTTAAAATGAATGTCAATCCATAATAAATCTTTAATGGATGATCTTTTTAAGGTACGTTAATCCTCAATGAAACCTGTTTGTAGATCACACATCATCAAGCCATCTCAAGATGTAATTAAAAATAACATATGGCCCACTAATGTATAAACCCTATATCCAAACAAATTGTGGTGGCCATTATGCATTGTCATCTATCCGTTGCAATTGAATTATTTTTCTCTCCACATTTCTCTTGCCTTCTTATGCCACTTTTCATTTTCCTATCAAACACACATCAACACCCTTATTTCCAAAAATATTTCTTTCCTTGCGCATTCATCCATAAAAATATAAAAAATAAAAGTAGATCACCTCTACTCCTCCGTAAAAAAAAAATCACTCTTATTGTTTAACAGAATATGAGGTACCTGTTTTATAAAAAAAATGCAGATTTCTTGAATGTCGCCTTCCAAACTTATATCAAGGGGATCATTTATATTGTCAACTTTTAAATGAATGTTGTAAGTGACACTTTTTAAAAAAAAGACTATCTTTGCATCATTTAAAAAAAAAAAATACCATCATTACTCATAATAACGGGATTTGGTTTTAATGAAGACAATGGGCACCAGCTATACCTCTTTAAATAGGAGAGCAAGACTAAAATCACGGACAGAGTTATAATAAATGCAGATCGCCTCTATCCCTCCACTTAAGAAGTCAGGCAACACTAAAATCGCAGATTTATAATAAATGCAGATCGCCTCTATGCTTCGAGAAATGCTTTTCAGTTAATACGGTTGATGGGTGTACTCCTACAAGAAAATGCGATTGGCAAGTTTAAACCAAATTCCACCATCTCCTGACCAGCGTTTAGTGCCTTATTGCCATTACTTCTCTACTTTGGTAAAAAAAAATAGCGCTTGAGGTTTGAAATGAAAGAAAATTTATTGCATGTAAGACCATGGAGTTTACAGCTTTAAATGAAGACAACCTGATGACACTCTTTATTGATCAACCTGAATTCAAAAGAAGCATTATTTATTCAATACATTGAACTGATGACAACTTGCTTCTCTTATTAAAAGGAAAGCACCTCATTTGTTCATTATTGCCTGATATTTAGTCGAACTGTGTTATAGAGAAAGGCATTAGTTCAAGCAAAGAAGAAGAGATGTAGGTTGCTACAATATTGTTGAGAAGACAACGACATTTAATGACAAATACCAGTGAGAAAGATGAGCATACTGAATGAGGGAATCATTTTATGTCTGTATTGCTGAGAAAAAGGCGAAATTTAAGTATTGACAACTTGACTTGCAGTTCTGCCAATGTAAAACGAATTGTGTTTCTCATAAAGACTCGTTGAAGCAAAAACAATATCAAAGCAACTACTGCAGTAAAGAGATGATAGAAAACTGGAGTTGTCGACAGTGGTGAAGTCAAAAGTGTTGTTCAGACCACACATCTCCCGCGGTAGAAGACTGGAGTCGGTGATAGTGGTGTTCATGCCACTCGGTTCCCGCGACAGGTGCAGAGGAGCTGGCACCAGGGTGAAAGCGGCATAGGTGGAGTTGGGTGTGAACTAGCTGGATGAAGGGTGGAGTGGAGAGATAAGGAGTGACAGAGGAATGCATAAGAAAGGACGAGTAATGCTTAAGGGACGAGTAAACACTAGTGATGTTTTTGGAGTTTCTAATTCAGACCATGCTGATGGTGTCGTGGCCTCGACAATGGAAAATTCTTTAGTACCAGATATACATTTCTATGCAGGTGATTAGGGAGAATTGCACACTTTGTTGTCTATGGCCGCAACTGATCAGGTTAATTCAGTGGAAGAGGTTAACCAATGTTTACTTGAGGATGGTTTGCCTCTAGATGAATTTTCTTATCAAGATGGAAGTACTAATAACTAGGAAACACCCACAAGTTTTACTCAGGTTAAACAGGTGGAGTGTGTTAGGAAGCATTCTCGTAGTCCTGCTTGTGAGCGGGCCAGAGATGGATTGAAATGCTGTGAGGGTAAATATTCTACAAATATAAATCTAGAAATAAATGAAATCCCATGGATTTATACTACCATCAATCTGGGTGGCCCCTATATCTCCTATAGCAGGTGACATTACCAAATGTTGAAGAAAAGTTTAAAAAGTGTACATGTAGAGCAACGTTTGCCTAATTTCATGTTGCTTTTGTCGATTCCTAAAATGTTGACTAAAGCCACTGACCCAGGGGGCTTGTTGAACCTTTTAAAGCAACAATGTACTGATAAAACCAAGTCTAAAAGTTAGATGAAACAAGTTGAAGTTCATGTCGAGTCATCTAAAATATTTATTTTGCTTTTAGCTCTACCAGTATTAAAACTACATACAACGCGGATCGTGTTGGAGACATCGTTGTCAGAAGAAAATAGGAATATAGTAAATACATAGTGTAGATATGACAGTGTTAAGGCCTGTGATAGGAATTTAATGATAATATCGAACAAAATTAATTCGCACTTGATAATCTTAGAGATGCAGGGCCCTAGAATAAAGTGAAAAAAAACTAAAAGTCCAAAAGAGGACTTCGCCTGTGTCAAGATTAAATGAATTTACTATTTTTAAACTTGGACCTTACTAAAACTCGCACCATTACAGTGGGTATAGAACAAAGCCTGAGTAGAAAATATCACATTTTTCTACATGTTCAAACCGTCATTGCTTCAAAGTTCATGCAAGACTTGGTCCTACAGGAAGAACAAGACAAGAATTGGATCTTTGTGTCCTATCTCACCCATCTTCTGATTTCACTGGAACGCCTTACAGTAATAATAAAATTCACATTAGCGTTACGTGGCATTCATTGTCGTTGTGAGGTATCTACAGACTACACCCATAAAATCAAAATGGATATTTTTCCGATATCTAGTTCACATCCCTAAGATTGTCTAGACTCTATTTTTCTAAGATATATTGAATTTTTGCAATAGTAGGTGACTTACTCTTAGGTAGACAGTGGATAGTTTTATTTAGCAGTTTCATCGGCTCACATAGACATATCTAGTAATGAAACAAAATATGCAGTACTTGTCTGACAATGAAAACAATTTTCCAATTGGTATTTGTATTGCTGAGAAAGAAACGATATCTAACGATAAGACTTCACCTCATTCACCTCTCAATTGTTCAATGATTTAATGGATGCAAATAGCTTAAGCATACAAATCGGGCATTGCATGGATTAACCTAATGAATAGATACAAATCAAGCACTTTTAATGACGTTAATTTGAAGCATGTAGGATGTACGAGCTGCAAATCAAATGTCCAATAAATGAAAAGCATGGTATTTACTAAAAAAAAATGAACTAAGCAAGTCAATCACACACAAGAATATAGAGAGGAATATGTTGAGCTATAAAAAACGTCAGTCCTTAAGTCTTTAAATTTAGAACGACAGTGAACAAGTTAGCTTTTTTTAAGCATTCAAGATATTTTGCATATCTCAACAAATGCAATACTTGCAAAGCCCTCCTTCTAGCACCACATGTGAGCATGAAAAATCTGAAAATGACTTAAACCTCAACACTTGTTAGTATGGTAAGTTCGAAACCAAGCAAATAAACCAATGCTCCTATGAAATAGTGCATTACACTTCACCTCACAAACAAAGTGACCAAACAAATCAATTGAAAGCATAAAAGAAGCACAATGCATACCTATTCCATATTGGATTGGTGCAACCTTGAGTATGTGAAGGTAGCTCTTTCCCAATTCTTGCCAAACTAAATGATGAAAATATGATGCTATGATGAAGAGCAAAATTAGTTCTCAAATGTAGAGAGTAACTTTGCGTGATATTGTGTTGTGTTTTTGCAGAAGAGGAGCCTTGAATTTATAGTTGATTTTGAAGAGAAAAGGGGAAATGTTGAAGAATATGGGACTAATCCCCAACAAATAGGAAAGAGCCACTTGTCACAATGTGATTGGCCCATGATTGTGCAAGTTTTGGCCAATGTGCCCATTTGAAATTTGAAAATGACATTAAATGCATGTAGTTGAAGGATTTGGGGGGGAATTTGTTTGGACAAAAAATTCAAACAAAGGGAGTTAATGAGGGAATATTCCTTGTGAGGAAAATAAGGTTTTTAATAAATCAAAATAAATGATTTATTGTGCAAGTGGGAAAAGCTAGAGGATTGGACATAGGTTAGTCTTAGCATTAATCAGGGATTTGATTAATTAGGCTAGTGATTAGTTGGTGTGACATTTGATTTACATTTTTGGATTTTTTTAAAATCAAATGAGAGGAAAATGAATATTAGTCATTTAATTAAATACACATGGTTTAATTAAATGAAGAGACTTTAGAAGGTTAATTAAATAATTTGATTTATTTAATTAAAGAGATAACTTTAGTTAATTAATTAAATTAATTTATTTAATTAATAGAAGAAGTAATGTTGAATGAAGCATGATTAGATGCATGACTAAATTTTGCATGTCTATAAATATTAATTCTTAAATTAAGTGTGAAAATAGGATACTTTTTCGTACACTCATTTAGCCCCAACTTTAGTGAGACTATGACCCGGTGTCAAACTCACACTAAAATAGACATTCAAGACAATTATGTATGCAACAATGACAAAGATACTCAATTATACACTATCAAAGTCTTGAAGAAGAGAAGGTTGGATCAAGCTTCAACTATCCCAACATGATGTGGAACACAGTTGTTTGATCAAGGAAGAGGATGATCAAGCTTCGACTATCCCAACGTGATGTGGAACACTTCAATTTGGAATTTTTTGTTCACAAGTAGAACTTGATGTCCTCTATACAAAAGGTTCACACACTCACTCTCGGCTAATGGAATCACAAGTTGTCTAGTAGGTGAACCAATAGGAAAGTGGCTTAGACGTAAATTCATGTCTCTATCTCAACTCTAACTATACTTACCATATCGAAGCTATCCCTCTATGAACTTTGATAGGGTGCCACATTTTTATCCTTGAATCTAGTTGTGCTTGATTCACAAGATAACCCCCTACAAAAAAAAATTGTTTCATAGTCGTGTGCACTCTAAGCATGCAAAATGAGGTAGATTTCAATGTTCTTTTATGCATGGTCCAAAACCTCGAATTTTCCCCATGAGCATTCATCTCTCATCATTCTTTGAAAAGCTTCAAAATGAGTAATTTGTCATTTGTCACTTATTTGGGAGTTAAAAAAAAAATTTCCCAGTTAAGGGTGTTATTTTTAAGCCCCCCTACATGAGCTAATATAATACTTTTTAAGGTGTAGTGACATTGAATTTCAATGCCACTACACATGCTTAATTTCTTCCACATGTAAGGGTGGCCTTTTTTGACACCATTGCATGTCACATCTTTAGTGTTTTTGAAATGTGCAAGAGAATTATTTTTCACCACTCCTACATTTTCCCAGTCCTACATGTGTGACATTTAATAAAATTTCTACTTTGAGACCTCCATGATTTGGTAGTATTTGTGAGAATTTATCAGCAGATTTCAATCAAGGTTTTCATTTAGGTTTTATTCTTCCCTACTACATCAAGTATTTAACACTCTTTCCTCTTTATTTTATTGTGTTCTTATTTAGGTTTTATTGTTGTGATTCATGAGTTGTTATTTCCTTTCAATATTTTGTTTAAAACTTTTGTCAATGATGGTTGGTTTTTTTTTAAGTTTCCAAACCCTTGTTGCAAGCGTCATGTTATTTTCTTCCCAAGTCATTCTACTCACATCATTTTTTTTTTTGTCAAATGATGTGAATAAGATAGGCTATACCCTATTTTTGCAACAAGTAGTTTTTAAATTTCAAACAAACTATAATGGAGCAGTTAATCTCTGCCATCATATAATGACCCCCTTCGGGATCTCTTGGCATTTAAAATAACCATTATATTATAACATACAAATCTTGACTACCCAACATAAATGTTGTAGCGGGAAATTTCACTGCCCAATCATGATGTTTTTACCTTCGAAGTGAAATGACAATAAATAACTCCACCTTGGCATATACAATGTTCACAATTTTCACTGACTATGAATGCAAAGGTGGCCTAATTTCATCGCCTCAACAACCAAGAGTCTTACCCCAAATATTGTGGAAGTGAAATTTTATGCTATTATGTATTTATCTATCCCCAACATAACACCCTGATGTAGAAGTGCTCAAAATACTTTCCTATGCAAGAAGTCTTTCAAAGATTTTAAGGCAGAAAAATTCACCACTTTTGCAAAAATGTAACCTCCCTGAGATGCACTAGTGCTAATTTTTAGTTCCCATACACTAAACCCACCAAGTCTTTTCAAATCCATGCAAAGGTAGTATTTTCCAGTGGTACTACACAAAGTGAAACTCGACAAGGTGTAAAGGGACTGAATTTTAGGTCCCTTGCATAAAATCCATAATTTTTTTCACTAACACTCCAAAAATGCATTTTAACCTCCATTTTTTCCATATTCACTTGATTCTTCTCATTCTATTGCTCATACCTTCCTAATATAATATGCTCACATGAGTTCCCACATTCCTTAGCTTCCATAATGCATGTTCTCCTCATATTGGAAAAATCTCTTGTTTCTTTCAAATCACATGTTATCTCCTATCAAGCACTCTTCAAAGTTATCGATTGTGAGATTCCATTGATTCCTTGGTGCACTTAATGACAAAAAAGGATTCTCCTTCATCAATCTAGAAAGATAAGATGAAGTACAAATATCAAAGCATCTATCCACCAGTAGTTGTCACATCCAAGATTGACGAGATCAAGGATACAAATATTGGGCATCTTGATATGCATGACTTTGTCAAAAGGATGGAGAAGCATCCTCCGGGAAAAAATTTGGATGCCATTGCCCATAGCAATCTTCATCAGGTAGCCTCTTTTCTGATAGTAGCTCATTGCCCCTAATTTATGTTGTAAGTTGTCTCACATTATATCAAAGATGGAAAAAGTGTTAGAGATCCTTCAAGGCAGGTAATGATGAGATTGGATGTTGAGTTCTTTGATTTTTTTACCAAGTCCCAACCATGGAGAAATATACAAGAATGACTATTCAACATTCCTAGGAGGCCTATGATAGAGATGGAAATGAAGCTAGATAGTTGATCAATATGAAATGGTTGAAAAATCCAAGGCCCACCATTTCAATATGGCCCAAAAATATCCCTCATAGTGATTTCAAATAGGATGTTTGTGATATGATCACCCTTCTAAGTAGAGTGAAGGAATTACCTACTTCATCAAATTTCCAATAATGGATGTCTGAGTAGATCAGAATCATTAGTAGAAAGAAGACTCACATTGACTGGGGTACATATATCAGTGATGAAATTCATGAACAACTTATCAATGTGTATTCTACCCTAAATTTCTATATGACCTCATATCTAGTGTATGCATCATCTATAGTAGATGATGAAACTAAATCTTTCATTTTTCTTAGCCAAGACACCAAACTACTTCCAAGAGAGAATACAGCACCACTTTTACTTTTTATTTCATCCACACAACCTGCCCATTCTACATTTGTATAAGCACACAGAGATAATTTAGTATCCTTTGGATACCACAAGCCATCTTTCAAAGTTCCCTTTAAGTACTAAATATTATCTTCACTACTACCACATGAAATTCTTTTGCGTCTTCTTAAAATATAGCCACAAGAAAAAATGCATGTATGATATCCAATCTAGTAATAGTTGGGTATAGTAATCCTCCAATGATTGATCTATACTTTATTTGATCATCCCTAGGGTATTCATCATTTATACCTAAGTTGCAACAAGTAAGTATACGTGTACATACCAGTTTAAATGCTTCCATTCCAAACTTCTTCAACATTTTCTTCATATACTTTGATTATGAAATGAAGATGCCTTTTTATGTTTGATTGATTTTTAGTACAAGGAAGAAATTCATCTTCCAAAACATTGACATTTCAAAATCATTATGCATATGTTCTACAAATTTCTTACACATAGCTTCATTTCCTCCAAAGATTATATCATTAACATATACAATCACAATCAAGATTTGATCTTTTTCAGCTTTGAAATAAAAATTAATATATTTGGTACCTTTATTGAATCATTTTTGTAACAAGTTCCTAACCAGCGTTACATACCAAGCTCTGGGACCTTGCTTGAGTCGACAAAATTCCTTCTTCAATTTGCAGACCATATTAGGTTTATCTGATAACTAAAATCTTTCTTGTTGTTCAATGTATACATCTTCTTCCAACTCACCATTCAAGAATGCAAACTTCACATCCATTTGGTAAACTTTAAAATCCTTATATGTTGCAAAAGCCAAAAACATTTTAATAGCTTCCATTCTTGCCATCAGGGAAATTTTTTCCTCATAACCAATTCCTTCCACTTTTTAATAGCCTTTACACACAAGCCTTTCCTTGTTTATCACCACTTCTTCACTCTCATTTAGTTTGATTTGGAACTATCGATTATTTCCGATCACATTATTGTTTTTTGGTCTTGGCACAAGTTCCCAAGTTTGATTATTCTCAGTTTGCATCAATTCTTCTTCAATAGCCTTGACCAAATATTCATCTTTGCATGTGCTTCAATCACTATTTTAGGTTCAACTTTGGAAATTAATCATAGATTTACTTGTTCTACCATTGCATCCCTTCTTGTTAGCACACCTTTTATTTTGTCACTAATGATCTAATCTCCAAAATGATTCTTCTACACATACTTAGGATTCTTAGGGATCCTTTTTAAGATCTTCTTCCTCTTCAATATGTACTTCTTTCTCTTTACCTTCATCTTCTTCTTCTTTGAAAGAGGATTCATCTAATTCATATCCATCTATCATCATTAAAATTTTATGTATGTCTTCATCCACTTTCACACTTGCACTTTCTAAAATCTTTTTAAATCTTTTCTTGTTAGATCGGTAAGCTTTTCTTCTTGTATAATATCCATGAAAGACACCTTCATTAGATCTTGTATCAAACCTCCCCATGTTCTCTTCATCTCTTCTAATATAACATTTACTTCCAAATACGTATGAGTCCTTCCATACTATAATTCTTAAGGAGTCTTTGAAATGTTTTCCCTTGCTTTTGCTCTATTATGTATGTAAAGTGTAGTATAAATTTCTCTTGTCTAGTCAATTTTTGGTAGGTTTTCCTCTTTCATCATTGACCTTGTAGCTTCCCAAATAGTCTTATTTTTCCTTTCAACCCGTGTCACCAAAAAGTGTGTACTTTAACACTTTTCGCTCATTTGGACCTTTGCCTATGGATTTTGGACCCCTTTCAGTCTCTTTTAACACCTTTCCAAGCCTTGTGCCAAAGTTTTGTAAGGTTTTGTAAGATACTTTCACACTCTCCTAGGCTTTTCATCACTTAATCAACACCTTATTATGCCAAAATGACCCCTTAATACACTTGTAGGTCCAAATTTAGTGTGTTTATGAATAGAATCCTAACAAACATAAATAATTATATTTTAATTACCAAGAAATAGTGTAATTTTCCTAGGTGTAAAAGGTCACCACCTTGGGCAATGGTGTAGGAGCACCTAGAAGAACACCTAGGAAACACTAGGAATAGGAAAGGTTTGTGAATTTTTGTTTTAATGTGATAAGGTCATGTTGACCATTGAACTTGTGGGAGAGATTTAAAAATATCTTGGTCAAGATCTATCAGGAGTGGAAGAGTTGTGAGTTTAGACACTCATGGTTGGTAAGTTCTAATAATTGGAAATAAAGCCCAAAATGTTGCTTTGTGCAATTTTGGCCAAATGTGATGGTTATGTCCGACCAAGGGAAGGGTAACCACCTTGGGAAACCTATTTAAGAATTGCCTCGACCTGTGTGAAGGGTTGGGAGGCATTTTGAAGTTTTGTAATCTTGAAATTTTCATGAAGGAGAAATAAGAATAGTAGGAGCAATTATTTAATTTTATGTGCTTGAGCTTTTGGCAGTGTGTTAATGGCATAACCAAGCATTCGCATACATGTGGAATTTAGTTTCGCTGATCTCAAAGTTTTAGTTGGTTAATAGTTGGTTGTTTCATCGTACAAGTTGTTAATATTTTGTTCTCTAAGTTCTTCTTTTTAATTATTCTACCTGGCAAGCTACAATAAATGGATTCCTAGACCACCTTTCCCATGTACCTGGTGTATGGGATCTTGGAAGCAGTGGCTAGGCTCCATGCCTGTACTTTTAGTAGTGTTAGGAGTCACTAGGAGTCAAGTGAGCATGAAAGAATACCTTTCCTAGGTGAGCTAAATAGTGCCCAGCTAGGAAAGTCAGGAGGTGTAAATCACCTAACTTGCAAGGGAGACCTCTCCATGACAATTCCCGTGGTAGAAAGGTGGAAGAACACCATACAGAGGTATGGTATTTGGTAAGAGGCTACATTCCATTTTATGGAAGAACTCTTTGACAGTTCAACCGGGTGGCCAGGAAATGACAAAAAAGCCCTACATTTGCTAAATTGGTGAACAAACCTGTGTACAACAAGACAAGGCCTAAGACTTTGGAAATATTGAATTGGTGGGGAGTGCCACCAAAGGGGTTTGCCAAGGTGAGACCCGGAGCATTGAATAGTGAGTGTTCCATCCAACCCCTCTTACACCAGGCAAGCTAGTCCCATGTGGCATAAATTTTGAATTTAACTTAAATTCTTTCAAGATTCTTGTCTCTAAAACCCTAAGGTCAACTTGAATGGTGTTATTTCAGGAAAATTATGTCATAACTTGTATAAATAAGCTTCAAAATGTTATTTATTCATCAGGAATCACCCATTTTTCTTGTCTCAAACAACTCTTCACTCCTCATCCACTCATTCTCAAGCGAGCTAGGGTTTGGGCCTTCCAAGTCAACAAGACATCATTTATGAAGCATTCAAGGGTTGATTGCTACAACAACACAAGATATCTCATCAATGAAAGGTAACTTACTCCATTACTCCATTTTTTCATATTCATGCTTTACATTTCTATTTCATTTTGGTTTAGTTACCTAAAAGGGGTATGACCAAGGCAAACCCCTAATCTCTAACAATCAACATTTTTATATTTCTCTCCTTGTGTGTTTGTAGATTCAGGTACTTGGAAGATCATTGAAGGCTTTGAAGACTTGTTGAAGACCACCCTTTGCATGCAAGGTCAAATCATCCACCAAAAGTCACTCTTAGGCCTGAATATCAAAGTTTTAGCACCGGAAAACTATGATGAACTAGGGTGCAAACATAGGTCTTTCGGTTCCCCTTTGAAAAATCTAGAAATCCTGAAGAGGACTGAGTCACCAAGAATGGTGACCTAGTCCCTTTGGATAGGTATTTTTGTGATCTTGACATTCCTGGACACCCATTTGGAAAAAATAAACTCTAGACCAACTTTCGAGAATCTGGGACTAGGTCGCCCAGATTGGCACAAGTGTCTCTCTCATATTCTACAATATCTCCAACAACATTTCAGACCTATGACATATTCCTCTTCCAATTCTAGGTTCACATATTCATTTCCATTGATTTTTGTTACAATTTGTTTACATTTCTTAGGCTATTTGCATATCATCATGTGTTTTCCAGATCTTAGATTTCAATAGTTTGTATTTAATAGTTAGTTTATATTTTCAATTTATTACACTTAGAAACATTTTATCACACACACCTCACAATGCTTAACATAATTCTCCTTTGAATGAACACCCAAAAAGTATATCATTAAGTGGAAAGAGAGCTCATTTCACAATCAAGAGCTCCTAGTTGAAAAACCCTAGGAGCCTAGTTGAGGAATCGTCTTTCCCTTCTTTGTATATCTTTTTGGTAGTTCATATTGGTGAACCCAACCCTCAACACCTTATTATCTGATTTGGACTACTTCAACATCCTAGGATTAACTTGCATTGCATGTTGCATTCTAGGGTTTAAATTTTGTATTAGTGAAAAGTGCATTGTAGGTTGCATTTTTACATTTCAATAATTGCAAACTATCTAAAATTTTTCATTTTCTTCTTACATATGCATTGTGCAACAAAGAAACCACCTGTATCAATCCAAAAACTCAAAAAAATCTCAAAAAATTTACCAAGAGGACTAGGTTGCCATCCTGGGCGACCTAGTCCCTTGAGACTTCTGAAACTGCCCTTTAGAGAGCTAAAAGCCTTGTTTTCCAACCTCTATTTAGTGCCATTACCTACCTATATCAATAGGATTTTTTTTTGTTAAATGTATTTTATTAAAATTAGCATAAATTAGCTCATTTCATATATGCTTTAGTTTCAATTTAGCATATACTACCTTTCCTTTTCAGATTATTACATAGTGTAATCATAAAATTACCTTGTTTTCCATCTAAAAAATTGCATTTTAACATTTTGGTTTAAATTATTGCATTGCATTCTCTCTCCCCTCTCACATCTTACAATGTTTTCCTTTAAAAGATGTGGCCTTGATTTGGTTTCAAATGGATTGTATAAATGTAATATTCCTTCCTAGGAGTTCAATGTAGATTATAATAATGAATTCATTAGGGAGCATATTAATAACCAAACAATAGACAATATTCTTAACATTGCATTACCCCTTGATGAGGACATTTTTGTTGACAATCATACTTGTACTTCTCCCTATACCTCTCATACTAGTGACGAAGGTATTTTGGTGACAAAAGCTACAAGTGTTGAGGGTCTTGATTTTCCCTCTCCTCATCCCCCTTTGCCAAACAATAAACAACAACATAATGAAATCATAACTACATTCCTTGACATCACCTTACCTAGTCTCCCTACCCATGACACTCAAACTTTCTCCAACCCTAACATCCCTCCTCGATGCAAAGAGGTTAGTTTGGTGTTAGAAGATACACCTATTACAAGTCATGAGGCTGTTGACCCTCCCTTTTCTAATGCTCCTCCCCTTCGGGATAATTTATTTGATAATCCTAGTGGATATTCTCTTGATGCCTCCCTCCCTTGTGATGAAGCATGTTATGAACCTCCTCCATGCTCTCCTACTATGGTATATGGTATGGAACAAGAGAATGAAACCCTAGACAATCAAATAGACTCCCCTATTACCCATCCCACTCTCCCCCATCCCATCATTGATCATCCGCCTACTAGTGATGAAGTTATTTTAGAAGCACCACCCCCTGAATGTCAAGCCCATGAAGCTTATAGTTCTAAATTGTTTCCTCCTAGGGAGGTTATCATGATGCAAACCAAGGATAACATTGACTCTCCTTCCAAAGGGGATGTTAATATTATTCAACCTCAACTCATCCTTTCCCTGCCTTCTAAACTTACATTCACTCTCTACCCACCTAAGACTAATGTGTTGCAGCAATTGAGTCATGATGCCATTGCTCATACACATTACACCTAAAACAACCTATGTTCCCAACCATCAACCTCGACACCTTTACCTTCATCCCCCCCTATCCTTCTTTCTGCCTCTCACTTCAATTCCTTCCTTTGGGAGTATGAACTTGTTGACCAACTAAGGAATACTCCCACTAAAATATCTTTATGGGACCTCATCCAAGCCTCCCCTCACTACTACACCATGATTCAAGAAGCCTTACAACACATTATTGTCCCTTCTAATGAGCAAAAAAATGGCATTGCAACTATGATTCAAGGCTTGAATGCTGACATTGTTTTCCACCAAAGTGAGCTCCCTCCTTTGGAAGTGCAAAACAAAGTTGTATCCTTCATGATCATATCTCAATATAAAATCATAGGGATCAAGTGAACCCTTGTTAATAATGGCTCCTTTGTCAATGTGTGTAGTTTCAATCTCTTAGATAGGCTCCATATCAATAGATCTACCATTCAACCTTCCTCCTTATCCCTCACTGGATTTGATAGTATCAAAAAAAATCCACTTGGTGTGATCACTTTACTTCTTACAGTTGGAGTAGCAATATTAAACACATTGACCCATGTTATGCCAAATGATGTTTCATCCAACCTCATTTTGGGAACGCCATGGATTCATGCAATGAATGGTGTGCTTTCCACACTTCATTAAAAAGTGAAGTACATCTACAAAAACAAAGTGTACACAATTGACATTTATCTTGAACCTTACAGTGTCTTACACCTTGAGCAAGCTTAATCCAAACCCCTCGCCACTACACCCACCTAACATGTGGGACCCGTACAACCAAATTCCTTTAATGATGATTGGGGTTCCTTAAACTTTACCCCTCCCCTAGTGAGATAAACTAAGACCAACAACAAAGATTCTCCACAGGGACACATATTCTTGTTTAAAAAAGACTTGACCAATCCTTCAGAAGCATCCACCTCAACTCCTATAGTCACTAGTGCAAACAACAACCCCTCACCCGATTCAAAAAAGTTGAAAAAGCTTTACGGAAAAGGTAATGAGATCATGAAGAAAATTGGCTATAGTGGACAAGGTTGTGGTGCCAATGAAAAAGGTATCCACAACCCTATCAAGCCTCATACACAAATATTCAACCATGGTCTTGGATTTTTCCCTTTCATCGAAATGATCAAACCTTCCCCTCACACCAACCCTATCTCCAATCACACTTCTCACCCTATCTTCCAAATTGATCCTTTGCAATCAACTAATGATTATTTTCTTAAAGCTAAAGCCATCCTAAAACCTCCTCTTGATTCATATTTTACACACTCCTCTCAAGGAGTATACAAAATCTCACAATCCATAGAGCCCTGTGTAGGTATGACATCCTATATTAAGCAAGACACCTCCTTTTTTCCAACCAAAGGATCCCCTTCTTCCCTCGATCAAGAGGGTTTCTTGTTGAGACTCCTCCAAGATCACTTGATCTCCCTCCCTCCTAGAACTCAAAAGAAATATTCTAACAAACATTCCTTTTATGCCTTCCACCGTGTTCATGGTCATCACACTAACGAGTGTACAACCTTGAGTAGTAAAATCCAACATCTTCAGAAAATTCGTGTTATCCCTTATGTGTGGGCACCTCCTTCCTCTAATCGATGATGATTTTTACCTCTCCCTTGCATTCCCTCATTCCTGCTCACTTTTGTCCTACACTAAGTGGGGGAAAGTGGCTCATTATCCTTTCTCCCCTTCTATGTCACTTGTCGATGTCTCTTTTGACTTATCGTTAACCTTTCATGAACATATAAGAGCAAGCTTGGGATGTGGATGACATGTCTTAAGTTGACTCGCATATGACATAAAAATATTTCCTCATGACATAGCTTTTCGAAAACATATGACTCAACATAGGGCTTTCTGAACAATCACTCATGTCGCTTTCCTCTTCTACTTTAAAGAAATTTCTCATAGTATGGTATTTCAAAATTCCTTTAAAGTGGGGGCATACATCACCACTCACATTTGAGTGTGTGATATTTTTTCTTGTGATCCCTTGTCTTGAAAAAATTGCACACAATGTTGTTCACGATTGAGACATCTACATTTTTCCTCTTTTGCATAAAAGATGAGCCCTTGCCTCTCTTCCAAACACGATGAGGACACTTGCACTTTTCCTCTCTTTGTGACATTACACATATGAGACATCGCATGAACAAAGAAAAACCCCTTTGAACACCATAAATTTCAAATATCACTTCCTTTTGTGGTGCCTTATCAAATTTATCACAATGTATAACTTTGGTATAGTTTGAGAGGGAATCCCAACATGAGGCACAACATTCCCCATAGCCACCTTTGTGAGTACATACCAGTCATGTTTATGTTTCTCACCTTTTGCAACAACTCACCCCATAGACAACCTGATGTTCTATGGCTCTAGAGTGAGCACATATCTCTTTATTCTCTTAATACTAATCCTTGTCTTTTCATGGTCATGCATCTTTTCTTGGTGTAATGCATTCACCCTTGAATGTCTTTGGCATTGATGTCGAGTTGACTTAGAATCTCAATCCTTGGGGGCTTGACCACCTGCTTCATCTTTCTCTTCCATTCTCCACCATCTCCATTGAGCTACTTTAATGTGAGCCTAAATAAATTTAATACTCTCACTAAAGTGGGGTTAAATGTCTCTCCAAAAAGTGTAAACTTTGACACTTTTCGCTCATTTGGACCTTTGCCTATGGATTTTAGACCCTTTTCAGCCTCTTTTTACACCTTTCCAAGCCTTGTGTGAAAGTATTGTAACGTTTTGTAAGACATTTTCACACTCTTCTAGGATTTTCATCACTTAATCAACACCTTATTATGCCAAAATGACCCCTTAATACACTTATAGGTCCAACTTTAGTGTGTTTTATGAAGACGATCCCGAAAAACATAAATAATTATATTTTAATTACAGAAAAACAATGTTATTTGCCTAGGTGGACTAGGTTTCTACCTTGGGAGACCTAGTCCCATGTGGCATAAATTTTTAATTTAACTTAAATTCTTTCAAGATTCTTGTCTCTAAAACCCTAAGGTTGGCTTGTATGGTGTTATTTCGGGAAAATTAGGGCATAAATTGTATAAATAAGCTTCAAAACCCTAATTCCTCATTATGCATCACCCATTTTTCCTCTCACACACAACTCTTCTCAAGAAAGCTAGGGTTTGATCTTTCCATGTCAACAAGACATCATTTCTAAAGCATTCACGGGCTAATTGTTGCAACAACACAATATCTCTATCATGGCAAGGTAACTTACTTCATTACTCCATTTTTTTCATATTCATGCTTTATATTTCTATTTTATTTTGGTTTAGTTACCTAAGATCTCTCCTTGTGTGTTTGTAGATTCGGGTACTTGGAAGATCATTGAAGGATTTGAAGACTTGTTGAAGACCACCCCTTGCATGCAAGGTCAAATCGTCCACCAAAAGTCACTCTCAAACCCAGATATCATAGTTTTGGAATAGAAAAACTATGAAGAACCAGGGTGAAAACCTAGGGCTTTTGTTTCCCCTTCAGAAACTCCATAAATCCTCAAGAGGACTAAGTCACCAAGAATGGCGACCTAGTCCCTTTGGATAGGTCTTTTTGTGATTTTGACATTTCTAGACACCCATTTGGTAGAAATAGACTCTAAACCAACTTTTGGGAATCTAGGACTAGGTCACCCAAATTTGCACAAGTGTCCCTCTCAGCTTCTAAAACATTTCCAATAGCATTTCAAACCTCCAACATATTTCTCTTCCAATTCCAGGTGTACATATTCCTTTCCTTTCATTTTTGTTATAGTTTGTTTACATTTCTTAGGTTGTTTGCATATCATCATGCAATTTCCAACACTTAGATTTATATAATTTGTATTTAATAGTTAGTTTATATTTTTAGTTTATTGCACTTAGACACATTCAATCAGACACACCTCACAACCCCCAACCTAATCCTCATTTGAATGAGCACCCAAAAATCATATCATTAAATGGAAAGAAAGCTCATTTCACAATCAAGAGCTCCTAGGTGAAAAACCCGAGGAGCCTAATTGGGGAATCCTCTTTCCCTTCTTTGTATATCTTTTTGGTGGTTCACAACCACTATGTTTTACTTAGGATTCCTACGGGCTGATAAATGCCTCTTTATTCCATGAATTTCACAAAAGTGTTAAAATCATTAGAGGTGAACTCTCCATCTCTATTAAATCTTAAACATTTGATTTTCATATCCATTTCATTCTCAATCATAGATTTTAATGCCTTAAACACATCTAGATATTTTGATTTTTCTTTGATAAAATTAAACCTAGTCATTCTAGAATAATCATGAATTACTAATATGAAATACCTATCACCTTGAAAACTTCTTAATCTAGTAGGTACACAAATATATGTATGCACCAACTCCAAAGGACTAGTAGTAGACTATTCTTTGACTTTGAAACTATTTTTATCTTGCTTCCCAACCTAAAATTCTTTGCAAATAGAATTGATGGGATTTGTAATCTTTGGAAGATCTATCATATATTTAACTTAACTAATCCTCACTAGGATATAATCAAAACTTATGTGACATATTCTTCTATGCAATAGCCAACTTTCATTGATTCGAGTAATAAAGAAATGACCATCTAAACCTTTGAGCTAATAAAAAATTTCATTTGTACTTCTTGGATAGCAACAACCACAGTTTGGAGCCTTTTCTGATCTCACAACCATTTTTATTAAACACAAGATTATATCCTTTGCTACACATTTTTCTTACACTTAATAGGTTATGTTGAAGACCTTTTAGCATGCTTTCCATAAAAAGTGGTAGAACCTTTTCCACATATCTTAGCAATTGTATCATCACCAAACTTCACAAGACCTCCTTCATATTTCTCAATTTTAACAAACTACTCTTTTCATGGGTTATATAATTTGAGAATCCAATATCAATGATATAATAGTTATTCTCCTTTCTAGCATGAAAATTATCCACCATAGTTCCTTCAACATTATGACCTCTCAGAGTTAGTGTAATTAGTTCCAGAGCACTTCCCTTCATACATCTCTCAAAGTTAGTAGAATTAGTTCCAACATTTAGAGCCATGAACAAGCATTCATTATCTTCATCATCCAGATAATCAAATTCACCATCAGATATATTGTCATATTCTTAAACATAATAACTTCTCTTAATTGATTTACCTTTATTCTCCATATGTCTATCATTTGAAGCTTTTGTTGGAAATCTTGAAGCATAAAAACATATCTTTTCAAAATTGAAACATTTGAAAGGTAGCTTACCTCCATATTTTGGAGTGCCCTTTTTTAGTCTTCTACATCATCAAGATCCTCCTAATCTAATTCATCATTCCTTTTTAATTTTCTATCTTTAAAAGAAATCTTATTCCTTGCATAACTTGGACCAAACTCTCTAATTTAAAAAGTAAATAGAGCACCATAGATCTCTAGAATAATTGCTTACATCTTGAGCTTCCTCAATAGAAAAAACTTTATAACCATAGGTTTTAAGAAGAGTTATCAATATCTTCTTTACCACTTCATTTTCAACAAGTTTTCCACCAAGAACTCTGATGCATTTGGCAACTTCATCCACTTTATGCATGTAGCTTGTGATATTTTAATCTTCCGAAATTTGCATGTTTTCAAATATGATCTTTAAATTTTTCATCTTTTCTTGCTTGACCTTATCACCTCCTTCATAAATACTTTTTAGAATTTTCTAAATCTCATTAGTAGGTTTAAGATTCATAATCTTCATAGGTTCTATATTAGAAATACCACTCAAAAGACCATTTGTTGTTTTACCATTCCTCTCATAATCCTTGATCTCATCATTAATACTCAAACCATTTGTGCACATAGTATATCCATCTTCAATATACTTCCAAACTCCAAATCCTAGGGATACAAAGCAACATTCCATATTGGTCTTCTAGAATGCATAATTTAATACATGAACTAGAAGAGTCTCCTTCTCATGTGTCATCCTAGATCTACCTCAAGCAATTAAGCTTTCTTCTAAGGAACCTTGACTTGTTACCTATTATTGAATGCATAAGGCAACTAAGAGGTGGGTGAATCAATTGTTCATTAAAACATCAAAACCATCAATAATATTCAAATCTATATTAACTTTATTAACCTATAATCTATTAGAGTTATTTAACATGAAAGAAAATAATAGAAATTGAAATACAACACCATACACATCAAATATCATATTTACATGGAAAACTCAAGAAGGGAAAAACCACAGTGATGATTAGATCAAAATATAAAGTAATTGCAATAGTAAATACAAAAGGCTCACTGTCAGATTACAAAAAAGAAGAAAGAATATTGTTACAATTACCACTACATTTGTATCCTTTCTAAATATTGTAGACACCTTCTCATTACTTTTAGTATTATAAAACATTAAATCTCACACTTTCACATTCTACAACTCTACACTTTGCATCACACACATCATACTACACACCACTCTCATCCTACATCAATTCATTGTGCTTATTTATACCATCCTCAACCTTGAAAAAAATCTCCAAAGTTGGCTATGTATCTCAACCATGTAAATTTAAATTAGGTCGAGACCAAAACATTTAGGCACAATGGAAAGGAGTGGATGAAACATAAATCACTTGAACATAATCTAGAATATTCTAAAAACATCTTGAAATCCAACAAATTCCTTATCAACATCTTTCACCTAAAGAACATACTCATCTCGCATTAACAGTCAACTTTCCACATACTATAACTCGTGAAACCAACTTGTGGAGTTCCAAATCATGAACAATTCATAGTAAAGATATATATATAAATTTTGAGAAAACCCTTAGATACACAAGACAAAAAGCAACACTATGGATAAATGTGGAGCAAGATCATTTCTCCAAATAATACTAAATGCATAGCTCACACACTAGTGAACACAACTTTCTCTTCACAATGATCCAAAACAATGAACTTTGGATATCACACATTTGAACACCTCTAATCAACATATTTGAATTGTATAGGAAGATATTCAATACAAAATAACTATGGAGAAAATCCAAAACACTACTTTATATGTCAAAGCACCTCTCAACCACACTATTTTCTCTTTTATTCAAATTTTCTCAAAAGAACTTGGGAACTAAGTGCCAAAAACATGTTCTCATCATCTCAAACACAACAAAACTAAATAAAATACATCAAATCAACCACACACATGCTTATCAAAGTAGCACTAGAGGTTGACACCAGTGACACTACTAATGACAACATAATGCAACTAATCAAAGAATCATCAAGGCTAACATAAGCTTCTAAAAATCTTTCCATAAGCCTCAAAGAAATCAATACAACACAATCTACTCATGCTTGCAACAATATAAGCCTATTGACATCAATGACAACACAAACTTCCAACAAAGTTCACAAGAGTAATGCTAGCTAGGGATCTATAGGAATTCATATTTATTAAATAGTATGTAAGAAATTAAACACTTAGCCTCCATCTCAAGAACCTAATATATATAAGATATAAAACTTCGAACCGTCAAATGATAGTGGAAATTGTGAGATAAAACCACCCAAAAGTGGTACTCAAAGTATCTCCTAATTAAATATTTATTGTGATATTTCATAATGCATCATAAGTTGTGTAGTAGGTTTAATTCTCGTTCGCAATTCTTTTTTGTATCCAAAATTTTTTATTAACTCCTACACAAATTTTTGAGGGCTATAAATTTTGATATAGTCAGTTAATTAATCCTTTTTTTAATAAACTAGTACTCTAATATATCTATCCAATAGCATAAAAATTGTACTATTTGTAATATTAACATTAGGAGCAAGGTTGAGACACCTTTCCCAATATCCTTATCTATTTTTTGTTTTTTGTTATTTTTTTGTTTTATGCTAATTAGGCCTATTTTTTATTCTGTAGACTCTCATTGATTCCCTTTTAAGATAAATGCATTTTAATTGACACCTCTCTTAAGAATCACATTCTCGTAATTACCATTGGTGATCCTTAGAAAAAATTGATGGCTCACAATGGAATGCAAGATTGAGGATTAGTAGTTTCCTATTTCCTATTGCTTTAAATTTGTATGTTATAATAATATTTCTGAATATTAGACCTCACAATTAGGTCACAAGTTGCACTTCCCCTTGCCATTTCTTCTTTTCAATAATTCACATATATAAAACTATGCTGAATTAATGATATGCTAAACTATTGAAAAGCCACCATTACAACAAGATCTTATACAATTTACACCTTCCCTAAGAAGAATAATGATCATGTAAAATTCCATGGCTAGCATTACTTTATAAAATTCCATGGCTATCCTTTAGCCAACACTATGAACGACAATCAATATAGCATGATTAATAAATAGTGTTCACTAAGATGATCAAGCACCTTTTTTCTAAGATAGATTTATCAAGGAATATGGTTAAACTAGGTCAATTTCTCATAGAATTTGAACGCAGGTGTATGTCTCAAAAGGAAATTAAGGGACATATCTATTGACCATTTCACTAATAATTCTTCCCCTTTCATTTCACTTGATCTAAAAGCCTCTACTAATGAATACATTCTAATGGTTAATGTTAATCATTCATAGAAACTATTTTGTAATAGATCATAATGTAAGGTAAGGTTAGGGTTAGCATTTTTCTATTCCTTTACTTAGAATCATTATATATCTGTGTTGGTGTATTCTTTGACTTATAGCAGGCTTACTTAAGTCTAGTTAGCTGTCTAGTTAGCTGTCCACTCCTTTCCACTTCGGATGGATCTTGATTAAGTTGTTTCTCCTATTAAAGAAGGTTGTTCCTTCTTTCATTCTACAGGGAAGCTAATACAATATTTCTTTGTTCATTTGTGCCTGTTTCTGATTTCCTAGATTTCCTAATCCTTATATGGTATGAGAGCAAGGTTTGGAGATAGGACAAGCCTTTAAATGAACAAATTTGTTGTTTTAGTTTGATTGCTGGTCGCAATCTGCATGAAGATGGTTAGACGTCTCTAAACTTTTGAGACACTGTTTGGAGTCAACCTGCACACAGTAATTGGATTGACCCCACCCCTATTTCAATTGGGAGATCGACGGGTTCTTGAGTTCAGGCAAAGGGAGTGAATGCTCGTGAGGGCTCTTTGTTCCCTTCCTTCTCTTATCCGCGTCATGCCTGCCTTCCTCTAGCTCACATGAAATAGAGGAAACCCTCTGATTTGATGTTTTGTTTTGATGCTTTTGCACTGATTTGGTGAATCTCAGTTGACCCCACTCAGTCCCAGCAATTGGCATTGGGAGTCAACGTGGAGAGATCCTTGTGCATGGAGAAATGGCAGAAGGATGAGGGGGGGTTCTCTTGTTGGCGACGGTGACATTGTAGGTGGTGACGACCATGCTGCCATTGCTGTGCTTGAAGGTGATCAAGGATCGAGTCCCGCCCATGGCAGGAGCCACAGGATTGATCCCCCAACATGCCCACCTAGCCGAGGCGTCAGGCTTTGCAGTGAAGGCCATACTGATGCTCCCTTTCACGGGATCGTAGGTCCATGCAAAATTCACGCTGAGCTGCTCAACAATCTGACGCTGTTATTCACCGTAAAAGGCTTGGTACAAGTCGACTGTGCCAGCGCCGCTTGGCGCCTTATCCTCCAAAGAATCCGCCAACAATCTCCCTGTCACAGAGGCGATGGCTGAGAGTGGCGTGAAATTTGTGAAGAGTGATGTGAGGCTTGATATAAGACATGGAGGAGGCATGAAGATCATCGCCTACACCAACTCCAGCAACTCCTAAAGCTCCACGCGGCCTGCCTCAGCAAAGAGGCGTTGCAGATTCGACCTCCACATCCTTTGACTCGGTCTTACCTTTCATTATACTTCTTGTTTGCTTTGATAATTAACAATTTATGCATATCTAATTAATCATCATTGCAAACATTACTTGTTTGGTTCAATCAATCAGCAAAGGGGAGGTGAGTTTTTACATTTTGTCATTCTTAAAAATTTGTAAAAGAAGATTTACTTTTGCAATGAGTTTGTCAAAAGGGGATCACATTGGGGTTTTATTTTCTTCACTAAAATAAAGTTTCAAACAAAGGGGAAAATAAAAAATATTAAGTTTTATAATGGAGGTTTTAATAAGAGAAATTAGGAAGATAGTCTAAGTATATTCAGATGATCAGATTCTATATCTAGTTACCGGGTAGCTGCATATCAACCCAACCTAGTTGAACAAAGCAAAATATATACCAACTGTAATTTCGAGCATTCGAGAGTATCCTAGAGGTATTTGTGCAGTGGTTTCTTTGACTCTGATCTATATCCTATTGCAATATAAGATCAATCACATTCATTTTTCTTCTTCTTCACTCCCTTTAATGAATGACTTGTATTTTGTTTTTCTTTTCGGAGGGGAATTTTTTCCCACATGGGTTCTCGTTTACTCCATCTTATGAGAAAATTTTGTATATGGGTACCTAACATGGTTAGTAGTCACGGCCCATTTCTTCAACCCACCTAAGCTATGCTTAAGGGGGGTGTTGGTGTATTCTTTGACTTACACCAGGCTTACTTAAGCCTAGTTAGCTGTCTAGTTAGTTGTCCACTCTTTTCCACTTCAGGTTCATCTTGATCCCGATCTCCACATCTTGTGGATCTTGATCAAGTTGTTTCTCCTATTAAAGAAGGTTGCTCCTTCTTTCATTCTACAAGGAAGCTAATACAATATTCTTTTTTTCATTTGTGCCTGTTTCTAATTTCCTAGATCTCCTAATCCTAATAATCTTAAATCATATTTCCATAATTGCACTCAATTAGTGAAATAGCATATTATGGGAGACTATTATGTTGAGTAAAAATTCCCCTTCTATCATATTTTTTTGTCCCTCTTAGGACAACCCCATTGACACTATGGATGATTTAAATATTTATTATATTACAATCTATATTCTCCTACCATTACTGATGTGTCCTCTTTATCTAATGTTAAATCATACAATTTGGAGGACTTAGGAAAATAGTATTTAAATTTTGTGCTTCTTTGACTAAGGGTCCATTTCTACAAGTCCTCTAAAATATTTATATTTTCATTTACAAAAAATAAACTACTATAGATATTATTTTGTCTAATGTATTATATTTTCATGGTTATAATATTATTCTTCATTGTTTACTCATAATAAAGATTGATTTTACTCTCCAAAGGGCACATTTGAACAATTATTGAGGATATTCTACTGTAAAAATTAGTTCAAAAGTTCATTCAAATGTGATATTATTCAAAAAATTCAAGAAGACTCTAATTCTCAATGTGCTTCTACACATAAATTCCTTAACACATTTCATATTTAGCATTAATTTTCTACACCCTATTATTTATAATAAATAGACAAATATATTGCAATAAATTTTTTATTTTCCTCTATATTTGCTACACTCAAAATACTTCATCCAATATTTTTCTTACTAATGTATAAAGCATGAAGATGATCAAAATTATCCACATCATATTCATCTCCTTTTATAAAAGATCAAGACTTTATGATTTAAAAAGAAAGTATATTTAACATCTGAAACTATATTAATGTATTTATTTTTATATAAATGTTTAGAAAAGGTTTTGCTCAAGCCATCCATACGATAGATCCCAACAAGTTGCACAATTTGATAGCTTTTAATAAACTAAAAGAATTTTGCTCAAACCATCCATAGCATAGATCCCCACAAGTTACAAAATGACATAGCTTTTAGCTAACTAGAAGATACTCACTTAAAGATAACCATAAATATTACAAGTATGAATAACATATTTTTAATTACTTCAAAATATACAATCTACATTATTCTTGAACAGCTTCTCCTTGTCACTAAACATATACAATAGAAAAATAAACTAGAACAAACATCACATACAATGCCAATGCTTACCAAAAAAAAACCTAGAAATTGAGAAAACACAAAAAGATGAGATTGATAAGACCCTTGAAGACAAAATAATCCACACTGTCATTACTTGTTCACGTTTCTCATCATTTACATCATTATATATACTAAAAAGATTACGCAAGAATATTAAATTTCTCATATGATACAATAACATACAAGTAACACGAAAAAAAATGGATCGAATGTTTCACATTAATCCAAAATATTTAGATCAAAAACACCAACATATGCCTGTGCCATTATTCAAAACTAACAGATCACACAATGAGATTTATCAACAAAAGCATGGACACATTTATAATGAATATTAAAGATAATGAATATTAAAGATATTCATCAATAACATTTTTGACAGAAAATATCAGCGCAGATGATACCTAATAATTTAAAAATATATCAGTTTTGGACAAAAGTAATCTTTGAGATGCATCTTCACAAAACAATTCAAAGAAAACATACAGTAGTCGCTTGCCTGAAATATTGTAAACTTCTCACCCTAACAGCTTAAGTCCAGCAGACCAGGAAAAAAAAAAACCTCTTTAAGTTCTTGAAACAAAGTTGCTTAGAAACAAAACCAATTACGATGCTTATAATATCCAGATTTACTCAAACGCCCATTGATTTTGACGCCTGATTTCTTCCTCCTCCTCAGGAGTGTAGTCATTCTCTATGTTGAATATCTTTCGGATCTCCTGTGGGCTTTTCTCCTTAATGCTGTCTGCTACAGCTGTGCACGTCAAGTCCAGAAGATTGTTTATACACATATACTTGGCAGCCAAAATGAGATCAAAAAGGGTAGCCACATCCACCTTCACGAACTCCTGCTCCCACGTCTTCACATCCTCCTCCGAGATGGCGCTCTTGTCTTCGCTGGGCTTGGCGGCATGCAGATGATACTCGCAGTACTCGATCACCTTCGCCAGAATGTTGCTGGAAATGTTGTCCAATGGCACGGCGGTCTCCATCGCCGTGTCCTCCATGACGTTCTTTACGATCTGCGACTGCACGGCCACGGCATGATCTACCTCGAATATCTTGCCATCCGAACTCTTCAATCTCACCTTAGACTCCTTCGCCATGGATGAGTTGGGATCGCTCGCCATGGTTGTATTGGGGGGGAATCTCACGGAGGGGGTTGAAACAGGGATCTACAAAAACCTTTGGCAAACTGGTTGTGTGATCTTGTATATATATGGTGTTGTTTAGTTTTGTTTGGAGGTGGTTATGTTTTAGGGTTTTGAAATGTGCCGACTCTTTCAAAAAAAAATTATTATTTCATGATTGCTTAAGCTTAGAGGTGTAAGTACCTCTATATTTTCACATTTGCATATCTCCTTGTAGAAACTCTCTACTCAGCTAATTTGTATTTAGCATTGTAAAATAGGATAAAATCAAGGTGAAAGGTACGAATTAATACTGTTAATCATCAAATACATAAAATTGAAGTCTTAAAGGTTTTAATTCAATAATGAAACACAAATGAACATAGAAATATAAAATAACAAAACAATAATATCATAATTATTATGTCATGGTTGAATCATCTTCATTGCTCTTATTCATTTTGTTTTTATATGCTAGTTTGCTCTCAAATTTATAGTATACAAGAATAAGTCTAGTGATAGTGAGAGCAAAATATCAAAGATAGTGGTTATAGTTAGTGTCAAAATAAAAGGGATGTGTCTCTTTTATAGAAAACAAAATTTGAAGGAAGGGTCAAGATTAAATGATGAAGATCAATGGATGAGATTGCTTTGAGAAGCAAAGAAATAAGGTTAGGGCGAAAATAGGGTTTAGTTATTGATGGACGGTGAAGATTAAAAGTTAATAAAATCTTATCAAGGGTGGAGGTTAATTGACATAAGAGATGAGATTTGACAAAGAAAAAGAGGTGGATAGAGTAAATTAAATAATTATAAAATTATTTAATTTAAGAGGGAAAGTGAATAATTAAAGCAATTATTTAATTTTAGAGGATAGGTAAAAGTTCGACTTTTAGTTACAATAATTGGAAACAATTAATTAGAAAGTGGAGGATAATACAAATTAGTAAATAATTAAAATAATTATTTCCAAGTGAGGAAAAGTGAGAAATAATTAAATATAATATAATTTATTTAATAATGGAACAAACGGTTAATAAATAATTAAATAATTAAAATGAGAGTTCATTTAATTCTAGAGTGAAAGGATTAATTGATGACATAATATAATAAATATTAATTTATTAAATCAATCAAAGGCCCAATAGAAAAGGGGAAAATGACAACAAATATTACAAATGAGAATTCATTTAATTCTAAAGTGAAAGGATTAATTAATGAAAGGCAAAATAGAAAAGGGTAAATGAATTAATTAAATAATTAAAACTGTTTAATTAATAGAAGAATGTGACTTTAGACTATAATCAAATCATTAAAATTATTCAGTTATAAGAGAAGAAGGGGAATTGATGAGGAAAATGGTGTTCGCGGGCTTAGGATATTTTCAGTGTTTACAAGTATCATATTCTATTCCAGTAGTTTTGTTTCTTGAATAATATTATGGGTAGCTTTCATTTATTAGAGAGATAATTAGTAAAAAAATTGTCGTGTCTTGTCTTAATTTTTCTATAAACATCAGTTTGTAATTTTTTTGCTTGTATAATTTAACTATTATGAATGAAAATATAAAAGGCTAATGATGTTGAGAAGTAAACAATATTTTTAAATAACTATGAGTATATAGAGGTAAAGCATGCCAAAGATATAGAGAGAATTAAATGATTTATCTAACATGATGAGGATTATTCTTTATTATATTTGTTTACATGTATATTAACCTTATCTTTCATATTGAGTCCTTAGATTCACCTAATTAAATTTATACTAAGTTTTTTTATTTATAGATAGGGCTCGAAATATCATGACAAGGTCATTAGTTATTGAATAAACTCATTAGTTTGAGTCCTAATAGTTTTTATAAATTCCATAATTTAATAAGTTCAAATCATTGATACTATAGTCAAAAAAATGTCTAATTGAAAAATCTCACCTAATTGAT
Organism: Sequoiadendron giganteum; assembly: GCA_007115665.2. Classification (NCBI taxonomy): domain Eukaryota; kingdom Viridiplantae; phylum Streptophyta; class Pinopsida; order Cupressales; family Cupressaceae; genus Sequoiadendron; species Sequoiadendron giganteum. The sequence continues at coordinate 168,923,441 of CM021100.1, read as the reverse complement.
CCTTAATATTATCTTCAAACTTGGTTTAGACTATTCAATCTTTGCTTCTAGGTTTTATGCAACAAGGGATTCCTTAGCATATTACTTTCCTATATCATCATTAAACAAGTTTCAAATAGATCTCACCAAAGAGAAAGATAATATCATATAGATAGCTAAGAATTATAAAGATGAACCTTTTAATTCAAGTAGGCTCTTTTTGAGTGAACATAGTTGTGAGTCCAAACAATGTGTAACTTAATATTGAAGACAACCAAATTTGACCACTTCCATGTGGCCAAATCCATCTCCTTACGCCTCTATGACACCAATATTAATTAATGCATTTATTTAATTAATATTCCACCTTCTACCTAAGGTTCCTAAAGTATTTAATTTAACAATTAAATAATTTATCCTTTATCCTTTCTTCTCTAAATTAAATAAACGTATCAATTATTTAATTTATTCATTTCCACCTTTTGAATTTAAATCAATTTTAAATTCATCCTTTTTCTTTCTCCTTGTCACATCCTTCATAACCCCTCTTCTAATCTGGATTAAGATGTGCACCACTTAATCAAGATTAATGTCACATCCTCCTACATTTCCCACTCACTTCTAATCCCTCATTAAATTTCTTAATCATGTATTTGCACAATTCTAATCTAATCAGCTTGCTATATTTAGCATCCCCTTTTTGGTCAACCTTCACATCTTCCATATTTGGCATAGGTTCTCTCCCCGATGTGAATTTAAAATTCACTCTTTATTCCTCCAAGAATCTCCTTCTTCCCCATGAATTTAAAACACACTTTTGATTCCTCAAAGGAATCTCCATCTTCCCCATGAATTTAAAATTCACTTTTGATTCCTCCAAGGAATCTCCTTTTCCCCATGTGATCATTGAAAGGTCACATGAAGGCCAAGAACCTTCCATGTTTTATCCACAAGGAACTCTTCAACCTCCTCCATAAGAACCTTGTCTTATCCACAAGGTGCTTATCATATGAATTTAAAATTCCTATTTATTCTTCCAACCACCTTATCCACTTCAATCATGTGAATTGAATATTCACATTTATTTCTCCAACCAATTATCTCTTCTCCATGGGGATTTTTTGAGGAATACTAAAATTCTTCATATGTCACTTTCATTCTCACTTGGAGACAAGAGGTTCATTTTTGAAGAAATCCCCTCATCCCCCAAGGTACTTGTAAAGTACTTGTCCTTCCTCCACATCATTTTTACTTCATCCATCTCACCTTACCCCTTGGATAACTCACCCTCCACATGTCAAGATGTGAGGGCTTGTGAGTCCTCAACTCACCACAACCCTCCATCTTGGCCATGGTGGCTCAATCCTAGCCGTTGAATTCTCTAGAGAACTCAAATTCCTCTATAGATACCCCATTATCACATGCTTTAAGGGAACTCATGCATTTAGTAACAAACTTATGATCTTAAACCATTCAAGCCTCCATTGAGCACATTTATCATTCAAGAGTTTGCATCCATTTTGTTCACTTATCACCTATCCATTCACATCTTGCATTTGAATCATTTTTCATCCATTTTTCCTTCACATCGCCATCAAGGAGCACATATTTCCATCTACTTCAAGGGCCAACCAAGGAGATCAACACAAAGGTATAATCACTTTCATTCATTTTCATCTTTCTTTTGTGTTTTACCTAGGCTAATAATTGAGGTGGTCTTGTGTTATTTACATTGCATTCTTAGTTAGTTTTGCATATTTAGAAGTAAAATAAACACCTACACACATTTTTGGCATGCCCAGTGGGATCCATAGATGGGTCATTTTATTTTAAATTTTTGTGTTGTTCGCACTTTTGCAAGTTCAAGTGACTTAGAACGACGATCATGCCCTAGCGGGGACAGCCATGCGGTACACACACCCCTCGATGGTAACATCTGCATTTTTTTGCTTTTTGATTGCATTTTTGTAGGTTCAGGTGACTCAAAAGGACAACCATGCCCTAGCAGAGGTGGCCATTCCCTAGCAAGGGAAGCCACACCCAGGAACACGTGCCCCTCAGTGGTAACATCTACATTTTTTTCTTTTTGATTATATTTTTGTAGGTTCGAGTGACTCAGAAGGGCGACCACGCCCTAGTAGGGGCGGTGACGCTTAGGCATGCATGCCCCTCGATTGTAGCATCATCATTTTAGCCCTCTATCTGATTTGATGGGTGACTAGGTTCTACAAGGATGCATGTTTGTAGAAAATCAGTACCAAAAATTCCCTATTTTCACCAAAGGGGTCACCATGCCCTAGCAGAGGTGGCCACGCCCTAGCAAAGGTGGCCACACCCTAGAAAAGGTGGCCATGCCCTAGCAGGGGTGAGCACGCCCCGGCATACGTGCCTCTCTACAGTAGAAACAACATTTTAGCTCTTAATTTTCACCAATAAAGGCGACCAGGTCCAAACAAAAGGTAAAAAATAGTGTTTTAGTAAATTTGTCTGACTCTGTTTTCTATTGTTTTGTTAAAAATGACCTCCTAATGTTTAGTGTTGGTCATTGTGAAGGGTTTTATGCTAAATTTTGTGCACAAAATTTATGAATGACAAAGAACGGTGGAAAAACTACTAACTTGTTTCTTGTAGGATGAGAGGACCAAGACCTTTAGTTAGCTATTTTTTTTCATTGATTTTACACTAATCAGGCACATAAAATAAGTAGGGGGGGTCAAATAATTTGATTTTATTGTCTAAAAAGTAAGCTACCAACATATCCAATCCTCTTGCACCATTTGGTGATCCTTGGTGAAGAGAAATCATAGCTTACTTAGTTCTTTGTGTTAGCCAAGGGAGTGGAAATCGTTAAAGATTTCCCCTTGCACATAGTGTGAACCTGGGAATAGCTAAAAATGATTAACACTTTCCTTTTAGTTGGACCTACTTGGGGATTTCATCATCCCAAGGGATGATCCTGACCTCATGTACCGGTGGGGTATAAAACGGGGGGAGGTGAAAGCTATACCCCAATCCAGTCGCATCATAATTGGAAGAGTGTCAAAGCTGAGGTGATACCTAGATAGATCTGAAGAGTTGGTATAAGCCTCTTAGTATCTCGTTGGGGTTCCTAACTCACACTTGTGATGGACTGGTGTTCATGGTTTGGGCCTTACGTACCGAGCATAGATCAAGGAATCCCTAGATCACCTTCTTTAGCCTAGTTAGAGAACCATGTTGGTCATACCATTCTTAGTAGTTTTAGGATTGTAATGCTTGAACCCTCTTTTATATGTAAAACCAATGCATATCTCACAAGTCAAGTCAGTATTGTCATTTTGCTTGTTTTTAAGTGTTTTCAGTCCTTTGCCATAGTCATTTTTCACCTAAGTCAAGTTTAGGTTTGTCAAGAGGGGCGACCATGCCCTAGCAGAGGTGGCCATGACCTAGTAGGGGTGGCCATTCCCTATCATATGCACCCCTCTACACCAAAACAAACTATTTTTGACCCATGCTTTCACTCGAAGGGTGACCTTGCCCTACCAAGGGTGACCATGCCCAAAAAATAGGTCATTTCTCAACATCCCCTTGTCATTCTGTCAGTCTATCCCCCTATTTTGAGCATACATTCTTCCATTACATCAACCCATTCATCCATTTAGAGGGTTCATTCTCCCACTGCATCGACATGTTCATCCACTTAGAAAACTCGTGTATCATTCTCGCGACTCAATTTTCCAACCCGTTCATCATTTAGGGAATCCGGTTTTCCATTCAAGGACCCTTTCCATCATTTAGCAAGTCTATTTCACCATCTGTTAGGCTTTCTCTTTATTTAGACAAGTTGAAAAAATAGCAAAGGCAGCCACACCCAGTCATACACACCCCTCTATAGTAAAATCAACATTTTTGGCTCTTTGTTTGGTACAATCAACCCTACCAAAGCTTGAACTGTTGGGGTTCTAAAACCTTGTCATTTTCAGTGATCTAAACACATTCATCCTCATTTTTTCGATTGCAATTCATCCTTTAGTCCATTTGCAAAATTCATTTAGTCATCACTTGCATCATATAGGCACTCTAAAATAATCTCTAGCTAGCAACATCCATCATCACATTATCAATCCAAATCCTTTAAAAAAAATTTTAAAATTCACTATCCGAATTGACCTAGGTTCTTGACCCTAATCATCATCCTTGAACATCCACTTAGGATCGTTATCCATCCTAAGTCGATCATCATCATCGGCCCTATCAATCCCCTTCCATCTCAATGCAGATTCAGTGTCGTGATCATCAGTTCATCCCTTAATTTGATCAATCAACACATTACGTCACCTAGGGTGAACTCTGAACCTAGTTTGCAAACCCTTCCAATCATCCAATCATTTGGTCTTTAATTCAATTTCATCCAATATTATCAATTGTATTATCGATCAAATCCAATCCCTATCCAATCATCCAATCAATTGATACATTATCAACTGATTCATCATATATCATATCAATCAATCCAACATCCAATCCAATCCAAATCATCATCTAGATCATCATTGAGAAACTTAGTTGCATCTTAGATCACTTAGTTAATTTGCAAGTTCATTCTTGTTCAGACTCATTCACAAATGAAAAAGAAAATGGTGGACCAAAAGACCCAAGGTTCCCAACCAAATATCCCACAAGATCCCAGCAACAATTTGCAAGATCCCTATAACAGCACCTCATCCCAATTGAATACTAACATCAAGAATTCCACTCCACCCAATGACGATAACATGGTCAACCAACCCAAAGTCATCATTGATGAATACCTCAATGACCCTGTTAATGTCTAGATGATAGATCATCTCCTAAATGAACGTGGAGATAAGATTTTTTCCACCTTGCTTATGAGAGGATTCAAGCCACTATCCAACTTTGATGCATCATAATATTTTGTTGCTCGCATTCTTCCTACACATATCGATCCACAAACGTCTCAAAATTTCCCAGGGAATTGATATATCCCTGAAGGTGCACCCACAAAAAACTAGTATAACCCCAAGTTTGGAAATGCTATAATACACCAAGTTGCTAGCTATCCCAATCTTCTGATTGCAACTTCAGTAGTACAACTCGAACACCACAATTTGTATGCCTATGGTATTCCTTCATACATCATGTTTGTTCCACCGATTCCATCTCAACAAACACCTATCAACACTGGGGGCACACCTATCCTCACTTTAACGCCACCTCTAGGGTCTACACCAACTAAAAATTTATCGCAACAGGCATTCCAACAGCCTCCTATCAATCCCCACCAACACACTAATACGACTGTTACTTCATCTCTACCACCCCATCATAACATTTCCATCCCACAAAAAGATGTCTTGGCTCTCATACAACTGCCACATCAAGTAACACAAGCAACATCCCAACAGCCACAACTACCACATGGCACTTTCATAGACATCCCCCAACAACAACATATTCCATGTCACCCATCTCACCAACAATAACCACAACAGTGACCCCCACAACACCATGTACATATCCCTACACAAACGCAAAATAATTCGCTTATGCAATATCTCTTTCATCCATCCAAAACATACACTACTTCATCCCACTTCAATTAGAATCCTCATCAAAATGTTTAAAACCAAATGTGGACCCAACTACCACCTTAAACCAATCCTCCATAGACACAAAATCATCCCTACCAACAGCCATCAAATCCATCCCCATACATCACACGGCAGCCCACCATGGCACAACAATACCAATCTTATCCACCCTACCTTCAACAACAACAAACCTGCCAACAAGGTTCATCTTCCATCCCCTATTACCAACAACCATTATCACATCAACAAGGAGGTCCTACCTCTTTGTATTATCAAAATTCTACACAAGAGCAGGGCGCTTCGTCCACTTCTTACTATCAGCAACAACCAACCTACCAACAAATGGCTTCCTCTCATCACAATTTATCATCCTCTTGTCCACCTTACATCAATTCGCAATCCACTTATTCAAATTAGAATCAACAAACACATTCATATGCAACTGAACCCACCTATGATCCAACCACAGCGGGCCCATCCTCATCATACCCACAATACTATCCATACAATCAACCCAGTCAGACTCTTACAACACCCATCAATAAGGACTTGGAAGAGGTTAAAGCTACATTGAAGGATTTATAGGCTAGAATGGGCAAGCAATCCTTGAAGTTCAAGGACATGTGTCCCTATCCTTTTGATCCCTCCATCTCCTGGGTTCCCTTCCCCAAACACTTTGAGATACTGAAATTCAACAAGTATAAGGGAGCCAAGGACCTTAGAGCCCATGTGTAAGAATTTTATGCCCATTTCCAAGAGGTCATGCATAATGACAATTATCTCATCCAACTCTTCCCTAAGAGCCTACAGGGGGTCGCCCTTAACTAGTTCATGGACCTTGAAAAATGATCCATCAAATCCTTTGTACAACTATCCAAATAAATTGTCTCCAACTTCTCTTTTAATTTAGAGGACTTTGACACGCTTGATCTCCTAAAAGAAAAATAGGGTCATGGAGAGACCTTTACAAGCTATCTGCAAAGAGGGTGTGGCTTAGCCAACAAGATGAAATCCCCACTGTCAGAAAAAGATATGGTTACATTTTTCATTGAAAATTCTCATCCAAACATGGCTCACCATTTCTAGCTCCACTACATCACCACCTTTGTGACACTCGTGGAGAAGGGTCCCATCCTAGAATGAGCCCTTGTTGTTAAATAGAAAGTCAAAATTTTCAATTCTGATAAAGAGAAATCCTTTGGGTATAAGCCTCGATATTGGAATAAAAATAAAAATGTTTTTAATGATGGTATCATTGACACTAAACATGTTCAGGTGGCCACCACCTCACAGAAATATCCTCCTTAATAGAATCAATCAATCTTGAACACCATATATGTGCCTCAAGGAGCACCATGAGAATAGTCAAACCAAAACAACCAAGGGGGGAATGATCGGAAGTTCAATCAATTGGGAGATCCCCTTAGCATTGTATTTAACAAACTTTTGCAAGCCATCTACCCCATTACTTATCCTATAACTAAGCCCCTTGATGATTCCAAGCCCAACCCAACTTGGTTCAAAGAGAATGAGTATTGTGACTTCCACAACATCAAAGGGAACGCATTGGATAAATGTCAAGAACTGAAAACTTACATTCAAAGTCTTATACATTGGGGTAAAATCCATGTGGATGCTAACATGACATCTTTCTCCAATTCTCAGCTCCAAATATATCAAAATTATTTTCCTAAACACAATCAAGGTCCAAGTATTTCCAATTCCAATCTTGGTCCTAGCAACAACAATAATCAAAATAATAGCACAAATAATATCAGTTATAAAAATGTGCCATACAATTACCAAGGTGTGGTCACATATTTAGAATAGGTGGAGCCACGTGTATCCATGATACATGTCAAAGGAAAAGATCCACAATTTGTTGTTACCACCCATCAAACCCACATAACGGTCCCAACCACTCTTACATCCACCTAGCTACCATCCGCCAATTCACAATACAACATCCTTGACCACCTTGACAAAAATTCAGCTCAGATTTCTATCCTAGATTTTCTTAGGTCTTCCCCCATGCATCAAGACATCTTGCATAAATCCTTACAAAACACCCAAGTCCCTAATGATATTGATCCCACATAGTTCCAAGCGATGATAGGAAATCTGTCCACAACCTACCAATTAGGTTTCAGTTACAAGGACATGCCACACCTTGACTCAAGTTGTAACTATCCCCCTTCAACTTGAGGTCGGGCTGAATTGTCATAAATTGAAAAGAGTACTTTTAGATAATGGTTTGGCCCTAAATCTTCATACACTAAAGTTTATACAATAGGTAGCATACACCTAGGCTGACCTAAATAATCAAGTTATCACCATTAAGGCATTTGAGAACGGGAAAAGAAATTCTAAGGGCACTATTTGTCTTCCTATTTAGGTGGGTCCCATTGTACAATATACTATGTGTCATGTTTTAGACCTATAACTTCTATAAAACATCCTCCTTTTTAATCCATGGATTCAATCTATGCAAGCCATCCCATCAACCTACCATCAATGTTTGAAGTTCCGATTTCAACGAATGAAAGTAACCATATGGGCTGACCCTCATCCATTTGAATATTGTCATACCCTAGAAGCTTCCTTTCCACATTCACATTACTACCCTGGAGTAGAAATGGTGGCACCTCAAACATTTGATTCTCATCCATCCACCAACACACTTAACACCACATCATCCACCCTTCATCCATGCCATCATCCACGCCTAGTTCCACCAGCACCAAGGTCTGTATCATTGACAAGGGATGTGGTGAGTACAAAATACATGCAACACTAAACATGGCAACCATGCCACCCTCCCCATGGACATATGCGCAACCATCTCCATCCATGTTCCAAAAAATGAAGAAAAGACAATCACCCTAAAAGCTCCAAGTGTGGGGTCAAGCACTTTTCACTCTCCTGGACTGCGACGAGACACACCTGAAGATGACATTAGCCAGTGGATGTACCGTGAAGAACCGAAACCATCTCACCCCTGAAATAGTACTTCTAAGAGGCCTATCCTTGGCCTTCTAAGTTTTCTGAAAAACACAACTATCAGGGGGGAGGCCTCAGTGTGATAGAACAAAGAAAACTGCAACTAATAGAAGCTTTCATTCATCCAAATATGCTGGGCTTAGGTTATGATACTAAAAAAAAGGGTCCTATGGAATCCTCTAGCACTTCTAACAATGTTAGTGTCAACAACGGTTCCCTCAAGGACATACCAGAGGAGGAGTCCATCATACATGCTTACAATGGTGTTGATCACATTAACCTCCCCGCCATGTTTGAATCCCTATCCATTTGCACCATCACATTATCCCTCAAACATCCTGAAATCATAGATTATGACCTACAAGGTACCACACCTCCCAACACCTTTCCCTCACTGGATCAATATGTTCATCTCATGGGATTGGGGGGAGATGAACACCCCAGCCACAAAAACAAAAATAAATAAAATAAAAAAGGGTCACCTAGTGAAAACCTCCCTAAGGCACTTTGTGACTAATAAATAGTAATAACAAAGGTCATATCTACTAGTGAAAACCTCGAAGAGGCACTTAGAGATGGGTATGTTCATCTTACGCGTGTCGAAACTCACTTATTCAGTCGATCATTTATCTTAATCGAAGAGACACAAGCAATAAACTTTGGAACCAAAGAGAACACCAAGATCACTTATATGGCTAAGGCACTATTAGAAGAAGAAAATTCTACCATCATCAATCTCTTGAAAGAAGGAATCATCAATTTTGGCTGGACATACTCATATATTCTCAGCCTTGATCCAACTTTTGTGGTACATCACATAGATGTTTGTCCTAATGCAAAACTTGTTAAATAGAGGCTCAAAAAATGCACCCTCAACTGGCCCTTCCAGTGAAGAAAGAATTCTAAAAGCTATTAGAAGCAAGGTTCATCCAACTGATTGACTACTCCGACTGGATATCCAATATAGTACCAATTGCTAAACCTATTGGAGACATCAAAATTTGTATAGAATTTTGAGATCTTAATAAGGCTTGTCCTAAGGATGACTTCCCTCTACCAGACATTGATATGTTGGTTGACCTCACCGTAGGACATGAGATGCTATCCCTCATGGATGGTTTCTTCGGCTATAACCAGATCAAGATTTCCCTTGAGGACCAACACAAGACCACCTTCACAACACCCTAGGGTACATTATGCTACAATGTCATGCCTTTTCACCTTAAGAATGCGAGGCAAACATACCAGCAGGCTATGAAAGTTATCTTCCATGACATTATCCACATAATAATGGAAGATTATGTTGATAATATATTAGGAAAGTTAGGAACAAGGGAAGAGCACCCTACCATCCTTAAATATATCTTTGAACATCTAGAACAATACAAGCTACGCCTTAATCCCAAGAAATGTGTGTTCGGTGTCACAACCAAAAAATTCCTGGGGTTCATCATCTCCTGTAGAGGAATTGAGGTTGATCCTACTAACGTTAAGGTAATCATGGAAATGCCTCCACCCCATAATCTAAAATAACTAAGGATTCTACAAGGTAAGCATCAGTCCATTCGCAGATTCATTACTCAACTTGGTGATAAATGTCAGTCATTCACACACATCCTAATGAAAGACATTGCATTCAAGTGGAGCCCACAATATAAAATTGGTTTTGATCAGATTAAAGAATACTTGTCTCACCCACCTATTCTCATGCCACCTATCCTAGGAAATCCCCTCCTTTACATTTCAGCTACTTTCATGGCATTAGGGGCATTATTGGGACAACATTATGAATCCTCCAAAGAATGAGTAGTTTACTATATCAGTAAGACTTTGGTCGGTTATGAGCTTAATTATTCTCCAATGGAAAAGTCTTGCCTAACCATCATCTTTAGCTTCTAGAAACATAGACACTACATGCTCATTCATCCAGTTAAGCTCATCTCTAAGTTTAATCCACTAAAATATATGTTATCAAGAACATTATTGATTGGTTGTATGGATAAATGGGTCATGATACTAAGTGAATTTGACATAGAGTGGAGATTGCAAATAAATAAAAGGACAAATCATTGTGGATCAACTAGTGAATGCTCCATTGGTCGATGCCTATCCTTTAGAGATAGAGTTTCTAGATGAAGTGGTCTTTATAGTGTAGAAAGACAACACATGGACATTATATTTTGATGGGTCCCACACTGAAAATGGATCTAGAGTAGGAGTATTTCTCGTCACCCCCCAAGGTGACTACATACCCAAATCATTTAGAATGAATTTTCCTTGCAGCAAAAATATTGTTGAGTATGAGGCTCTCCTCACAGACCTTAGATTGTCGTTCAATTGTGTATAATTTCACACTTGCATGTCTTTGGTGGCTCTCAACTAGTGATCAAGCAAGTTAATGATAAATTCCTCACAAAATATGACAAGTTGTTACCCTAAAAACGCATGGTGGATGACTTCAAGAAATATATCATCTCCATCTAGTTCGACCAAATCCCTAGGATACAAAATAAAGTAGTTGTTGCCATGGCTACTATTGGTTCCCTGTTGGACATGCCTAAAGATCGTACTGAGTGCGAGTTCATGGTAGAACAACTAATAATCCCCACATATGACATCCCTAAGAGAAAAATGGTTTGTGACATTGTTGGCCTTGAATCCCCTTACTACCAAGACATTTACACTTATCTTTGTGATAACACCCTATCATCTGACCTCACAAGAAATCAACGAAAATCATTTATCTAATGCACCACTCGCTACACCATCATCAGTGATACACTTTATCAAGGTGGGTATGATGGAGCCCTCCTTCGGTGTTTAAACGAGACCAAAGCCCACACTACATTAGCAGAAGTGCATAGTGGTATTTGTGGAGCCCACTCTAATGGTATGGCCTTAGCCAAAAGGATTCTAAGAGCATGGTATTACTGGCATACAATTTAACATGATTCTTGTGATTTTGTCAAAAGGTTTCTTCCCTATCAGCAACATGCAAATTTGATCCACGACCCGGCACAAGAGTTACAGCATATCACAAGACCTAGTTCGTTTTCACAATGGGGTTTTGACTTAGTTGGCAGGATCTACCCTCCATCCTCTGATGATCACACTTTAATTATCACAGCTACTAAATACTTTACCAAGTGGGTGGAATCCATACCACTCACTCAAATCATCGGTGTTCAGATATCTAAGTTCATCCTCTACAATATCCTCTATAGGTATGGAATCCCCTCCACCATCATCATTGACAACAAAAAGCCATTCAAGAATAAGTGCATGAAATTCCTCTATGAGGTATATCACATCCAAGATCATTGTTATACCCCCTATTACCCCTAGGGTAATGATCAACAAGACGCAACAAATAAAACACTCATCAAAATCATTAAGAAGATGGTAAATAGCACTGGTCAAGATTGGAATAGGTCCATCTCCATCCGACCCTTTGGGCCTACTACACGTCCACCTGCACCCTCGCCGACACTACTCCATACTCTCTTGTCTATGGCACCAAAGCCATCTTTCCAATCGATGTCAATATCCCCTCACTTTGAATATCTTTGAAGAATTTGATCACTGACGAAGACACCCGAGTGGTGCGACTTGCACAATTAGAATTACTAGATGAAAAATGGGTCAAGGCCTACAACCATATAGAAGCCTATCAACACCAGCTCAAGAGAAGTTACAATAATAAATTCTGCCCGAGTCAATTCAATGTTGGTGACTTATTTCTCAAAGAAAATCAACATAATTAGCAAGATCGAGATAAGAAGGGTAAATTTGAAGCTAATTGGTTAGGCCCTTATGTCATCACCACCAATTATGGTTCTAGATCATACAATATATCTACTCCCAAAGGAAAGCCCCTTGAAGAACCTATCAACATCATCCATCTAAATAAATTATATACTTAGGTTAGCCGGGGTATCCTTCCTGGTAAAATCTCAAAAATACAAAAAAAGTAATAATTTATTAAAAAAAAAAATTCAAAAATATCCAAAAAATGTAAAGAGAAATCATTAATCCTATGGTGAAAATGACCCCTGTGTGGCACCTTGGATACGTGCAATGGGTGAAAACCTACCAATAAACACCTTTTGTATAGGGCTTAATCATTATCTACCTCGTGTCCTTGTTACTTTATGATTTCTCCATCTAGATCTTTATATCATCCTTTCGATGATATCCTCCCATTTACTCGCATCCCCTAGTCACTTGGTATATTTTGATTGAGCATTAGATGAACATAAACCATTATCCAACATCCTGAGCTTATATCCTAATCTAATCTTGTGTGTCACCTCGATACTTTGGTCATCTCCATCTAGATCCCAACCCATCTCTGGTGAACTATGTTTCCCCTGTTCTTTCAGATAGGCAAGGCCAATCATTTGATCTACCCCTAGGGCTTTGTTTTTTCTATCATGTTTGTCTGTCTACCTTTTTTGAACTACGTTGCCCCTATGCTTTCACATAAGCAAGGTCAATCACTTGATCTTCCCTCGTGGTATACTGTCCTTCATCATTTGTCTCCATTGTCCTCTTTTCGATCTTATTCATCATTGGTCTTTGTTCTTTTTCAAACTACGCAGCCCTTGCGCTTGCACGTAGGAAAGGTTGATATTTTGATCTTCCCCTACGGCTTTTGTTTATTTTTCCTTTTGGTGGTCAGTCTGTCTAATCATCTTCTTCCATCATCTGTCTTCATCATCATATTCCTGCTTTTATCATGGCCTTTACTTCAACTATGAGAGCTCTACACTTTCATGTAGGCAAGGTTGATCTTTGATCAACCCCCAAGCCCCTAGGTCTTTAGGGTGAGTTATCCTTGTTTCTTTTTGTCAAGGTATGTCCTTATCTCATTGGTACCTCACAAATAGAATCTAGTATCATGAGGTTTAATTAGTTTTTGAATATCCTGTGTCATTATCAATCTTTTAGTTTAGCATCCATCTTTGGTCTCAACAAGATGTATCTATCCTAACAGACTGTATCAACCCCATCCATCATCTTGATCCTATGCAAAAGGATGTTTTGAAATTGATTGCAATCTTTTGATGTTTTTGGTTTCTGTTTATCATTTGAGCTCCCTATCATCACTTGTTGAGGTTGTCATAATCTCTCATATTATGATGTGTTTTGACTAGTTTACATAGGGTCATATCTTGAATTTTCTTTTGTTTTTTGTTTTTTAGTTGTCCCACATAGTACCCATCAAGACCTCTAAGGTCTTGTGTTGTGCTGGGACATCCTTTTGTTCTTGTGGTTATCCAAATACCTAGTCTGATCAAAGTCATCGTGACTTTGGGGTATTGGGATGAACTTCTTGTTTGATGTTTTTTTTTATGCATTAGACACTAATAAACCTTGATCCATATACCATGGTAACTGGTGTCTTGTGCTATAGAAAAAATCAGTGCTCCAAAGATGCCAACCTGCATTAGGATTGCATTTTATTTTCTCCTCCATTGAATTCATGTATCCTCCATCCCTTCTTTTCCCCTAACTTAATATTTTGGATTGTGCAAACACTAATTCCCTCCACTTTCCCCTTTCTCCTCAGGAGTACTATGTTTCTTGACAGGTGCATTCACACACCCATCACTTTCTTCACCACCATCATTCTGCAAGCCCTTATTGACATCACACTGCATTTTACATTCTCATTCTAGGTTCATTAAATTGCATTACATAATCATTTTAAGCTATGTAGGTTAATTTTCATCCTATGCTTCTGAACATTCATTCACATATTCATCTTATTTCATATCATTAGGTTCATTACCAAATCCATCATACACATTAAACATCATGCATGTCATAATAAATCATCCACAATAGCAACAATTACAACACCCATAAGATCATATTCATTACACCATAAATTCATAAATAACCATCTCATTTTGCATATCATATCATCCACATAGGGATAGAAATCATCCATCGTATCCTACATCATAGATATTAGACATCATGCATTCATAAATAACCATCTCATTTTGCATATCATATCATCCACATACAGAAAGAAATCATCCATCGCATCCTGCATCATAGAGTGTCAACAATCATGCATATCATAATAAGCATCCACGTAGAAATAATCATAAATAATCCATCACATCCTTATGCATTATAATCATACATCCATATAGGAATATTCATATATCACATCATCCATCATAAATTCATAAAAATACATGCATAAATAAGATCATCCACCATATACATAAAGTCAATAAAGGGCTCTCACATATCATATCCAATATCCAAAAAATATAGTATCCATCATGACATCCATAACCAAAAATAAAATACAAGTACAAGGATCTACATCAAAAATCATTGCCACTCTTTACTATCCATCCATCCTGCACCTATCAAAATCTGATAAGCTATCACTTGCTAAATGAGCTTCCCACATATGATCTTTGTTAAGACTCAGGCACCGGCCCTCTATGAGGGGGGGTCACCTGAGAGCCAGTAAATCCTCAGGTCTTTGTCCCTAGTGACTGGGATGGCACGGGCATCTGAGGTGCCTGCTGCTCAAATTGAAACATGCACTAGGATAGATATAGAACTACATATTGATAAGCAACCATCCAGAAAGATGTCTCTCTCATATACTCATCTCTCTCTATAGCCTGACCTTGGAGAATGTTTCTATATCTATCTTGACCTCGGGTAATGACTCTCCTCTCCTCTACCCATGTCCCTTGTGCCATCCTCAGTTGGTCAACCTCCACCTGTAGTCAAGCTCTCACCTTCCATTGCTCGTACCTCTAAGGCATCCCCCTCTCCCTGAAATCTCTACACCACTACCCCTAATCCATCACAACCACTTTGTAATATCACTTTTTGTGCCCATGTAACATCCCTCTCCACCTACCTAGCCTGAACCTCTGCTAGTGCAGTATCCCTCTCCCCCTACATCACCTGAACATTTCCATGTAAGGCATATACCTCTATATGCACCATATCCCTCTCTCTCTAGGCAATCTCTAACTGGGTCTTTGTTGCCTCTACCCTCGACCTCACCTCCCCAAGTATTTTCTTTGTCATAGACGCCCTATCTTGGAGCTCATTCCTCTCACTCACCAACTCTATCACCTATGCCCTCAACTCCTCCATATCCCTCTCGGTTTTTTGCCCATCCCCTCCAGACTCCTATTGTCCCCTGCCCTACGATATAGTCATCACTACCTATAATTTGTCTGGGTCCTACGTCACCCTGTTTAGCTCACTGCATAGCTCATCTCTCTCCTACTCTGCATCCTATACCTGTGAAGTCAAATGGTAAACAATGAAGCCATAATCCCTTTATCCTACAACCTCTAATCTAACTACCTCTTCCTCAAGCCTCCTCCCCTCAACCCCAAGTTTGACAACCTCTGCCTCTGCAATCCTCAGCCTCTACTCTATCATCTGGAGCCTCACTTGGGCCCCCATCAATAATATGGTGGGATCCTCATGTGGTACATATGGTATCATCGCTAGTGGCTCCACCACAAGGAATTCCACATCCATCACATCCTCTTGTGCATCTCTCTCCTTGTGCATGTCTACCTCTAGTCTCTCAAGCTCCTATTGAGCCCCAATCACCACCCAAACTCTCCTTGGTTGTTCCCTCTACCCTACCCTCATCTACCATCTCACCTTTGGCTACTCTCTCTGCTCGTGCATCTCCATCTCTAGCTCATTGGGTACCTACTCATCTCTGCTTTCCACATGGGCTCTCCTCCACTATCTCCTCCTCCTCGGTATCCTCACGGGCTGACCTGGGGTCCCTGCCCTCTCTTGACCTATCTCTTGATGGTGTCCCTCTTCCCTCATCATCATCTTTGCCTCATCCTACTCCTATTGAGCCCCCACCTCCTATTGTGCCCTCCTCGACTATACACTCCCAATCTACTATCCTCCATCTCCCACCTCTACCTCTGATTCATCTCTCATCTCCACATCCTGCTACTCCCACCACTCGCTCCCTCTTCAACTTTCACCTCCTCCTCGTCAGCTGTCATGTGGCCCCTATGTCCGCCTGGACTCTGGCTCTACTCTATGGCCCCTACCTTCACCTGGCATCTAGCTCCTCTCTGCTACCAATCTTTGCTCATCCTTAGATCCCCACCCAAGTGCACCTATAATAGGCACCTCTGGTGTAATCCTCACCCACTGATGTCTGTGCAACCATCTCTCATACTGAGGTGTCACTTCTACCTCCTCCTCCCCTCTAGTCCTCCCTAGATAAGATTCTAACTGTAATGTTGCCCAATTCTGTCTAGAAAATCTTGGAGCAATCAGCTCCCCCCATGGCCACTCTTGGTTGATCTGACGAAACATGTCTAGCCCCTGTAGAATATCTTTTATGGTCCCAAACTTCCTGGCCACTCAGTCAGGCCTGTACACCTCCACTATGCACGGTGTCATCCAACCTATGAAGCACCTAGTGTAGAAATAACCCCTGCATCTCCCCTCCTCTGTCCTCCACTTGGTAAACCATCAAAACATGTATGACCGCCATACTATTTCCTCCTCCTCTAGCTCATCTAGCCTCCACCTCCACCTATCTAAAATCCTAACGCCCTCATAATGCAAGACCCAGACATACTCGAAACCGTACTACCAAGTCGTAGGCGTTGCCTCATCTGTTGTCCCCACTTTGACTACTCTTAGCCTGACAACACTAATAAGCTCCCACACCCACACCTACAATAGGGTCATGTATGTCACATTGACTGCCCCTCAATAGCATGCCATGTTCATGTTCTGATATAATTGTGCTAATACATATATCCCCCATGTGAACTACTCCTCCCTCCCCTTGATAATATGTTGAATAATCTCCATGTATCTTAGGTTACAGAACTATTTGCTCTTGTTCGGTAATAGTAACCCACTAATCAAACCACACAAGTACAATGGTAGGGTTGGTATCCCCACTACCAAACACCAATACACATCTAGCCCATGAATCTCAATGGGAAGGTCCTCATGTCCAAATAGCACAAACAGGGTCCGATCCAACTCCTCCCCATAGACCTCACCTCGCTCACTAGTCGCCCTGTTATAGGGAGCCTATGAATTCACCATACATCCTCCAATGTAACTATCATCTCCCCCATCGGTAGATGGAATGTGGATGTCTCTTAACGCCAACACTCTATGAGCATTGTCAATAGTGCTCGATGCTGTCTCATCATGGGATATCCTAGTAGATGTTGTAATCGTGCCACCTCCAGCGTATGGTGGTTTGCTCCGGTCATGGCCATCCTCGTGGTCGTGAAGACCTTGGACCATCTCTCTCACGTTCGTAACTTCTTGAATCGTTGCACCCATACAACAACATTATGTCAGTCATTTCTCACATTTCCTCTCCTCTACTTTTCTGACCTCGCATTATTTTTTCTCACAATTCCCTCCCATTTTCCTACCTTTAACTTTCTGCTCTTCCCTTTTCACTGGTCCCCCTCTTCTCGAGTGTGGTCGCCCCCTTTTAGGGCACAACCGTGCTTCCCCAAGCAATGTCACCCTTTTCTAGGGCATCATTGCCGATTTTGGGGTATGGCCACCCCGGGAGGGGCACAGTTTCCACCAGAAGTGCACGACTGCCCCATCTGGGGTAGGGTTGGCCCCGCAAGAGCACAGTTGCCTCGGTCGGGGTGAGGCCACCTTGGTCAAGGAGGGGCTGCCCCCAACGAGGCGCGACCATCTTGGCTAGGGCATAGCTACCCCTATCATGGGGCGCCATCGCCCCTAGAGTCTTGTTGGGTGGACCCAACCTAGGTCGACCCTGGGGCAAGTCCGCCCTCCTTTTTTTTCTTCCCTCGACCCTTTTTCGGGCCCGTTTTTCTAATTTTTTGCCCTTTAACAGGTAAGATCCCTTCCCTCCTCCCCTAGCCTCTACAAGCCTATTGTAACTACCCCATTGGCAAATTCCCAATTTTTCCCCCAACCCATTTTCCTAACCTACCCCGAAACCAAAACCCATGTTTTGAAAATAGCATGAAACTTAAACAATATCTCAAAAATACTTAAAATCACAATGGGAGTTTTGACACCTCACCCAGTGTGGCACCACACGCACATGGAAAAGCACCTGCAACTCATCCGCTCGGTGGACAATCTCATCATTGTAATCGATTGACATCCTCGTCTCCTCTACTCCTCCCTTTCTTCTCCTCTCTCTTTGTCTTCTTCAACTACCAGGTGTACAAATGAAGACTCTCAAGTTACTATAAGCAATTTTCCCCCTAGTTTTAAAATCACTTTTAAGTGGGGTATTTTTACTTTTTATTTACCCTTTTTAACCCTCATTAATTCTAAAACTTATGTGGGTGGCCAGTTGCACACCGTGTGTCAAATCGACTCCATTCAAAAGGAAAACCTGCCTAATTTTTTGAGCTCTATCCAACCATCCCTTTCATTTCTTCATATCAAGACATCACCCAAGGCCCCCTTTTTCTTCCCCTATCGCCCTCTCGAGGGGGCATACCCTACCATTCTCACCCGTTCCTCTGCCATGGTCATTCCCTTACAAGATCGAGGCATCTCCTTTCATTTTTTTTCTTTTCAAAAAATCACGTAATTTCTCCGATGTTGGGGCATCATGTTCTAGTCTCTTCTTCTATGGAGTCATGTACATTTTCTTATCTTCAAAACACTGTTATTCTAACAATATTTTGAAGAGGGGAAAAATGTACACATCCAAATTTAACCTCTTCCATATGGCCAAATTTGTCTCCTTATGCCTCTGTGACACCAATATAAATTAATGTATTCATTTAATTGATATTTCACCTTCTGCCTAAGTTTTCTAAAGTATTTAATTTAATAATTAAATACTTTATCTTTTCTTCTATAAATTAAATAAACATATCAATTATTTAATTTAGTCATTTCTCCCTTTTGAATTTAAATCAATTTTAAATTCATCCTTTTTCTCTCTCCTTGTCACATCCTCCATAACCCCTCTTCTAATCTGGATTAATATGTTCACCACTTAATCAAGATTAATGTCACATCCTCCTAAATTTTCTACTTGCTTCTAATCCCTCATTAATTTTCTTAATCATGTATTTGCATAATCCTCATCTAATCCCCTTCCTATATTTAGCATCCCCATTTTGGTCAATCTTCACATCTTCCATATTTGTAATAGGTTCTCTTCCCCATGTGAATTTAAAATTCACTCTTTATTCCTCCAAGAATCCCCCTCTTCCCCATGAATTTAAAATACACTTTTGATTCCTCCAAGGAATATCCCTCTTCCCCATTAATTTAAAATTCACTTTTGATTCCTCCAAGGAATCTCTTCTTCCCCAAGTGATCATTGAAAGGTCACATAAAGTCACATGAAGGCCAAGAACCTTCCATTATAAGGGCCTTGTTTTTTCCACAAGGAACTCTGCAGCCTCCTCCATAAAAACCTTGTCTTATCCACAAGGTGCTTATCATATGAATTTAAAATTCATATTTATTCTCCCAACCACCTTATCCACCTTAGTCATGTGAATTAAATATTCACATTTATTTCTCCAACCAATTCTCTCTTCTCCATGGGGATTTTTTGAGGAATACTAAAATTCCTCATATGTCACTTTCATTCTCACTTGGAGACAAGAGGTTCCTTTTTGAGGAAATCCTCTCATCCCCCAAGGTACTTTAAAATTACTTGTCCTTCCTCCACATCATTTGTACTTTTTCCATCTCACCTTACCCGTTGGATAACTCGCCCTCCACATGTCAAGATGTGAGGGCTTGTGAGTCCTCAACTCACCACAACCCTCTATCTTGGCCATGGTGGCTGAATCCTGACTGTTGAATTCTCTAGAGAATTCAAATTCCTCTATAAATACCCTCTCTCACATGTTGTAAGGGACCTTATGCATTTATTAATAAACTTAGGATCTTAAGCCATTCAAGCCTATATTAAGCACATTTTGCATTCAAGAGCTTGCATCCATTTTGTTCACTTATCACCTATCCACTCTCATCTTGCATTTGAATAATTTTCCATCCATTTTTTCCTTCATATCACCATCAAGGGCCAACCAAGGAGATCAGCACAAAGTTATAATCATCTTCATTCATTTTTATCTTTCTTTTTTTGTTTTACTTAGGCTAACCATTGAGGTGGTCTTGTGTTATTTACATTCCATTCTTAGTTAGTTTTCCATATTTAGAAGTAAAATAAACACCTTCACACAAATATTACCAAATCTTGTTTCTCACTATCCTAGGTAGAGCAACGAGCTTTGGTCTACATGTGCAAGAGATGAAAAGGCATCTACCTCACACCTGCTACCTTTAGCCTCTCACTGCCTCTAGGTATGGGCTCTTTAATTGCCTTGTAAGTACACCTTATTGTATTTTGCCTTATTTTTGTGTCCTTAGCCTATGTCAAGGTTCGATTAAAGTTTTAGGTTTTATTTTTTGTGAATTTTTATATTGGACTTTGTGTAGGATTGTAATAATTTTATTATTTCAGAGGTTATTGTGATCCTTCTCGCACAAATTTGATTAATACATCTATGTGAGAATATATGGAGGTATATACAATGGTTGAATGTGGAGAATCCAATATGTCTAAAGATGAAGCTTGAAACATATTCAAAGAAGCCTTTCAAACTAAATAACTAGAAGCACCAAAACCAAAAGTAGTCTAGAATGTGGGATTTAGAGATAATAGTGGAGGGGTTGGGATCATAGAAGGTGGATGTGAAAGAGGTAAGGACCCCTTTCCACCTAAAGTTTTAATGCTTAAGCCTAATGATTTGAACAATCTCCCAATGAGAATTTTTATTAATAATTGGCTAAACCTTATCTAGGGGAAAAAATTGGAATATACATTTCACTTTGCAAAATGATTCAAAGAAGTTTGTTTGTATTTTTTAAAAAAACAATTATATCTAAAGGATGGTTTTGGAAAAGGATTTTTGGATTATTATTAAATCCCTCTATAGGGTTGTATCTTGATTACCTAAGATGACCCAAAATGAGATTATATTTTTTTCTATGCAAAGATGGACTAATATAAAGAATGTTCCTCCTCAGATGTGGGTATTTTTACCCCAGATGTTAAAACGAATTGGTAAAATCTTGCAAATTGAAAATACAAAGTCCTCTTTGCTGCACTTGGATGCTATAATTTTTATCTCATTTAAAATAAGGATTGAAATTCTAGAAATCATAAAAGTTGAATTTGAAAGTAATTTGTACTTGAATATGAAATAGAAACCCTAGGGGCCCTAAATTCTTATTTTTTATGCAAAAATAATGGACATAAAAAAGGGACTATCCAAAACTAGTAAACAAAAGGAATGGAAAAACCCTTAGGGAAACCTTCAATAGTCAACATACACCAAAAAAATTAGAGGAAGGTTTTACAAACATTTATACCTTTTTTCATAAAGAAGCCCCAAGCCCACCTTCAGATGGTGGTTGTCGGACATAGTCTAAGAATTGGTCTAAGGACAATGTGCAAGATGAACTAGACCTAGACATGTTAATGATGGAAAACAAAAAGTCACCATTATGGAGGTGGATATATGTAAAAATCATGAAACTGAGGTCTCCCCTAATTAGAATAATGATATGTTAGGGAAAATATTATAAATAAAGATGAGAAAGGATTGGATATTTGAAATAAAAATGCACAATGATTTGTGTGTGATAAACTAAAATAATAGATAAGGAGAAATAAAATAGAGGCAACCTTCAAAGACTATAAATTATGTAGACTGGGGTGATATCCCATATGATGATGAATATAGAAAAGAATACCATGGCATTAAAAGTAGCAAACCTAAAAAGGCTTTGAAAAAAAATTAAATAAGATTAAAGCTTCTGGTGCATCACCTTAGTTAATTTTTATTAATGTGTTTCCTCCCCCTTTTTTCCAAACAAAAAGGAAGATTTAACTTCTTTAAAAAATTCCTAGAGGTCTTTCAGTGAAGCACATAAAGGTCCCCCATTCAATGGATTTCTCATAAGCTTGTTCAGAGAGGTGCAAAATTTTATTATCAACAAAGAGCATGATGGATTCCAATTTCAGGAGATGTATTGGTCATTTCCTTCAACCCAATGATTTTTTGGGTAAGTGCTTTGATATTCAAGCTTCATCCTACTTGCAATATCAAGCAATGTGTCATTATGTTTCTTATTTGCTAAGGGTTTTTTGAATTCCTCATAGGTAGATCTTGTTATTTTTATATAAGAATCCTTATCTAATGCGCTTGAGAACAATTTTATGTATTTTAGCTCATAATACCCTTAGAAGAACTTAATTGAGGACACACACATTATTATCAATCAATTTTATTTGTTATTGTGGAGGAAGAAATACCAAAATAGGTTTTTTACTAACACACACTCCTATATAGCCACCCTACCATCTCTCTTGTAGATTTTTTACAAGTTCATATCTGTAGATCAAATTTTGTAGGGTTGGAATCAGAGAGTAGACAAAGGGGCTGATGCAAGAAGTTGGGTCCACAAAAAGCTCAAAAAGTGGAAGTGTTTTTGCTGTTTTTCAGAATTTGTCACACTTGAACTGAAAATTTGAGGCACTTACACAATGAATTTTTAAAAAAGTCAATACTATGAAATTTAGATATTTGAATCTAGTTTCTAAATATGTAAATTATTCAAATACCCAGATTGTAGAAACTAAATTTTGATAAAGATCTATAAAAACAACTTTTTAAAAGTCCCTGTTTTTTTACCATACCATGCACATGTACGGACAACACTTTTTGAATCAAATAAAATTATTTTACTAATTCCTTTTGGAGAAAGAGAGCTAACAACATGAAAATTGATGAGGAATTTTTTTTGTAATTTTTTGTTGAATATTTTGTTTTTTATTTAATTTTTATTGGCCTTAATTGTTGTTTTCAAAAATCAACGTATATGGACAGCATAATTTGACCTAAACTAAAAAAAAATTGAAATTTTTTTTTTTCATTGTGTAAAGAATTGTCTAAAGATTGATGTCATATAATTTTTTTTATAAAAACTTTAACCAAAAAAAAGTTATTAAAAAACAAAAAAAGTCTGATATTTCAAGTTTAATGACTAGTTTGATTTGAAATTAATTAAAAAATAGAAAATATAATCCAATCTTAATAAAAATTATATATTTAAAAACTAGATATCATGTTCTGTAATGGGTTTTAATTTTATAGATTGATTCAGAAAAAAAATTCATCAACCATATTGTCAAAGTTGAACATTCTTCTTCAATCTGCCTTAGTTTTTTAGTTGCAGGTCAAAGGCTAAGGCTCGGATTGCCAAAGCTTTCCCGAACCTAAAACCAAGTCTCCAGGCAGGTTGGGAAACAAATTTTTCAATAACGCGTACACGTTATTGAAAAAAAAACGTGTACGTGTTTCATAACGCGTATGCGTTATGTTTTTACCCATTGGGTAAAGGTAACGCGTACGCATTATGAAACGCGTACGCATTCCTTTTTAAGAATGTGTACACGTTTCATAACACGTACGCATTTCTAATATATCTGTTTATCCTGATTTGACAATTTTTTGATACAGTACGGTTTTCTTGCAACATTCTTTTTCTGAAGTACAACCCGCAAGTTCGATTTTCTGCATTTTTTATTACAAATTTGTCTTGTGCAGGGCATATTCTATTGCAAATTGGTTGAAAAGTCAAGTGCAGGTTGAATTTTCTGAAGTGGAATCAAATACAAGAATAATTTACAAGAAGATTCAAAAAAACATTTTTGGATGTATTCATGATATTTTTGTGTACTTCAAAGTTCAAAGAAGAAAGGATCTTCATAGTACAAAGTGTTATTTGAATATTTGAAGGAGATAAAAATTTGAAAATTGGTTACAAGTAAATCATTTCTTTTTTCATCAAAAAGGGTTTTGTAACCATGGGATCAAAACAAAGACAAAGAAAAAAGTGTAGAATGTCAATGACACCCGAAGAAATTCAAGCAAATAAAGATATGGAGGCAAAAAGATAAAAGGATAGAAGAGAAAGAATTCGTCAAATGAAAAATTTGGAAGCATCTACTTCAATGAATGTTGAAGAGAAAGTCATGAATGATGAAATGAATATAGATGATGCAAATGTGGAGATGGTGAATATAGAAGAAAATACAATTATGGAGAGAAACTCAACTATGTCTTCAACTACAACTTTGAATGATATGGAAACAGTACATATGCAAACAACTTCGGGTATGTCTTCAAATCCACCTCCCAATGATATGGAAAATGCACCTATTCAAACAATCTCTCCAGGTATTCTTTCAAACCCAAGTCTTGATAATATTGATTTTGCTTGTTTAGATGAAGCTGGATACACCATTGATGATATCAATAATTATAGGGTTGAAAGAATCCAAAAACAAAAAAATGATGAAAATATATCTTATGAGAATGCAAATGCTAATCAAATCCCTCATATTGATGAAAATGAGAATGAAATCTTTTTTACTTTTGAAAATGAAAATGGAACCCCTTGTGTGAATGAAAATGAAACCCCTTGTGTGAATGAAAATGAAACCCCTTGTATGGATGAAGATGAAAATGTTTTTTTTACAATTGAAAAAGATGTGTTAGATAACCTTCATGGTAAAGTTTCTTGGAGACAAATTAGAACTTATGGAAATAAAATATATAAAATGTTTTTTTATAGAAAGAAATTAGGATTCCAATGTCAACTCATGGTGCAATTGATGAGAATGTGGAAAATGAGAAAAGTGATGAAAAAATTAGGTATTTTTGTAAAACCAAAAAAGAAAGATGATTCAGTAGAACAAGTCATTTCTAGTGTTGCTAATGTTATTGATTTTAAAGGTAAGAAAAGTCAATCTAAACATAAAAATGCAGCTCATCGTGCAATAACAACTACTTTAGTTGATAAAGCAACTTCAAATAAAAGAATGTTAAGTAGGATTAGTAAATGTATAAAAGTAAATCCCAAAACTTTGATTAGAGTTGCTAAAAGAAGAGAAAATGTTGAAAATGATCCAATTAATCAATGTTGGAGTTTTAATGGTAGACTCCCAAGATCAGACATGAAATTAACTAATGAAATTAAATCTTTAATCGATAAATTTTGGCATGATAATATAAGAGTATCACCTAACATTAGAGATGTCTTAAAATTAAGGGTGGGTTCCAAAATTCGTGTACCTCATCCAAAGCATCTCTTAGATATGACTCAAACTGAATTATATAAAAAAAATTTAGATGCTTCAATCTTACCATTGAATATTAAAATAAGTCAAAGATTATTCGAAAAGTGTAAACCTTGGTATGTTAGAATTAATAAGCAACGAATCTCTTGTTGTTGTAAGACTCATATACAATTTTGTTATTATTATGATAGTTTTCAATATATACAATGCACTTTGCATGTTAACCAAATTATGCAGGACATTTGTGGTATTAATATGCCACCTCAAAGAATCAAAGATTTTATATCAGGTTTGTTTTGCGAACCCTCTAACGGAAACTTATTTTATTTAAAATCATGTATTTCTAGAGAATGTGATAGATGTGCTAACTTTTCATTATTAGGTGAATGTATGCATGAAAGTAGTTTAAATGAATTTGGACAACAATTAGTAGATGTAAAAAGATTCAAAAATGTTGAGTATTCTTTAAAAGATGGAAAAACTGGAAAACGTTGTGAGCTAATTATGGAAAAAAATACTGTGCATGCATTTATTAAAGAATTTAAAGATAAGATTGTACCTAAATATGTTCAACACTCTCAGTATGCTAATTGGCTTGATAATCAATTTCATTTATGTAAAAACACATTTCCAATTGGAACTATATTGTCGGTTGTTGATTTTGCTGAAAATTATACTCTTGCTCCACAAGAAGAAATTCAATCCCAGTATTATAATTCAGTGCAAGTATCTATTTTTGTTCATATTGTTTATAGACATGTAGATGATAGTAGAGAATATAATAGAAATTTTTTGAGAGAGTACCATTTTTATGTAAGTGATAATCGATTACATTCATCTGAGTTTGTTCAATATTGTTTTGATATATTTTACAAAAATTTAAAAGAAAGAGGAATTCAATTGCTAGAACATCTCATATGGTTAGATAATTGTATGGGTCAATTCAAAAATGCTAGGATGTTTTATTGGTTATGTAGATTTCATAAGGAAAATAATATCCAGCACATATGGAGTTTTTTTGAAGCTAGTCATGGTAAGGGAGAACACAATGGAGCAGGTGCATGTGTGAAAAGAGCTCTTGCTAGAGAGCAACTAAAATTTGAGGATGCTGCAAAATTTAGAGATGCATGTGCAATTGTAGATTGGTGCAATACCAAATTATCTACAAGAGTAAGTGAGAGCTCAATAATTCACCGCTTCTTTTGGTTAGTTGAAGAAAATGATATTTGTTCTCGTCAAGATTGTGAAACAATTAATGGATCTGCAAAATGGCATTCATTTGAGAGTTCGAATGCAAACACATAGACAATATGGATAAGGGATTTGGCATGCTTTTGTCAATTTTGTATTGCAGGTGATTGGGAGGCTTGTGAAAATATTGAATGGGTTGAACAATGGCAACAAAGAGCCTTAACACCTACATCGACACATGTTCAACATGGAACAATAATTGAAGATAATCAAGCGCTCACATCAGATGATTATGACCGTGTTTCTGATCTTGTACAAGAAGGTACATTATTTATTGAGATGAATTTTATGTGTATGCATGTTTATATACATGAATTAAATATAATTCATGCTCTTTATTGAATTCTTTATCTATTTTTGTAGGACATGTGTATGTTGTTGTTCCACCCGAGGGGAATGAAGAGGAGACAGAGTACTGGTTGGCTAGATGTGTTGAGAGAAAATATAAGTTGGTACATCCTACAGTGGATGATGATAACTTTGAGTATCCAACTGGTTCAGTCATTGTTGTTGGCACCTGGCTTCGAAAATATTTGATAGGAAAGAATGGCTTGCCTGCATTTGAAGATTATGAAAGACACAAGAAGATTATACATTATTCACATTTGATTTTGGCAACCAATATAAAACTAGTTAGATATCACAGGAGGCCTGCTAATAAAGTTTTATGGACACTTTCAATGGATGATCATGAGACAATCATAGATGCATTACAAAAAAGAGAGGATGTGGATGGTACAACAAAGTAAATAAATATTGGTAAGTATATCTAGTTGTATGTATATATTTAATTGATATATATATTTGTCTTTAAATTCATTTCCTTATTAAAGTTTTATATCATTTTTTGTTTTAGGTCTCCCTTGATACAAAAAAGAGAGGAGATGCACTCTTATTACAATGGAATTCAAAACTATAGATAGGTAACTATATATAGTTGTAGATACATTTAGTTGAGAGTATAAATATAAAACTAAATTTAACTCATTGTCATTTTATGAAAAAATTATAATTTATTTCATATCCCCTTAAGCCATCCTTGTATGCGCCATTAATCCATCCGCTTGCATCCCCTTTAAGTCTCTTAATTCATTCTATTAGGACCCCGTAATCCATATCCTTGTATATCTATCCTTAATCCATCCTCTTGCATCCCCTTAAGTCACTCTCTCAACACCCCTTAAGACATCCCCTTAAGCCATCCCCTTAGGTCACATGGTTTAGGGTTTAGGGTTTCTAGGGTTCATAAGATGCTTAGAATAACAAATTTATATGGATTAATGGTTTAGGGTTGATCTCCTAGGATTTAGGTCATGTGGTTTAGGGTTTAGGGTTTCTAGGGTTCATGTGATGCTTACAATAACAAATTTATATGGATTAATGGTTTAGGGTTGATCTCCTAGGATTTAGGTCATGTGGTTTAGGGTTTAGGGTTTCTAGGGTTCATGTGATGCTTAGAATAACAAATTTATATGGATTAATGGTTTAGGGTTGATCTCCTAGGATTTAGGTCACGTGGTTTAGGGTTTAGGGTTTCTAGGGTTCATGTGATGCTTAGAATAACAAATTTATATGGATTAATGGTTTAGGGTTGATCTCCTAGGATTTAGGTCACGTGGTTTAGGGTTTAGGGTTTCTAGGGTTCATGTGATGCTTAGAATAACAAATTTATATGGATTAATGGTTTAGCATTGATCTCCTAGGATTTAGGTCACATGGTTTAGGGTTTAGGGTTAAGGGTTTAGGACCCTTAAGTCATATCCTCTTACATGTACCCTTATTCCACAATCTTGCATCCCTTAAGTCACTCACATAATTCCCCTTAAGCCATTCTCATAGGACCCATTAAGCCATACCTTAGGGTTCATGACATGCATCCCATTCATCCATCCTATGGAAAACATCATTTGAATTTTTATGAAATTTATAAGATCCAATTTTGTAACTTTTACTATATATTTACTTAAATGAATCAAAAAAATTATAGAACTACTTACATTTTACATTAATTATTTTTGCAGGTTCTCATCAAGTCGGTCTACCATGCGATTGTCACTGAAAAATTATTTTATCAAGAGACTATGTAAATATCAATTTTTGGTCTTCACGTAAAAATTGATAAGCTAAATAATTGGATATACATGTGCACACATATATGTTTCATCATGTTGTATAGTTGTATGATTTTCAATTAACTTATTAGTAGCATTTTAAAAATCTCATTCCAATTTTATAGATTATACATTTCATATAATTGTTCAAATATTTTCTAGAATTGGTAAATAGTTAAAATTATGTGAGCTCTTAGTTTATTATGAATATAATCTAAACTATTTAAGGAATATTTAAATTTATCACCTTTAACTATGTGATAAATTATATATTTATGAAATTTGATTGTAGAGATAAGAATTTATATCTAGTGCACGTATTACTTGAAAATTAGACAGAATATCTAGATCTACATATACATATGAGTGCATATAATCATCAAAATGAACATAACATGATCATAATTGACTGCATATATATAATCATCACATTAAAGTCATCTAATATAAATAAACAAAAATATGTATATGTCAAGTCCAACACATAAAAGTTTAAATAAAACTAGAGATGTCTAGTCTATTTAAAATTTAAAACCATTTAACTATCATGCTGATCAGTCAAATCAAGTCTCCTCTTTGTTCCAGGTCGATT
The DNA here is from genome assembly GCA_007115665.2 of Sequoiadendron giganteum. NCBI lineage: Eukaryota > Viridiplantae > Streptophyta > Pinopsida > Cupressales > Cupressaceae > Sequoiadendron > Sequoiadendron giganteum. The sequence goes on along the minus strand of CM021100.1, from coordinate 168,893,732 downwards.
AGATGTACCTGCATCATGCTATAAAAGAGTACAAGTAGCTTGAAATTAGATTTAAATTTATTTATAAATTTTGATATAATTAAACATATTTAAACCTAACAAAATATAAACTTTTGGATAAAATAAATTAATTAATTAAATATCTAGTAAATACAATAAAAATGATTTTTAAGACATGAATAATTTACCATATGATCATGTGGATCTACTATAACATTTTGTTCAATGGGTAGCATAACTATCACTTGAGAAGATTCAAATGCCTGATCTACTATATCCTACATATTCATATAAAGTAATCAATATGTTAAAACCTCGAATATATATATATTTAAAAGATCTATAAAAATTGTTTAGGATATTTAGTAAAGTTTACAACCTTGAATGATATGACCTCAATATCACGCACCTGAGATTGCCCATGCATAAATGTTGATGATGTCTCAGGTGCACCTGCAATGGGTGTCTCATGAAATGTCTGCATATATATGTACAACAATTTGTATAGATCATTCACGCATGTGTATGTAAATGTAAAAATTAAATTAGATCTATGATGTGTATTTAATTCAAACTTAACAAACTTTTTGAAAGAACGCACCTGAGCTGATGATGACTCAGGAACGCTCACCACAACTTGTGCTTGGTCAGCACTAGGCATGCTCATCTGACCTCCCTACATCTAGATACAATATATATCAATCACACATCATGTGTAAACATTCAAAATAAATTAGATATATATATCCACACAAACTAAATTTAATATATATTGGTTTAAGTACCTGACCAAAAGGTGAGCCCATATCTACAACACTCGACATATAGACATGATCATTTTGAGTTTCAGGCATTGTCTGATCATGCGTCTACACCAAACACTTATTGAATTAATATTGTATTATATATATAATTTGATGTTATTATTTAAACATGAATTTTGCAAATTCCAAAAAAATATATTAAGTTCAAAAGATGAACATACCTGTGTAAGATGATGCTCAGAATATAGTAAATCCATAAATGACTCTGTCTCAGACGCAGGTGGGTCACCTGAAGTGGATGCCTGAGTATTCCTATTGCTGGAGCCTCCATGCTCTCTATTGACCACTTCAGCCGTCGCGTGTGAAGTCTGATGAGTGAGATGTCCTGAAAGTGAATTCAATGCTCCTAATGTCGATAGCATGGTTTGCTATTGAAATGCAGCAGGAACACTAGGAGAAGTAGGAGGAACAATAGGAGCAATTGGAGCACATCATTGGGGATCAACACGTGCTCCTAATCTATGTTGGGGCATGCCACACCCAGCTCCCTGAAATGACCTCATATCAAAATAGTTGGGTTTTAAACCCAACTCAAACTCTGCCCATAACTTTCTCAAAAAGTATAGGGGCACCTCAGAATTGCCATGTGGTGGAGTATCAAACACCATCCACCATCTATCCCAAAAGTGTGCAGCTATCAAGGGGTGCCTACACCATAAAATTGAAATTCATTTTTTGGTGGGTGGAATTGGTTGGCTAGTTTGGGGGTTAAAAAAATACTAGCACAGGGCTTCTTTGGTAATTTTAAGGTCATTAATTTCTTTATAAGACAATCCATCTGCATAGAATTGTCTCCTCTTGTCTCTCCATTGATGGAACCTATCTAGGTCTGCATCAATAGATCGAACAAAATCAACAATAATTTGTATCGTAGATGCAAACCGTGAGAGATAGGGGGGAATTCTAGGCTCATTTTTTATCAGATCTATATTTTCTTGAATGACCGTAAGATTTGCCCTAATGCTTTCTCTCAACTGATCCTGGTCTACTATAGGGGGTGGGGGGTTAGGAGGTGGAGGGTTTGGAGGAATGGGGTTTTCTGGTGGTCGTGGGTTAGGATCTATGGGATCTATAGGAATATGTGGTTCAGGCATAAAATCCTCAATGCTAAATAGTGGATCCATGTGAATCTACAACCAAATGGCAACTGCACATGTTAAACAATTAAAAAATATATATCAACAAACTAATTAAATAATGCAGACAATTTGGAAGAACTATTTAAAAATCACATTGAACGTGCACAAATCCAAAATGCAATTCATTTGAAGACCATTCGATTTATCATTAAAAAATACATAATGTTCATTAAAAATCCATAGCATGTACACATCAAAGTTTATAATTTAAGTTTGTACAAGTTTTGAAATTTTCAAATTTGTGGTTTACAATTTGAGTTTTGGGTAAGGGTTTGTGTTCATATTTTAGAATGTAGGGTTTAGTGTATATGTATATTAGAATAATGTAATAACCATTAAGATCTAGAAATTAAAAAAATTGGTTATAAGGATACATTTAAACATATTAAGGATACATTTAAACATATAATAATAGAAATATAGGAATCATGGTACATTTGAAAAGGGGAAATGATAATAGGAGTTACCATAGAACACAAAATATTGTTCATATGAGAGACATAAAAGGTATGAGAATTAAATATTATTTTAATAATAAATTATTAAACAATAGTATACTACATGAAACTTAAAGGATGCAAATAAATTAAAATTATAGTGATTAAAAGTAATAATTATGCAAAAAAATAAGGAATCCAAACTACCAATTCGGTAGGGTCAAATCCAAGAAAGTTTGCAACCCAATCCTTCACCAATTATAGAATTTAGAGTTATACATTTTAATTTCTTGATTTTTTTAAATTTTGAGTAATAATAATGAAGGAAAATCTATAAGTTGATGTTCTAGGACCCCCTTTGACAAAATGGTAACAATTGACCTAGATTATGTTGAATCAAGAGTGAAGGAAATGAAAATTCAATATGTTATGACTTTAAAAGTCTATGGTTGTTATAACAAATTGAGGGAAATGCATTGTCTTGTGATACCTCACAATTATCTCTACTAAAAATAAACTTTGTTGATCACACCTAAAGACCTCATTGTTATATAAGTTTGTAAATAAACTCTTTCAAAACTAAGATTGTGAGAAACAAAAATTGAAGAAATAAGACTAAAACCCTATGTGTTTTAAAAAGTTCCACTAGTATTCATGATTTTTAAATCCTTATGAAACCATCAAAAACCTTAGGTACCTAAGTACGGGGATTCAGTTCAAAAAGACATTGCTAATAGATTTATTTTTCAAGTTTAAGATAAAAAATTTAATCGATATAGATGAAGAATTTTTTAAAATACGATTTCATCTAGGGATATGTTGCCTTATATTAGAATTTTTATCACACTAATTCTAACTTGAACCATAGATGGGCTAATTATAACTTGAACCATAGACCCTAATTATAACTTGAACCCTAATGTATTCTAACTTGAACTCTAACCCTAATTGTAATTAAATCGGGTATCATAACCTTAGTTGAACACTAACCCTAAATGCATATAAACTTTTTAATCATAAACCTAATTAAATATTGATTGAATGTTTAACTCTCACCAAAATTACAACCATTTAACCCTAGACTCTTAATTTAATTTTTACCCCAACCCTAGAACCCTACACCAATTGACGGGGCTAATTCTAACTCCAACCCTAACCTGCATCTTAAATTTTAATTCATAATTTCATAATCCTAACCCTAACCCTAATATAAATATAACCCTAACTCTAAACCTAGTTGAATACAAACCCTAACCTCAACCCTTACCGGAATATTTATCTTAGAACCCTAACCCTAGAATGAATTTTAACCCTAGAAGCAGGTAATTGAATTCTTTAATATTAAACAAGTAAACCTAATCATAACCCTAATTGTAATTTTGAAATCTAACTATTCAATATATATTAAATTTTAAGCCAAACCCTAATTGTACCCTAGATTTAACCTAATTTTAACCTACAACTAGGGTTTTAGTTTACATTACGTTTTCTAGGGTTTAGGTCCAGAGATTAACGGTTTGAGTAAATTAGTTTTTTAGAATCTACAGTTTAGGGTTTCAAATTTCAAAACTAAATGTGTCAAATTTAGGTATTCGATTTAAAATTTTATGTTGTTTGTTTTGTTGATGTTTTTAGTTAATTAAATGTAGTTTAAAAACTATTAAATATTAAATTAAAACAAATTAAACAAAAATAACTAAATAGCAATTATAAAACAAAAATAACTAAATAGCAATTATAATGCAAAAATATTGTAGAATTCAACGAACCTCGAGGTTGTTGAGGTCAGGTGTGTCGACGGAAGGAGGTGAGAGTGAAAATTTGGCAGATTCCAGCTGTCCAAAACGTGTACGCGATCTGCTTCTTCTTGTCCTGGCGCTCTGAACTCGACTGTGAAAGTCACTTTCACAGTCGCTTATTTAAAAAAATAAATAGTCTTTAGAAATGCCTACGCATTTCAAAATGCATACGCATTGTGAAACGCATACGCATTTTGGAACGCGTACGCATTATGAACGCGTACGTGTTTCATAACGCATACGTGTTTTAGGTTCGTATCCTGAACCGTAACACGTACGTGTTACTGATTTAGGATCGCATATGCGATACATAACGCATATGCATTTTTAAAAAATGCGTATGCGTTTTGCACGAGAATTTTTTTTTCGTCCGAAACTTCCCCTCTTCATGGACCCAACTTCTTGCACCAACCCAAAGAGCTATAGATTCATGTTATCAATCCTAGGAAAAGCATACAAGGACTTAAACACCCTTGGGTTACTCTTTTATCCTCCTTATACCATTTCCATATTTCCAAGATAGGTACAAAGTGTTCTACTATTCTCAAATCTACCTGCAAATCTTTGTTTCAATCTATCAATTATCGAGATCTTACAATTTTCATATTAGGACACATATTTTAATTAGGGAAATCAAGGTAAATCAATTCCAATCTATTTCCAAGGCTCAAAAGTATTACATCTAGATCTTATTGACTTACCTTCATGATTGAAAATTTCATCTAAACACGTTTATTTATATTAGGTAATGTAACTTTTGTAAAGGAGGAAAAATTAATCCTAGGGTTAGACATTAATCTTAGAGTTCCCTTTTTCTTTATTAGATTTTAGTGAATCAAATATTTTGATATCATAAAAACCTTCTCAAATTTGAAGCAATTCAACCCTAGATCATTTTTTTGTATTTCTTTATTTCATAGGTTTCATTAACATTTATTTATCATTTAAATTAGATCTAAATTGAAAATTTCATTCATAATCATCATTTGTCATACAAGCATTGTTACCCATTTTCATTTAGGTTACATTGTCTTAAATTGAAAGAATATTGAAAAAATATTAATTGTTAAAACTATTTTCACATAGAATTAGAATCCCTAAGCAGTCTTTTAAACATCCAAAATTTTAGTTTTTACCCCTTGTCTAGGATTGGGATGTGCTTGGGTGCCTCTATCCTACTACTAGCGGCTCAAAAAACTTTTGCACAAGTCTCTATCTTTGTATTTTTAAACTATTTCTTCTTATAAATGTATGATTTAAAATTTTGAAAAGGTGTTATTGTGTGTGTAATAAAGCTATCATTTTTCTTAAATTTAGGCAAATTTATGAAAAATTATTGTATTTCAATGTTGAAAATTATCAAATTTGTAGGAAAAAATTATTTACATTTTATAAAGTATTGCATAATATGGGTAGATTAGTTTCATTCTTGTAAAGATTCAGAACCCTAGGTGGTTACAACCATGCCAAGTGGACTTGTCAGCCACTGATAGGGAAGGAAAAAGTGTTGAGGAGAAAATATCTAATGGTGACACCATGGTGGTCATGAGATTTGATGTGGGGAGACCACAAAAAAGAGTGAGGAGGTCCCACAGACTAATAAAGAAAAAAAAATGGGGCTCCAGTGGATGATATTTCTACTGATTCAAAATAGAATGGTCGCAAAACTTAAGACAAAAAAGACATTGTTAAGGAGATAGAAGAAGGTTTCACAGTACACCCTAGTCATTTCTGAGACATAAACTAGATGCTTAAGGATGATTCCACCCACTCCTTAGATCCCAAGGCTAGTGAGGAAGAGGCAACCAAGAGCAAGAAAGGAAATGATGAGAATTCAGCATGCTGGAAGAGTAGGTTATTAAATTGGAATGAAAATTCAATAGTCTAGCTCAGTTCACTATTAAAATAATTGATAGATTAGTTGTCACACTTTCAAATGTCATAAATGAGGAAGTGGACTAGAATACTATGGGTGAACGTCCCAAATATATTGGGGATGATGTTTTAAACCTCCTCATCCAAAAATGGGAAGTGTGGATAGTTAGTGGTTGATTTTGTGTTGTGTTGGGTTTATGTTATCAGTGTGTTGTGTCCATGTCCTGTTTTTGTTATTTTTTGTATAGTTTTTATTATATATTGATTAACATGGTTCCTTTTAGGCCCTACGAGATTTTTGTGTAAAGGGTACAACACCCTGTAAATTTTTCTTATTTTATAAAAAAAACATTGAAAATTTTAGAAAATCACAAAACAAGAATAAAATATATTGCAAATCTAGGTCTCCAAGTTGTCACACAATTAGTCTCTATCACTATTGCCTCTAAAATTTTTTTATAAAGACACCTAATAGGACACAGACACCCTAGGGCATCCTAGTTCTCCAGAAATCAGCCTGAGATTTCTAGAATAAACTTGTACCTGTTATTAGTTTAAAAATTTTGAACTTGTTTTCCAGATTTGCACTTGCATTAGGTATGTAAATCTATTTTCAATCCTATTTAATCTTAACAAACATGAACATACATTGAAATTGAAATTTAATGATCAATATTGGAGAAAGCATGGTCTTCTGATCATGTCAAATATCTTTCTACAAGTGCATTGTATACCTATCAAGCCCTTTATTTTTTATGACTTTGATATGCTAGATGAAGTCCTAGAGGACTTCATCTCACTAAGTTCATCCACTAAGTCTTGCAACATTCCTACACAACAAATAAATATCAATGTGATCACAACTCAACTTATCATTTATCCACATATGAAACAATCTAAATTTCAAACCAAAAACTTTCTTATCATAGGACCACCTCAAAACAAATCAAGACCTCAAGGTCATATCTTAACCTTTGCAAAAAAACTCACTAGTAATAATTTGTCATAGAAAACAAATTATCACATAGTTTTTCATACATACAACATAGGGAATAAAAAGAAACCAAGAAAAATACAAGTTGTTCCTTCATCAATCCCACTCCCACAACCTATTTTATCTAGTGCCCCTCGTTTACCTCAACATAGCGAAAAGGAGTATGATCTTGTGGAGAAACTTCATAATACTCTTGGTAATATTTCCTTGTGGGATGTAATTAAAACATTATCTACTTACCATGACATGCTTCAAAGTTCTTTATAAAAATTTGTGATGATCACACATATTCTACATAGTATAGAGGATAACATGAAGGTATTGAGGGAGTACCACTTTTATATTAATGATGATCGCATGCATTCTACAGAGTTTGTGCAATGTTGATTTCATGTGTTCAATAATGATTTGGCAAGGAGGGCAACATCATATAGTCAATCTATATACTATGGTTGGATAACTATGCATCACAATTCAAGAACTCGTGGATGTTATATTGGTTGAGTAGGATGCATGTAGTTATTATAGGTGTTTAACATATGTAGAACTTTTGTGTGGTCGAGCATGGAAAGGGGGAGTGTAATGGTGCAAGAACATGTACCAAAAGATAATTAGCATGAGAAGAGTTATAGTATAAAGACAGTACAAATTTGATAGATGCAAAATCAATCATCAAGTGGTGTAATACTTCGATGGGTCCAAATAATAAAGGTAAGTCTTTAGTTTGTAATTTTTTCTGGTTGATAAATGATACTAACATTTCACCATATGATAATTATTGTACAATTATAGGATCAAGTGAGCTACATTACTTTAGAAGCTCAAATAAATATACATGGAATATCCATATGCAAAAGATGGAATCCTTTTATTCTTCATGTATAATTCAAGCTTGTAATGAATGTGAGTCAAACAATTGGCTTGACAAATGGTGGTTAAGTTGTCCTAGCCCACTTGACATGTATTGGCCCTCGACAACACTCGAACTAACACAAATGGAATCATTGATTAAATTTGACCACATATTAGATCTAGTTCAACTAGGCAATATATTTGTACTTTCAAAAACATTAATATTATCTTACTTTGTAATGATTTTATAATTCTGAAAAACTTTGTCTAATTTGTTGCATATATCAATGTAGGGCATGTTTATGCAGTTATTGTAGAAGAATACAATGAAAAAGGAATAGATTATTACTTGTTTCATTGTGTTGAGGCCAAAAAAATTTGAGGCCCGACCACAGATGGAGAAAACATCGAATACCCTACAATCTCAATGGTTGTTATTGAAACATGGCTTACAACGTACCCACATAAGGGTGTTAATTTTGGGCTATTAAATGAATATTATTAAATCTAGAAATGAATATTATATAAATATTTCTAGCATCAAATTCAGAAATGTTGTCCTTATTAAGGGAGGACCCATTCACCACCTAGGGTGAATGGGTCCTGGCACAAGTTTCCAGGACCATGCCTTCGAGGGGTGAAATAAGATCAAAAACCCATGTTAAATCTACAAAGAAAGGGGAGTCATATAGAGGGAGGACTAATTCAACAACTAGGTAAAATGGGTCCTAGCACAAATTTATAAGACCTTGATTTTTCCTAATTAAATTTTATGCAATTTAAATGTTGGGTGTTGGGATGGATCCTCAGAAGGTGTCATAAATACGGCTTAAATTTGATTTAAAGGGGCTAATTAACTATAATTAACCACAATTCATTGAGGAGACCCTAGATAAATGTGAAGGTGTCTTGCAACACTTTACAACACCTAAAATAGGTTACAAATTAAGTACATTTTATTAAAAATGGACCAAGGTCAAAGTGAATGTGTACAACACATTACAATTAGACCTAAGAAAAATTAGGTTAATTCAATGATTATTATTCCCAAATTAAGTAAGGAAAAGGATACTTTTTCTATTACTGCAAGGATCAAGAGGAATTCTTATTTTCTAAATAGTATGTAGAAAATTATACACTTTTCCATCTCAAGAACCTTATATATATGAGATAAAAAAATTAAAACCATCAAATGATAGTGATAACTATGAGATAAAACCAACTAAAAGTGGTACTCAAAGTATCTCCCAATTCTATGCTTGGAGGCACGTATTAGATTGAGGGGTGTTGTATGCCTTTTCCAAGTGCACACCATCCTAGTTGAAGGATTCAAACCTTAGCAGTTTGAAGTTTGGTTTAATAGCATGGGGTGTAAAGGAGAACTCAGAGTTTTCATTGTTCACGCTATGATTTTTCTCTATGCGGGTTGATTTAATCCTATAGAAAAGGCTCAATTTATTGTTCGAGGAAACATTTTGGAGAGTGTTGGAGCCTAAAATTTAGGGCTCCCATAATGAAAAATTTCATTTCAGCACCCAAAAGTACACTGGTGAAATATGCCTTAAAAGCTTATTTTGAAAATTCATAACATCAATTTGATTCAATTTCACACAAAATCACTTCACAAACATGTTCACCCTCCATATGAATGTGTGTCCACCTAACTTCAACTTCTCATGACCTGATTTGACAAAGTTTTGAAACACCAAATTGAAAGGTTCATAAGAGGTTTCTTGTCTACATATAGTAAAATCTGTCAAAGAGACCAACTTTGAAGACCAATAGTTATCAATTGAAATATTGTCATGAAAAAATGGTTGGCATTTCAGATTCTTCCCACCTAAAGCTACCTTCATGCCAATTTTTAAAGCCTCAGAACCTCATTTAGTATTTTTCAAAATCAAAACCAAATGGACTTTACACAATTTTTCTAATTGCATTCCCAGAAAAGGTCCAAAAAGGACACTTTAACCTTCAATAAATTGTGAAGGATGAGGTTTGGTGAAAAACCATTTTTCACACATATCAATTTTACCTAAGTGAACTAATATCCAAAGTGGTAGCTTCCCAGAATCAGATTTGATATTTTTCCAAAGGGGCAAGTTGGTGAGTTTCAATTGACTTTTGATAGTGGCAGTTTTCAAAAAATGTTGAGTAAGCAACTTTGGGCATTTACAATTTGAAATTTGGATAAATTCATACCAATATATATTCCAACCACACTCCCTACTATCAATTAACATAATGGTGAATTTTAGTGGCTTTGGGAGAACGTTTGACTAGTTTTCCAGAATAATTTTGGAGGATACCTGGCTTGTTTTGGTCACAATGCAAAAATCAAAAAGCAAGTTTTTATCAATACCTATTTCAATTGAGAGGTAAGGTTTCATGGAACACAATTATTTGGGGTTATGCTCAAAATACCTCTAAGAAGTGTAAAATGGCCTAGGATAAGGCATCCACAATTATAGTCAGATATGGCATTTTAAGATTCGTGTTTCTCCAATTTGAGAGGTTATCCACAACTCTCTTGTAGTTATATACCAAACCCTAACTAAATCCATTAAATATTGCTCGAAAAGAACTTCAAATCATTTCTATAGTATACTATACAAAACACAGATGAGTCCCACAAAACTCTAGAAGATACAATCTACAATGTATATAGAGCTACTATATTGAGGAACTTATGTTAACCTTTCAATTTTTTTATGGTGCATAGATTATGTAAAGATTATTTGGAAGCATTCAATTCACAGAGAGTTTCCATTATGCCTTTATTTTGTTAATCACAAATCTCTTATAAATGAGCTTTGCAATGAACACATTTTGAATAGATGAAAGAATATAAGCTTTCGAAAGAGGAAATAGCATATAATAAAAGAGCTTTGTATTCAAGGGAATATGTTAAAATGAAAAGAGATTTTTCATTTAGAGGCCTCCAAATTTCTAGGGTTTGACAATCTATAGGAAGAAATCAATAGATCGATAGATACTTTTTCCCTTAAGAATTTTCTTCAAAAGTTACGAGAGGCTGACATCAAGAGGTGGTTCGATAATTTTATAGTGGATGGTCATACAAAAGGATAATATTCTGATATGTTCTTGAAGGAAATTCTAAGACACATTTTTCTATGCAAACAGTAGGAAAGCAAGTTTTCAATGTGCCTATTTGACTTAATCTTCAACAATAAAGTGGTTGACAAACCTCATAAGATACAGGAAAGAGGTGTAATGTGGGGCTTAATAAGACTGCAATGTTTGACGACATAGTGGCAAATAGAAAGTAGGGAACCAAAAGCCATAATGAAAATAATGAGAGCACAGAGATCTGTGGAACTACTAATAGACGCAATGAAATAAATAATATAATCGATGAAGAAATTAAAAGATATACTCGAAAGGTTTTCAATCTCCTCATTTGTGATTTGTAGAAAGAAGCTGGAGCACAACACAAGCTATGTATTCTATGCTATTATGACATGAAGCATGATGATTAAGGGATATTTATCATATGTAATTGTAAGTTCCTTTGTGGAAACATATGTATCATAGAATACCAGACAAGAAGTTCCAAAGTTGTCAGCTATGGAAAGCCCTAATACACGACTTTGATGAGAAAAATATATAGTTGGATGTTGGCTACTATAAAACATTTGTTTAACACTACCAAAGTTCATAGAAAAGTAGCAGAATGTGAAGATGCATTGAGACACCTACAAAGCTCTTTATCAGCCTCAATAAGAAGAGTATTTTTGTGTCTTTTGCATCTATTGGGAAATACTTGAGCCTAAAAGGGTCCTATCCACATTCTTCTATTCAACAAGATAGACATTGGAAAAATGCAAATGGTGGTGTATAGGAGTGAATTTCGCCCCTTACACAAATTCCCCTTTTACCCTTCTTCACTTTTGAAACCCAAATTTGAAGGCTAAATTCCACATAAGCATGTTTCCTTTGTTCTAATTGATGCCTCTTTTGAGCATCGATAGAGGAATAAATTTCATTGATGCCCACGTGACATGCATATGTCTATACAACGCATAGATGTATCCATGATGCACAAATGTCCACATGACACATTTAAATCCCTAGTGGATTCTTGTGGTTGGAGCCTGTAGAGGCATTACACTTCCCATTGGAATTTGATTATTGATGCTCCCTTCGGATGACCAACCTGAATATCGTTGTTTTCCTAACCCTTTCCTTCAAATCCACCATTCCTTCATTCATTTCGTGGATAGATGTTCTCTCTTGGAAATTCACAAGCTCTAAGCATTCACTTCAAGCATTCAAGCAACATTTTTGTACTCCATAGCAGAAATTCCATCACTCAATCAACTTTGAAGAGCAAGTGTAGAATAAAACCATTGTAGCAAAGGCTTGAGTCCTCTCATCTTCTCCCCCATTAGCCTTGAGCACTCTTGGTGGAGGTGGTAAGCTTTCTACTCATCTACTCTATTATTTGGTTGAGTAAGCACATTACTATTTTGTAGTGTTTTAGAGTTCTTTTCTTTATTCCTTTCTTTATCATACTATTTCTCTATCTTTGTAAACTTGGTTGTCCATGGAGGTGGAAACACCATAACAAGCGTCTGATTGAGCCAGACCCCTATATAGCCCCCCAAAAAATTTTCTCTCTATATTTTGAAGGTAGACATGCTTCGTGGAACTAGTTGGTGAACAAGATTTTTGATGAGATCATTCTTGTCACCCTAGCATCAATATCTACTTACTTTATCATATTTGCACATACTTTATTCATGTCTTAGTATTATTTTGGCATTTCAAACATAGTTAACTAGGTTGTTAGCTTGTTCTTTCGAATCAAACCTTATCTTTCTAGCCCTCTGGTCGTACAGGTGCTAGAGCACCAGAGAGACACCAGTGTGATGCATTGTCATCCTAGAACCATACTTTTGTCCTCTAACAGAGCTATTTGAGACATAGTGTTGAATCCAAAAACTGACTCACCTAGCCCCCTTCCAAATCTCAAGTCTACAAGGTGATCAAAGGATCTTATATTCCTCATCATTCTCATCTTGTATCTCTTAATACTCCCTTAAAATGAGGTAAGTTTGGGCACCACGTTGCTCTCGGTGCTCCGTGACTTGGGGCCTTAACATAGTTGGTCCCCCTCTCTTACATTTTTTGTGAACCTGACATGAACCAACATCTACTCATTTGTTGGTGTTTTAGCTTTTCGCATTGCACCCTCTAATCATTGTACTCCTACATGTTGTGAAGGTTTATGAGCATCACAGCCTAGTCCATGACCTCTAGGTATATTATTAGGATAATTCTAAGACACCTTCCAATGGAGAAGATGAAGGTCGCATCTAATTTCTCTATAGGTCTTTTCTCTAGTTTTGTTGTTGGCCTTGCTACTCTAGAGCAGGTATCATGGGGTGAGTCAATATTCTTTGATGAAACTGGTCATGTCCTTACTCCTCATATGTCATCTAAATCATCATCCATAGAAGAGGGTAAAGTTTTCCACATCCCTTCTAAATATGTCGCTAGTCTGAGAAAAGGGTTAAGTGCTTTGGAAAACTAGCTGGAGAAAGACTTGAAGTTGTCTAGGATCACTAAGGTTATTAGCCAAATAAAGTATATGGTAGGAAAATATCAAACACTCGGTAGAACTCCTGGCTAGTCTCACTAGTATGATTGAAGTGTGCACCCCTTCAAACCATAGTAGAGTGATATGAGGTGGCCCCTTCAAAGAGCATGAGAGACAGTTAGGAGTGTCCATTCCTCCCACATCCATGTATATGGTCGATGTTGTCCCTTTGATCACTATCCTTGCAACTTCCAAAAGTTTTGAAACTATCAAAGTAAACAAATCCCTCTAGGTTTTCACTTCATCCCTCCTGTTGTCTCCGACAATGGAGGATTTGGTAGGATAATTGGTGGAGGCTTTAGTCATGGTACCTTAATTGGCGGAGGTGGCAGTGGTAGAAGTGGTTCTAGTGGAGGTCATCATAGTGGCATTGGAACTGGCGGTGGCTCTGACGGAGGTCATGTGAGTGCTGGTGGTATCAACAGCGGCTCTTGTTGTAGTCATGGTGGTGGCTCTAGTGGCAGATCCACTAGTCCTATATCTTCTAACAACCCAATTCTAAACACCCTTCTTCAGAATATGGGGAAGATGAAAACCCAGCTAGTGAACCTTTCCCAAGCTTCTTCCAAACCTATCTTCCAACCCTTCTTCTGACCTAGCCCATTGTCAGTAGCAATCCTAAACACTCCTTTCCCGCAAGGGATGGATATTCCTAAATTTGAGAAATACAACGAAAAAGGGGACCCATAAATGCATGTTTCTACCTTTAATGCCTTATGTATAGACTTCTTTTATCATGATGTGTTGATGGAAAAACTATTCCCTCGATCTCTCAAGGACACAACACTCGAGTGGTACTATTCCTTGCCTGACAATTCCATCTTTGCATTTGACCATCTTGTGAACTAGTTCCTACAACAGTTCCAAGCCAACATTAGACCTAAGATGACCTTCTTTGACCTTGTTTGATGTAAACAAGGGGATAATGAGAAGATTATTGATTTTACAGTGCGATATCAAGTTCTTTTTTCACAAATCTCATACTAGTTACCTGATTTCGATGTGCAGAAGGTGTTCATAGGGAACTTACAAAGGCCTTGGCAAGAGAAGTTTTCCCTTATGAAATACCCTTCTTTTGCACATTTGTGTGCTGCCCTACAGGAGTATTGACAGATGGTGGTTCAGTTTGGGGGACCTTCCTCATGCTCCATTCCTGAAGGGAAGTCCATTATATGGATATCTAGAAAAGGAAAAGCTATTGTTAATGAAAAAACCAATTTAGATGACAATGGCCTTAGATGCAACCAAAAGTTCATAAAGTTATTAGAATCATATTCCTCCATCTTACAAAAAATTTTGAAGGATAAGATTGTTAACATGCCAAGCCCTACACCCATTAAGGAGCCTTATCCTAGTTGGTATGCAAAAAATACCTATTTTCAATACCATTGAGTTAATGGACATGATACCAAATAATGCATGTGCCTACATCATGAGATACAAGATCGCATTAAGGATGGTACTATTCATCTCGATGGAAGGAAACAAAATAAAAACAAATCAGTGGCGAAATCTAATAGTGAATTGAAAATATACATGGACAGTCTGTTTCCATCACATTCTACTAACATGATTATTGATCCCTTTGATTTTGTTACTCAACCTCAAGCATAGATTAACATGGTTACTATTACTCCTTCTCCTCATCTTGCAACTGGTTTGCCAGATATGACATTCACTTCACAAGATGTATTGGTAAATGATAAACCTTCTCCACTTTACATTCTCACTCGCCTCAATGGCAACATTGTAATAGGAGTCTTCATCAACCCCAGGAGTAGAGTGAATGTCATTATAGAGGAGACCCTAGTTTTGAACTCCCTACAAAGGGAGGAATATGAAAAATGAAGTCCATCATCCATACACATGATGTCCTTGCTCTTAAACCCTATGGATCAATAACTCTATTTGTCCTAGTTGGACCTAGGAATGTAGACATGGTTTTTGATGTTATTCCTAAGTCGAACCTATTCAAGGTGAAGCTGGGTATAGCTTGGCTAGCTTCCATAAATGGGATCAACTCTATAATTCATAAGTGTTTAAAGTTTTCATATGAAGGTTTTATCCACATAGTGCATGACACTAGATACTAGCCCATAGTGTCTAATGGGGAATATTCATTAGATCACTTTTGACCCGCCCTAGCTGGTTTTCTTCCTCTAGGAACATAACAACTTTATAAGAACTACATAAAGTATAAAATTAGGGATAAGGGACAGTCAAAACTAACCCTTCCTGTAGAAAAATAGTTAGTTGCCTCCTCTTACCCAAAGGGAAAGGAGAAGCTTGCTCCTCTTTGGGCTGCCTCATACACTCCCCTTTCTTAGGAGAAGTATTAGATGAGCAAGCTTGGTCATTATCTACTAAGTATGATGGTGCCTGCTTGGATTAGACCTAAGATCAGGATATCAAATCTCCCTACCAAGCCCTCTAGACCTTGGTACTATTTGTACAATAGACAAAGAGCCCCCCATGAGGAATCCTCTATGTCTTGGCCTCTATGGCCTCCTACTGCCCCTACTTATAAAGCAGTTAATGGGAAGAGGCCCGCCACCAAGGAGTTAGAGCCAACTCCCCCCATTTTTTTTTAACCTATCCCTCCTTCTTGCGTACAAGAGTTCATCCTTTTTCTAGAAACAGTTGTGGAGGACACTCTCATGATTGAGTAGAAGCCTTCCACTCTTTTGCATCCTCCAGACTCTAGTTTTAAGAGTTGTAGAAGCTACCTTGCAGGCAAGCGCAAGCACTAGAAAAAGGCTCTCTTAGCTGAACAAGCCACTTCACAAAGGAAGGAAGAGGAGATGACCACCCCTATATCAGGGCCTTCTACCTCATCCTCCTCTCTCTTCCCCTCTATTTTTGTTCAAACCAACTTTGTATCACTTTTGGCTTCCATTGTGAGTACAAATGTGCCTAGGAAGGTGCAGGTGTTCATCACTCCTTCAGTGGATCCGCCCTTGTTAACATGCATTCTGGATGTTTCGCCTTTCCAAAAGCATGTAGATATGATTAACACTTCAGTCATATTTGTTGTGGTTATTTCCTCCTCTTCCCCTGCCCTTCTTGCCTTGTCTATGGGGATCTCACCTCCATCGCAAAAGAAGAAGGTAGAAGGTAGTCCCTCTAGCAATGAAGGACATAAGAGAAGCCCACCTTCTTTGAAAGATGGCCCCATGCTAAATTTTTATGTCCTAGTAACGAAACTAGTATCAGCTTCCCCTAAGTTCGTCACCACTCTCAAATCATTTGGTGAGCTTAGCGGTGAACCTTGGGGGAAATATTCTCCATCCATCAAGGTGAAACATGGCACTCTTGTTAAGTACATATTTAACTCAGTGGATGAAGTTCTAACTTTTTTAGTGATCTTTTCGAAGTCGTTGACCCTAGATCCATAGGATTTGAGCGATGAATACCTTATAGTCCTTCTTCCTTATCCCTTGTTTTGGGAGGGTTGGAAGCTCCTCCCCTTAACATTCTACCACTATAGGCTCATCCTCCTTCCCCTTACAATGATCTAGAGTGGGAAGCTAATGACCTCTTGGTTTATCAGTGTTAAGGGGAAACCTCTTCTTTATCTTTAGACTAGATATGTGTGTGTCGTAATGTGTTTTCCCCTGTAATTATGCTATATGTGCCTAGATGATCCTCATCACCCTTGTTGGTCCTTGGATATAGGCATGTTATTTGTTTTGTAAACCTTCTTCTATTTGTATCATCATTCTTCCATGTTTATGATTGACTTTTGACAAATTGGGGATGATGCAAAGCGTTGAGGGAATTTGGGCTCCCCTTCCATGTTGACCCAATTTTTTATTTTTACTGTCTTCCCGTGCATTCCTCACATGGCTTGATATAGTAGGGGGTTGATGACAATTCATTTATATACTATTATTATACTTATATATATTTATGATCAGTTCTGACCCCAAAATACCAAGCTACCCTTATGCCATGTTTTCATGTTCTCTTTCCTTTTTTCTAAATTCCTTTATCTTTCTCTCTTCTTTGCTTGAGTTGTCCCTCTCATGTGTGACAATGTCGCTTCTACATCACCTTGGTCTTAAGAAAATGCATTTGGTACCAAAAAATATTTTCTCAAGAACCTTCACACACTTCTTTGTTAAAATTTCATTCTCAACTTGAAACCCTAATGGAACATGTTTTCTTCATCATGCATTCATAAAGAAACAACTTGGAAACCTTCATCTTAAGTGGGAACAACTTTTATCTTCCCCTCACATGGGGGAATATTATTCCTTTTGAATTCCTTGATGATTTGAACATCTTTCAAAAGGATTTCTTGATAATGATTTGAGAAAGAAGGCACCAACTTTTGAGTAGCACATCTCTTGAGTGGACACTTCCTTTCCATGTCGGGTTCCCAAGGGATCCCTTTGAATTTTTGTATCTCAAGTAAATTCTATGGTTTCTAGCTCGAGGGTAGCACAACTAGACCTGCTTCTCATATTTATGTCTAGCTTGGGGGAAACCTATGTACTAGACCTCATTTTTCAAATAGTGCATCCCTTGAGTGGGCCCCTCCCTCTTCCTTTCGAAGGGTTCTCGATGGACCCCTTTGAAATTTTTCCAACCTATCGACGATCTATGTTAATATCCGCCTACTTGTCTATGTGCTTGCTTCTTGACATGTTCTATCTACAGGTAAACATGTCATTTCATGGGTGTGCACATGAAGCCACTTTTTGACTCTACAAAGTCTAATTTTCTTAGTTTCCTTCATGTGAGAGTTCTTGGAGAATACCTTCCTTGCAAGTCTATGGGTATGTAAGGAACTTTTCTTAGTTTCCTTCATGTGAGAGTTCTTGGAGGACACATTCCTTGTAGGTCTGTGGGCCTGTAAGGCACTTTCTTTCTTCAACTTCATGGTTTTGTGGAGCTATGAAGCCCTTTGCCTACCCTATAGTCTTGGGTTCACCAAATCACAATCTCCTTCCTCGATGATTCAAGTATACATTTATAACCCTACTACTTCTTCAATATACTTTACTGAAGCACTCATTATTATTCGTGCTTGCTAAAGTGGGGAAAAATTTATAGGAGCTAATTTACACCCCTAATGAAAATTCCCCTTTTACCCTTCCTCGCATTAGAAAACCAAACCTAAAGACTCAATTCCACATAATCCTACTGCCTTCATTCCACTTGTCGCATTCTTTGAGTTTCGGTAGAGGAATAACTATTGTGGACACCCGCATGGCATGCAAATGTCCACGTGGTGTGCTTATGTCCCTGGCATATTCCTGTGACCGGAGCCTGTACAGGCATTACACTTCCCATTGGAATTCAATTTGTAATGCCCCCTTTGGCTGACCAACCCGGATATGGTTGTTTTCTTCACCCTTTCCTTCAAATCCACCATTCCTTCATTCATTTCAAAGCTAGATGATCTCTCTTGGAAAATCACAAGCTCTAAGCATTCAAACAACATTTTTGCACTCCATAGTAGCAATTCCATCACACCATCAACTCAGTATAGCAAGTATAGAACAACACCATTACAGCAGAGGGTTGAATCCTCTCATCTTCTCCCCGATTAGCCTTGAGCACTCTTGGTGGGGGTGGTAAGATTTCTCCTCATATCCTCTATTATTTGGTTGAGTAAGCATATTACTATTTTGTAGTGTTTTAGTGTTCTTTTCTTTATTCCTTTCTTTATCATACTATTTCTCTATCTTTGTAAACTTGGTTGTCCGTGGAGGTGGAAACACCAAAACAGGGGTCTGACTGAGCCAAACCCCTATACAGCCCCCAATAGTTTTCCTCTCTATTGTGTGTAGGTGGACATGCTTCGTGGAGATAATTGGTGAGCAATATTTTGGTGAGATCATTCTTGTCACCCTAGCATTGATCTACTTACTTTATCATATTCACACGTACTTTATTCATGTCTTAGTGTTATTTTATCCTTTTGAACATAGTTAGCTAGGTTGTTAGTC
This sequence comes from Sequoiadendron giganteum, assembly GCA_007115665.2. Taxonomy (NCBI): domain Eukaryota; kingdom Viridiplantae; phylum Streptophyta; class Pinopsida; order Cupressales; family Cupressaceae; genus Sequoiadendron; species Sequoiadendron giganteum. The sequence continues at coordinate 168,874,232 of CM021100.1, read as the reverse complement.
TATGCTTTCAAATCCAACTTTTTCTTTCTGGTCCTTTGGTTGTACGGATGTCAAAACACCTAAGAGATGCTAGCATGCAATGTTGTCATCCCAGATCCGCACTTTTGTCCACTAACAGAGAGCTATTTGAGACACAATGTTAAATCTAAAAACTAACTCGCCCAACCCCTTTCCAAATCTCAGTTTTGCAAAGTGATCGAAGGATCTTATAGTCCTCATCATTCTTGTCCCACATCTCCTAACACTCCCTTAAGCTAAGGTAAGTTAGGGTAGCCTGTTGCTCTCAGCCCTCCATGACCTAGGGTCTTGACATAGTTGGTCCCCCTCTCTTACAAGTGGAACATGAGGCAAATTTGAGTCTTTTAGACAATGAAAGGTTGTGTTTAGAGAAAGAAGACAGAGGGTGCTTGTAGTCAAGATTTTTATCTAATGTATTCGAGTTTGACAAGGGGACGTGTACATACCTGATTATTTGGTTATAGTTTGTGGACCATAATTCAAAATTGTAGATAGCAATAATGAAGAGGTGAAAATTTCTATTGTAGAAAAGAGGATAGCTTAAGCAAGAAGTCACTGCTTTGACCCAGCAAGTGATGCAATATATTGATGAAACACCTAATATGGATACATAAATTGAGCTTATCGAAACAATGAATAATGTCTTCAAAAATAAGAAACCCTAGAGTTGGTGTAGTGTTGTGGTGGATTATGCAATGAAAATCCATCAAGGAGAAAAGGAAGTATCGAAGAAACTCATTCTAAAGTCCCCTCAATGGCTGGAAAGGGACAATTGACTTGAACACATCATTGAAGAGTCAACACCACGTTAGAGGTACTCTCATCATGGTATGTTCAATGAGCCGATGAAGCAAGTTACTATACACGTATCGAGGTGAGTGGCATACATCGATAGGACACACTTCATATTCACCCTTAATAGACCGAATAAACATATCAAGTAGACTTTTGCATATTGATGGGAGCTATTTGTAAGTCTCTTTTATAGCATGAGAAGAAAAAATCATAGAGGAAGGATAAATAAAATTCTATGGTGAACTCATTCGGAGGCTTTGGTGAAAGAGATAAAATATTATTATCATATGTGGCAAATATTTTGAAGATAATATCACTTTAAGAGAACATAATTTTTTACCAATGGGATTAAAGAGTGGCTAGCTGTTTTTACCCAAAGAGCATTTTTCTAATTTGGTCAAAATAAAGCTACCAACAAAGAAAAAAATTATCATTAAAATTGATTTTCACAGAGATTACGAATATGAGGATTAAATTTGAAGTATTTTAGTAATCCTTGAAAATGCAAGGTATATATGAAGGATGAAATTGAAATTGAAAATAAATAATCAGCCGTAGGAATAGATAGTAGTCTAGAAAATCGTCATCACCACCATTCCACTTCCATTCACCTACACTCATATTTTAATACGTCAAAAGACTTCTACTATTAATGTATAAATTTTAAAGTATAATCAATGGAGAAGATTGTTCAAAATTGGTGATTTATTTCCAATGTTCAACTATTGTGTTAATATTGAATCCTATATTTTGTTGTGCTATCTCCAAATTGGTTTTCCTAAATTTTTCAAAATTATACAATTTTTCAGGACACATTTGTTGTTTTGTTTGATTTTCTTGATTGGGTTTTGCCTAGACTGAATTAAACTCCTTTCAAGTAATTCATTTTAACTGGTTCCTGCCAGGGATTAAAATCCTCTTAAATTAATTATTTTGATTGGTTTCCCTCAAGTTAAGAATTAAAAATCCTTTCATGATATCACAATAATTTGGGATAACAACACTGGGATTCGTAAAAATTCTTAAAATTCTAAAGAGTTTGTTTTTTCATATTATGGAGTGTGCAATAGCTAAAGAGGTGTGGGATAAGCTTGTTGAGTTATATGGAAAGGTCAATTAGTTCAGGATCTTGTACCTCAAAGTTGATCTCACTATCTCTCTCTTTAGATGCCTTTCCCACTATCTAATACTTCCTTGCATAGTTCAAGTTGATTGTGTCATAGTTGAAAGGATGTGGTCATGACAAAACATATAAAGAGTGTATCTTCTTGATCTTGTCTAAGTTGCATGGTGCATTTCAAGTATTTTATTCAACCTTATATTCTACCATGGATGTTATGGGAGATGCTTATCAGATGCCTTCTTTTGAGGTATTTTGTGATCCATTGGCTTGGCAGCAAGCCAAGTTGATCCACATGGATTATCTTCCTAAGAGTCATGCCTTGATGGCTCAATCTTCCAAGGGTAAGGGTAAGAATAAGAAGAATCATAAGATAGATTCTCCTCTATGTGGTGAGCATCCCTCCAAGACCAAGGAGAAGAATGATCAAAATACTGTACCTCCTCCTTCTAACTTGATTGAATCATCTTCCAAGTCTAAGAAGAAGGATAATTGTTCCTTTTATGGAAACTCATGACATAATGATGCACATTGTTCTGTGAGGCTTGCAACATTAGAGGAAGCCATGAGGAAGCACAAAATCTCCATGCCTCAATCTTCTTCCTTTGGAAAAGGTCAAGCCCTTGCAACAAGAGGTTTTTCATCTACCCATGATAGTTGGATTTTGTATTTTGGTGCTTCACATCACATCACTCATGATGTGGATCTTCTTGATTATCTCTTTGATAGTCATAATACTCACATTGTAATTGGGGACTCTTCTCTGATTCTAGTTTTAGGGATAGGCTTAGCTCAGATGCAAGATGGTTGCATTGATGATTTTCTTCTTGTTCCTGATAATTTATAGAATCTACTATCCATTTATCAGATTTTTAAACATGGTGATGGAATTCTTGTTGAGTTCTCTCCCATTTATGTCACTATTCAATAGTTAGAGAATCATGATAAGGTTGGTTCTATTGGATTAGTTGATCATAGAGCCTGTTTTTATAAGTTTGATAGATTTGAGCCTTCATCAGGACCATCCTTTATTTCTCATGTAGATTCAATGAGTAAGCTTTGGCATGAACAGTTTGGGAACCTGAATTATAGATATCTCCAATAGATGAGTGCATAGAACTTGGTTATTGGTCTACCTTAGATCTCTTGCTCTGATGGAGTTTATTGAGGTAGTGTACTTGGTAAACATCACTAAGATCCATTTCCAAAAGATATGGCTACATGTTCTTTGAAACCCCTTGAGTTGGTTCATAGTGATCTAATGTCATTTCCCATTCCTTTATTTTTGGGACCCAAGTATGTGCTCACCTTAATTAATGACTTCGCCTCCCACATATGGGTGTACTTTTTGAAGTACCAGGATGAGGTTTTTCATTTCTTCATGATCTTCCTTGCATTTGTGGAGAAGTAGTCAAGACATTCCCTTCAAAAGATTCACACAAATAATGGGGGGATTATGTCTATGAATTGTTTCAGGACTTTTGTAGTGCTCAAGTTATTCTTCATCAACAAAAAGTGCCATACATTCCTTAGCAAATTGGTGTGGCCAAGAGAAAGTGGCTCCATATTTTTGGGCAGAGGTTGTCAATTGTGCCAACTAAATTCAGAATAATATGCCTCACAAGGTAGTGTGCAATATGACTCTGTGTCTCATGTCAAGCATAGGCTCTCCTACTTTAGAGTATTTGGAGGTGATGCATGGGCATTCATTCCAATAGGTAGATCAAAAGCAATGGGGAAGAAGAGTGAGCAGCTCATCTTTGTTAGCTAAGAATGAGTATGTGAGGGGTTATTTTTAATTTGATGTCATCACCCAAGAGGTACATTTTTCATTGTGATTTTCATTTTGATGAGTCTTTCATTTCGAAGGATTCCCCATCACAGGCCTCTACCTCCTTTCTTTCTAAATTCTTCTTCAAAGTACTTTTTGTTTCTTATTGTTGATGATGATATTGTTGATGCTCTTGATGATGGTATTGATATTGCTATTTGAATAACTACATATTCACCTAAGTCTTCACCCACATAGCCTCTTTGGGCTCACACTCTTTTTAAGTAGGCTAGGTCTCATGTAGGTGATCCCAAAATCTTAGGTGTTCTAGAGTGGGACAGTGCTATGGTTGAGGAATATTCTTCTTTGATGAAGAATCATACTTGGGATCTTGTCCCTCTTCGTAAGGAATTACATTTCGTTCGGTGCAAGTGGGTGTATTGTGCCAAGTTTGTAGATGATGGTTTTATTGAAAAGTATAAGGCTCATCTTGTGGATGAGGGGTTTTCTCAAGTTGAGTGCATCGACCATTCAAAGACCTTTTATCTTATCAACAAGATGGATTCCATTTTTCTTGTCCTTTCTATTGCTCATCTCAAGGTTGGTCAATGTATGAGATGGATCTGGAGAGTGATTTCCTGCAAGGTGATCTTCAAGAGGAGATCTATATGGAACAACCACTAGGCTTTGTGTAGGATTCTTCACTTGTTTGTAGGCTTCAGCATTCATTATATAGTCTCAAACAAGCCCCTCAAGCTTGGTATGAGAAGATTGATAGTTTTTTTCTTTCTTTTGGATTCACTAGATGTCACTCTAACTGTATAGTTTACATTCAAAGGCATGGAGAGGATCTTCTCATTCTTGCTCTCTATGTGGATGACTTCATTCTCACTAGGAGTTCTCCTACCATTATTGAGGATACTCAGAGAGCCTTGATGGTGTGGTTTGATATGATTGACCTTGGTCCTTTGCATTTCTTCATTGGCCTTCATATTCATTAGTCTTCTGCAAGTATTTCTATTTTTCAATAGAAGTATGCTCTTGGTTTCTTCAGAGCTTTTGGATGGTTCATTGCAAGCTAGAAACTACTAATTTTCAATCAAGTGTTGTGGGGTGATCCCACAATACTAGTTTACAATTTTTGGGAAAATTAAATCTTCACTTTCGAGCTCCTACAGCTGCTAAACCATGAGGAATTTGATGATGATACAAACTAGTGATTTGTGAAGTTTTGTCTATAGATTCTAAATATATTTTTTTCATTTTTTTTGGAAATATATTGCACTTTTTTTCATCTCCTTTGAAAACTAGTTTTTATCAGTAAACAACATTTTTAAAGAGTGATGCTCATTGTACACAACATAACTTTCTTTGTATGAAGGATAAAATTCTATTTTTTTCAAATTTAGATTTGTAACTATGATATCTAACTAGTTCATTTGGTTTTATAGTGTTTTATTAAATCTTTTATCCTTAATCAAGTTTGAAAGTCAAACCAATTACAATTCAGACATAGGTGGACTCTATACAACATAAATTTTTCTATATGTATCAAAATTCATAAATTTTTTTAATAGATCAAGGACATCAATACCCAGCCTAAACATATTTTTCAAAATTTTACTTTGATAATCTACTATTTTTCCACATGTGCAGAACAAAGAGCTTGATTTTCAGTGAAAAACGTACATTCACAAGAAATAAAAAAATAAATATAATAATGAAACTAAATTTAATTAAAATTATACTTTTTTGTAAGCTTATAATAAGGAATACATTCTTAAAAAATGTAAATTTTAAATTAATTCATTTGGTCCCCCAAAAGGTAAATCAAAAGTGGTTTTTCATCGGTGTTTTGATAGGTGTAAAGGAGGCTCCGTTATAGGTATGGTATAAACTAGTGGGGTTATATCCAAGAGGTCTTGGTCTAATTTGGTTTGATAAAACCCTCTTCAATTGGAATCCTTTAAATGGAACTTTTCAAGGCTTAAATCATTATATTTTCTAAAAATATATGATTTCAACAAAAATCAAGATCTCCCAGAAAATGTAAACCACTATTGTGGTAGCACTTCGTGTAATATCCCTTGCAATTTTTGATATATAATTTCTGCTCTAACCTTCAAAGAATATTGTCAAACAATTCACATGCAAAGTATGATCTTGTTGGTACAAAATTTCAGTTTGATTGTATGCTTGATAAATGATAAAATAAGACTCCAAATGCTTGCAATTCCAAACTAAAATATTTAAACTATCATCTAGATGCATAAATGACTTACTTCTATCCTTTGAAATGTACTTATATGATTTCTATATGCAAAATATGCACCTATAGCCAAGTGATGTTTTGTCAAACAATTGGCATGCAAACTAATAAGTTGACCATGAATGATATAAACAAGGTCAATTACAATAGTATTTGACTAGCAACTTATATCTCCTTCTTTGGAATAAAATTTCTAATACAATGATGCTATGAATTGGCCAAGACTCTTGGCTTACAATTGATTGAAAATAGTGCCAAATCTAGTTTTCTAAGTACTTACTTACAACATATACTAAAATTCATAGGATGACAATACAAACTACTTAGTAAATGCAAGAAGAACCTGAGAATGATGGCGCCCAATGTTTTTGATGAAGAAACAATAAAAATCCAATGTGATAGGCACCTTCCAAGCTCAAATCAAAATGCTCAAGTTGCCGCCCCTTTCTTGCCTGGAAAAAGTTTAGATAATTAATTGCAGCACCAAATTCCTTCCAATTTTCCCCTAAAATTATTGTCTCGACGATAGGAATTGAATGCAACAATACCCAAAATGATTGGCCTCCTCAATCGAAAGATATGAGCAAAAACATGAGACTCGCATAGGTTGATCAACCTCCATGAAAGAAAATTATGAAGGTCTGAAAATGCAACTGAAACTTTACAAAATATCACTCCTAAAGATGATGAAATGATAAATCACAATCAGCAATTATTCTCCAAATTGAATCTCCACAAATTTCGCCCTTGGCCACAAATTCAATGCAATGAGAATTCTGAAGTAACTCCTCCAATCTATTGCAATAATTCAAGTGGTATTGCACACCCTCAAAATTGCTACCATAGGAAGTTTTTGTTTCCTATGATCAAGAGACAACTACAGAAACCCTAGGCTCCACAATCTGAAATGACAAACACCAACATCAACATAAAATCTGGATGATTAGAAGCTTAGGCAGCCCCTTTATTTATTCTTTATCTTGAGCCCTTCATGAAGCTTCTGGAAAATTATTTTATTTAAGTGACTTTTATGATATAATATTTTATTGAGTCACTTTATTAAATTAATTAAATATAAAGTTACCTTTTAATTTTAATTTATTTGATAAATTTATAAATAATTAACTTAATACTTTTAATAAAATAATCAACTAAGTTATCCACAAGAAAAATACTTAATTTGGATAGCTTAATTAATTAAATTAATTAAATCATTTCTACCTCCAAAATGGGGAAATTGCAATCCACCCCTCCTAAAATTGTTTGTCTCCAAGCAATCTCAGCAGCAAAGTACAACTCTTCTCCACCTGGGTCCCAAGTGAAGATCTGTGTAATGTCCCAAACATCACCAAATAGCTCCTGTAGCACTAGCACATCCTATTGAATCAACTCAATCCCAAAACTATGACGATAAATATGATACATCCATACCATCGGAAAACCACCACCCATTGCTTCCCATTTTTCCACTATGATACCTCCCATCCCGAAAATGTAGCAAGTCCCCAAGTCCTTAAAATAGTAATCATCATGAGAGAACAAAGTAGAAGACCTGAAAAACTTGGAATTACCATATGAGATCGAACTTAAGACATACCCAAGCTAACAAGAACACTCCTTATTTCTCGCACATTTCAAGGGAACCCCTAACGACCTCAAGTTCTTGAGAGAGCTTGTTAGCTTCCTCTTCTTTCCTCATCAAGGAATCTGAATAGATCCCAACAAGGCTAAGAAGGGTGTCTCTGTCTGAAAGAAGGTTCAAATAATTTGACTTCATTGTCAACATCCCTTCTTTGATAACCTAAAAACTATCATGAGAAGATCCTACTTCAATCCCCTCTTGTCTTCTCTTCAACTGGACTGCCCAAAGGTACTCCTTGACCATTTTATGTATCCTGTCGTGATGAGATAATGCAGAAAAAATTTCATCCTCCTTCACCTTCAACTTAGTTTCCAAGCTACGAACAACCTCCGCACAACATGAAGAAACCATGTCGTTATCACCAACATTAGAAAAATGGGCATTTTTAGATTCATCCTTCATTTGAATGAGGAGGCTTCTAATGTGATCTATCCTTTTTTGTCTTGCCACATTGATGAGATTGACTTTTTCTTTGACTTATTGAAGTTTTTGTCTCGCATTCGCAACAACTAACATAGCCTCCTTGGCCTTCTTCAACCACTCTTCATTCAGCATTTTGGACCTTCTAATCTCTTCAATGCCAAAGTACAAAAAATTGGTATTCTTATGCTTGATATCTCCATGCCCACTAAGAGATGATATCATATCATTAGTTTTCACATGAACACAAGCCTCATTTTTATGATAATGATGATGCACCAATTTTTTGTCCTTGAAAAAATCCATGATGACACCAGCCATTGTAAAATGCCTTCTTCATCATGTGAAGATAAAACACTAGTGGTTGCTCCAATAAGTAGAGGATCAAATTCCACATCCTCCTTAATATCTTGGGCCTCCAAATCACAACTTGTTTCTTCATCATGATAGGATGAATCAATTCTAGACTCACCACAAGAACCCATATCCTCATGTGGTTGCTCCAAAGCAACTGATTTGTCTTCCAACAACACTTGCTCTTCTTCAACCTTGAAATCCTCCTGAAGTGTCTTGTGCCCAATTTCTTCCTCTATGCTAGTCTATTTTTTGTCCTCCATAGGATTATTAGTAGGCTAATCACTAACTGCTACTAATTCATTGTAGATATTTATATATGCTTCTTCTCTCTCCTTCATTTTGTTTTGTGATATAGACCTGTTGAAGATGTTATGTATTGTGTTGAATTTGGGCTTGAAAAAAATTCATTCATCCTTTTCAAAATCTGACTTGACTCCTTTGCTATGGTATCCAACTGTTTTAATATGACATCCCATTGCATATTGTGAGTATCCATGATGTACCACTAAAATCTCTGATGTACAATTGAATAGTTGAACTAGATGCAATCTACCCAATAGGATGGCATGACAATGGCTCTGATACCACTGCAATATCCCTTGCAAGTTCTAATAGATAATTGTTTCTCTAACCTTCAAGGAATATTGCCAAACCATTCACATGCAAAGTTTGATCTTGCTAGTACAAAATTTCAGTCTGATTGTATGCTTGATAAATGATAAAAGAAGACTCCAAATGCTTGCAATTCCAAACTACAATATCTAAACTATCATCTAGATGCATAAATGGCTTACTTATATCCTTTGAAATGTACTTATATGATTTCTATATGTAAAATATGCACCTATAGCCAAGTGACATTTTGTCAAACAATTGGCATGCAAACTCATAAGCTGACCATGAATGATACAAACAAGATCAATTACAATAGTATTTGACCAGCAACTTGTATCTCCTTTGCAATAAAATTTCTAATACAATGATGCTATGAATTGGCCAAGAATCTTGGCTTACAATTGATTGACAATAGTGCCAAATCTGATTTTTTGAGTATTCACTTACAACAGCAACTAAAATTCCTATGAGGACAATGCAAACTACTTAGTAAATGCAAGAAGAACCTGAGAATTATGGTGCCCAATGTTGTTGATGAAGAAACAATAAAAATCCAATGTGATAGGCACCTTCCAAGCTCAAATCAAATTGCTCAAGCTGCCGCCCCTGTTCTTGCTTGGAAAAAGTTTAGAAAATTAATTGCAGCACCAAATTCCTTCCAATTTTCCCCTAAAATGATTGTCTCGATGATAGGAATTGAATGCAACAATACCCAGAATGATTGGCCTCCTCAATCGAAAGATATGAGCAAAAACATGAGACTCACATAGGCTGATCAACCTCCATGACAACAAATTATGAAGGTCTAAAAATGCAACTGAAACTTTACAAAATATCACTCCTAAATATGATGAAATGATAAATCACAATCAGCAATTATTCTCCAAATTGAATCTCCAGAAATTTGGCCCTTGGCCACAAATTCAATGCAATGAGAAGTCTGAAGTAACTCCTCCAATCTGCTGCAGTAATTCAAGTGATATTCCACACCCTCAAAATTGCTACCATCAACATCAACATCAACATCAAATCTGGATGATTAGAAGCTTAGGCAACCCCTCTATTTATTCTTTTTCTCTAGCCCTTCATGAAGCTTCTAGAACATTATTTTATTTAAGTGAATTTTATGATATAATATTTTATTAAGTCACTTTATTAAATTAATTAAATATAAAGTTACCTTTTAATTTTAACTTATTTGATAACTTTATAAATAATTAACTTAATGATTTTAATTAAAATAATCAACTAAGTTATCCAAAAGAAAAATACTTAATTTGGACAAGTTAATGAATTAAATTAATTAAATCATTTCTACCTCCAAAACAGGGACATTACACTTCATCATTGGATGGTACGTTGTATTGATAGTTGGTTGGCAGCCTTTTATACTTGACGCATAGTCATCTTGATATTTCCTTTGCAGTTGGTCTTGTCTATTTTTTCTCTCAATATCCTCATGAGAGTCATTGGAAGGTATCCAAACATATCATATGATACATTCAAGGTACTACACAATTTGGAATTCATTACACATTAGGTGCTACTTAGATTGTGGGCTTCACTGACTCAAATTGGGCTAGTGATGTTGATGATTGAAAGTCTACTTCTAGCTTTGTCTTTTTTCTTGGTTATAGTCCAATTGCATGGACTTGCAAGAAGAAAACTACTATTACATTATCATCGACTAAGGTTCAGTATCGAGGTGTTGTTTTGCCTAGTCGAGAGGTTATGTGGCTTTGACAATTGATGGTTTAATTATCCCACTACTCTTTGGTGTGATAATTAGAGTGACATTTCTATTTCTCACAATCCAATGGAGCATCAATGCATGAAGCATATTGAGATCCGCATGCACTTCATTGTGTAGCTCATTCAAGAGGGTGTTCTTAGTTTGGAGTATTTCTCTACGAAGCAACAAGTTACAAACATCTTCACTAAACCTTTGGCATCTCCTCACTATATTTTTTTGTGATCGATGTTAGGGGTGAACGAATTTGTGCTTGGGGGGTCTTGATGATTCATTTCTCTCTTTTGGAGAGGGGTTGTTTTCCCACAAGGTTTTTCTCCTTTTGTCTGGTTGTGAGAGATTTACTTTTTACATTGTAGTTGTACATGGGTGTACTTAACATGGCCTTGTTGTCAGGACCCATTTTGTACCTCATATTGCATAATAATCTCCCTAAGTTGCACTTAAGAGGGGATGTTAGAGTAGTCTTAAGTTTACTTAGGACATCTAAAATTATTAAATAGCTATTAATTAATAATGTTGTTAGGTGTATTTTATTTTTTACCATTGAGGTAGTTCAGTTGTTCTTGTAATTCATCACACCCAAACTATTAATATTTGCATTTGTACATTATTTCTCATCTCATTTTTATTCATTCTTCACTCTTGGTGAAATAGCTTCTTCTGTGTGGCTTCTCTCATTCATGAAGGTTTCTCTTGGTTTGCAAATGCTCCTAGGTGCTTTACTCTAACATTCCTACCATTAAGGATGTTTTTCCTTTATCTAAAGTTATATCATACAATTTGGTGGAATAAGGAAAATGGTACTCAAGTTTTGTGATTCTTTAATTAATAGTCAATTTATATAAGTCCTCTAAAAATATTTATATTTACATTTACCAAAAACTACATTTCTATAGATATTATTTTGTCTAATGTATTGTATTGTCATAGTTATAATGCTCTTCGTCATTGTTTACCTAAGGTAAAGATTGCTATTTCTCTTCAATAGGAACATTCTAACACTCATTGAGGATATTTTTTTGTCAAAAAATTAGTTCAAAAGTTCATCTAAATGGGATATTATTGACAAAAAAATAAAGACTCTAATGAGTTCATCATTTAGTATTCATATTATTGGAAACAATAATATTAAACATGTGTCCATCACAATAATTCCTTAACAAATTTTGTATTTAGCAATATTTTTTTATACCTTATTATTTGTAAAAGCTACAATCAAAATACCTTATCAAATATTCATTTCACTTGATCTAAACACCTCTACTAATGAATACATTCTAATGATTAACGTTAATCATTCTTAGAAACTATTTTTAATGGATCATTCCCTCATTTAGAAGCACTATTTCTCTTTTGTATTTCCTCAATTTTATAATATTTCCAAATATGAGGACCTCATAGGTGAGATGATTCACAATATTTTATATTATAATCTATGTTCTCCTACCATTAAAGATGTGTTTTTTTAATCTAAAGTTATATCATACAATTTGATGGGCAGGCAAATGGTACTCAAGTTTTGTGCTTCTTTAATTGATGGTCCATTTATATAAGTCCTTTAAAAATATTTATATTCAAATTTACCAAAAACTAGATTTCTAAAGATATTATTTTGTATAATGTATTGTAATTATCATAGCTATAATGCTCTTCTTCATTTTTTACCAAGGTAAAAATCGGTATTATTCTACAATAGGCACATTCTCACACTCATTGAGGATATTTTATCGTCAAAAGATTAGTTCAAAAGTTCATTCAAATGAGATATTATTGAAAAAATATAGAAAAAGACTTTAATGACTTCATCAAGAAGTATTCTCATTATTGACAACAATAATCTTAATAGGTATCACTACACAATAATTCCTTAACAGATTTCTTGTTTAGCATCAATTTTCTATATCTTATTATTTGTAATAGCTAAATAAATATATTGCAAAATCTAAAACCTCATGTTCTTTTATAATTTTTACAACCAAAATACCACATCCAATATTTTTCTTATTAACATATAAAACATCTAGATAATCAAGATTATCCACATCATCATAATTGTAAATGATATCCTTTCCTTTTTCTAAAAAGATCAAGATTCTATAATTAAAAAAACTTAATATACAATACATTCTTAAAAGTAGCATCTTTTAACATATATTTATCGTTATATAACTTTTTAAAAAGGTTTTTGCTGAAATCATCCCACACTGTTTTTAGCGAGCTCAAATATACTCATTTGAAAAAGAACAATAAATTTTACAAACATGAATGACATATTTTTCATTGCTTCGAAAACATAACCTACAATACTCTTGAACAGCCTTTCCTTTTCACTAAACATATGCAATAGAAAAACAAACTAGAACATACATCACACAGAAATCAAGATACTCTAAAAAAACTTGGAAATTGAGAAAACACAAACAAGATTAGATTGGTAAGAAAAACATGGCTCTTGGAAACAAAAACTTATTCATAATTCTCACCATCTACAGCATAATGTATACTTAAGGGAAAACAAAACAGATAGCACAAGAATGTTAAATTTATCATATGACACAATAACATACATTTGACAAAATAAAAACTGGATCGAATGATAGATATTAATCCAAAATGAATATCGAATAAAACCCACGAGTTCTTGAAGCCAAGGAAGTCATTATAAAGTTACGCAGCATCAAAACCAAGTACCATGCTTACAATATCCAGATTTACTAAAACGCCCATTGATTTTGACGCCTCACCTCTTCGTCCTGTCCAGGAGTGTAGTCATTCTCTATGTTGAATATCTTTCGGATCTCTTCTGGGGTTTTCTCATTAATCCTACTACAGTTTTGACCGTTAAGAACAGAAGATTTTTTATATCCAGGTACTTGGCAGCCTTGACGAGATCAAAAAGAGTAGCGTTATCAACATTGACGAACTCCTCATCCCACGTCTTCACATCCTCCTCCGAGATGGCGCTCTTGCCTTCGCTGGTCTTTGCGGCATGCAGATGATACTCGCAGTACTCGATCACCTTCGCCAGAATATTGCTGGAAATGTTGTGCAAAGGCACGGCGTTCTCCATGGCCGTGTCTTCCATGGCGTTCTTTACGATCTGCGACTGCACAGCCACGGCATGATCTACCTCGAATAATATCCCATCCGAACTCTTCAATCTCACCTTAGACTCCTTCGCCATGGTTGTATTGGGGCGGATGTTCCGGAGGGGATTGAAACAGGGATCTACAAAACCGATGGGAAACAGGTTGTGTGATCTTGTATATATATGGTTTTGTTTATCATGTCGGCGATTAGTTGCCTTCCCAGGTGGTTAATTTTTAGGGTTTTAGAATGTGCCGACTTTTTAAGCTTTTATTATTTGATGTTCGCTTAAGCTTAGAGGTGTAATTACCTCTATATTTTCACATTTGCACATCTCCTTGTAGAAACTAACTCTTAAGCTGTTTTGAATTTAGTATCATATTCAATGGCAATTCTATTAGTACTGTTTCTTGAATAAGATTATGGGTAATTTTGGTTTATTTCTAAATTTAATACCATACTAATATTATGGTCTTTTAAATAGTTTAAATAATTTTTTATTTTTGATATATTTTGAAAGATAATTAGAAACACTAGGTCATGTTTTCTCTTAATTTTTCTATAAAGATCAATTTGTAATTTCTTCACTTTTACCATTTAACAACTATGAATGAAAATATAAAACACTAGTGATGTTAAGAAGTAAAAGATATTAAGTTGATTCTTCTATCTTTTTGCATTTCATCCTCATGATGGATCATGGACTATGATCTAAAATATTGATGTTAAATTGCACATAGTTTCAATCCAAAAATCTCCAACATTTTATTATCATGGATTGTGGAAAATTCATGCTATTAAGCAAAGCATGTTTTTAAATAACTATGGGTATAGATGTAAAGTCTGCCAAATATGTAGAGAAAATCAAATCCATTTTTTTGAATGTGCTTAGAGATATGATTTAATATGTTCATTTGCATAGATTTTGACCTTCTATTTCATAGTGAATACTTAGATTCACCTAATAAAAATTATGGTAAGTTTCTCTAACGAGGTTAAAGATGTCATGATAGGTCATTAGCTAGACAATAAACTCATTCACTAGAATCCTAATAGTTTTCATACTATTCAAAACTTTAATAAGATAAACTTATTGATATTGTAGTTAAAAACCAATGTGAAATTGTAAAAAAAAACCCAATTGATCCTAATTACTATCTTCAAAATGTTAGTTTTATGCAATGAGGGTTGCCTTAGGATTTTAGTTTACTATGTCATGTCTAGATAAAAAAATTATAGCTCTCACCAAAGAGCAAGATAAGCTCATCTAGATAGCTGAAAAAATATAAATGATTGACCTTTAGTTTAGGTAGGTCCTCTATGAGTCCAGAAAATGTTTAAATTAATATTATCTTAGTTTGAATTAGCAACCATGTGAGTTGGAGCTAATCATTTGCATAAAATATTGCTAAACAGCGTAAATTAGGCAAATGAAGAACTTGAAAGATGCAAAAGGTAAGTATTGAATGTGGGTAATGTTGTCATGTGGGACCCTCAAACCTTGTCGGCACCCCTTAACCTCTCTATTATAACCCTCAGTAGCAGATTAGGCTTTTGGTGTAGTGGTAGTCAATTTGTGTTAACAAAACAAGTTACTTTGTTAGGGAGGGTTTGACTCCCACTCTTGACACTCTTTTTGTCTCACAGTCGGTTGTGTCCATTGACCTCTCAACTAGGGGGTAAACTATTGTCACGTGGGATCCTCAACCATCATGAGTACCCATTAACCTCTTCAATGTCACCCTCACTAACAACTTGGACTTTTGGTGTAGTGGCAGACATTCTATGTTAAGAAGTAATAATTTTAAAAGATATTATATATATGGATGTAGAAAATTTGTATGTATGAAATATGCTTAAAATTTTAATTTTTGGCTACTTATGAAGTTTGGAAATTATTGGACCTAAAGGAAATGGCAACTATTGAATAATTGACCTACCAAAAAGAAATAATAATTCCTAACAATCACCATGATGGTGTTGTCCAAGCATCACTATTGTCTAGAGAGTAGGTACATACTTAAAACATGCTATGAAATTTGTCAACAATGTGTCTTGACTTCTCAAAATTTCTCATTTTAACATAGAAAATAAAATGATGATGGTATAAAAATAATTTAGGGAGTTAATATAGATAAATTAATTGGCTATGTGATTATATATATGAATTTTCCTATATTTTTTTGTAATTACCATTCTTTTGATGTGGTTGACTTTCATTTTTATAAGTGTATTAGTTTTATAAATGTAATTATGTGTAATAGTGTGGTTCATGTTTTAAAATATTAAAATTATTAAAAATGAAATTAAATAAGCACTAATATATATTTGTTTGTGGGTCTTTATCCCTTGTGGTGGCCCCTTCTAAGAAGAGGAAGATGGGGAATCCCAAGGGGAAACACGCTGCTAAGAAGATTGTTCTTCAGGAGTCAGATTCCCATTCTACTAGAAATGATATTGATGTTGTTTTTGGTGGTTCCCAGTCTAAGGGAAATAATGAGCTTAATGTTCAGGATCCTATTGTGGATGGTTGTAAGGAGGAGGGATTGCTTGAAAAATTTTGAGATAAGGAAGCCAAGGAAATGTCGCAAAGGACTTCCAAGTGAATTATAAAGATACAAAATAGGTTGTCAAAGGCGATTTGAAGGGTTCCAAGGATCAAGATAAGTTGAAGGGTGTTGTGTCCATAATGCTATTGAAATAAATGACTTTCATGTTAAACAGTCGCCCAGTGTGGAGCTTTCAAGTGGGAAGTCTATGCATGAGGATGAGGGGATTAATCTGAGTTCTGGAAATCCAGAGCCTCTAAGGTGAGTCCTCTCTCTGAGGAATTCTCTTACCTTAATGATGACAATACTTCAATGTTCTAGCTTCTAGATATGGCTCATTTGGGGGCTATAGGCATGTTTAATCTATCAAGTGGTTATTGCAAGAGTTTAATAGGGTGAATATAAAGATCAAGGGAATCAAAGAGAATATGGAAAATAGGTCAAAAGGTTCTTCCTCAGATATGTTGATTGAAAGACTTGTGAACTTAGAGTACTCCTTTATAGATTTTAAATCCATGTGTGAACAACACCTCTCTAATATGGAGGCTAATATTATTTAAACTAATTTGGACATCAAGAAGCTACTACATGTTAGCCATAGTTCAATCAAGAATAGTGTGGAGTCTCTGGAGGTCCTTTTTCGCAAGATAAATAAGCTTAGGGAAGACCAGTTTTACTTTGCAGAGTTGATGGGGAAGGACCAATCTTAAAAGGGGAAGGGGAAGAAGGTTAGAAAATATGAGGCAATAGGCCCATGTACAAGAGGAAGGGGTAACAAGAGGCAAACCTTTGAGGAGGAGGAGAAATAATTGATGGAAATGGTCAAGTTGCATCATAACCAGGAGATTGAGGTGGCTAACACCTTAAAGAACATGCAATAGTGTCTATGTCTATTTTGTTTTCTGTTACTATTTCTTTGTTGCTGAGTTTCTATTTTTGGTAGTTGTTTTGTTTTTGGTTGTTGCAGCTGATGGGTCAATGTTCTTATCTTTGAGTAGCTTCTCATCTATTTTGTTGTAAAGGGTTTCAATTCCCTTCAAAACATGTTTTTCCCTTATCATCAAAACATTATAAATTATTGAATATGAAAATTTCACACTTCATGGATACCTATTTTACCTATGGGCTTACTTATATTAATAATTTGTTCATTTCAGGGTTAAATTGAGTAAATAAATTAAAACTCTTGACATCTTGACAAAATTGGGCTTAAAGCACCCAATCAAAGGTGAGGGTGATGTTGACCTTAAGGATGGCCTATTTTACATTTGATCCTTTGGTGTGAATACTTGGAGAATTAAAAAAGGATCCCAAGTATGCTTATAATCAAAAATATCAATTGAGATGAATACATATAATTTTTCTTCAAATTGAACATCAAAAGGGGTTCTAAAAAAGGAGATATTATGATTAAACATGCTATTATTAAGAAGACGTATGAGTTATCCTCTACATGATAACTACAAAAATCTATTTTATTATGTGGACTAAACTCTTGTAGGTCTTCAAGTTATTCTATCATCCATCAAACAACCTTTGGTGATAACTTATGGTGTGAACATCACTTCGACAAAGATTTCATATTCGAGGTAATATTATGTATATTTATTTTTTATTTCAATCAATTATTTTTTTTGGCCTCTTTAATCAACCTAGGGCATGCCCTCTAGATCATCATTATTTTTTGTTACTAGAGGTGGGATCACCAAAATGGATCTTGATATAGGAAATTCCCTATACATCAAAACCTTTCCTCCTCTTTGCAAGTGTGTAGGTCAAATATGTGATTTTTTTGAGCAATAGGTCATAGGAAATATATAGTACATTGTAACACAAAATCTAAGTGTTAAAGATCCCAAAAAAGTATAATTTTTGATCTCCATCACTCATTCCCCTAACCCCAAAAATTTAGACTCAAATTTTAGTTCTAAGTTCCTTTGTATCCCTTTACTAGATCTATGTTAGTTCTATCAGTTTTCATTTTTTTGTGCAATAAATTATATTTTCAAATTCAAGGTTTATGTTAAATAGGCTTATTAAAACACATATTCTTTTGCTCTGCTAGCTCTCCTTTGTTCTCCTCTTTCTCCCCTTTGGGTGCCTGATCTAGCTTTTGTTTGTCCTTAGGAAATTCTTTATTTCCTTCTTTAGGGACATGCTTCTGTTCTTTTTTATTAGAGTGCTTATCATCTGTCCCTTTTGATATTTCATGGGATATCTTTTTATTTTTCAAAAATATTCCTCTTGGAACACCTTCATTCTCATTCACTGTTCTATTTCTCAGCCAATACTTGCTTTTAGCCTGTTCAACTACTACAATGGTCAATCTTTTAATTTCTTCCTCAGATGGTCTCCTCATATTGCCCTTATTGGTTTGATATGATGTAGTAGGAGAACCTTGTTCATCATCACTTTCCTCATAGTCAAAAAAAACTTGTTGTTCTACCATGTGAACATTATATTTATGATGATAAGCATCATATTCATACCCTCCTTCTTATGAAGATGAATACCCTTGCTCTGCTAAGTGAAGAGTATGAGAAGTCAAATAGATATTATGATCTTCTTCATTATCATTTTTTTCTATGTCTTTTCCTGGCACTGACTCAGTTATAACACAATGGTCTAAAGAGTGTAACAAGTCACACACTAGACACCAAGGACTATTATCAACCATTTATGTCCCTCTCTTCTTTAGAGGATCAGGTGTCTCTTTATTTCTTGGCCTATTATCCATCATTGGCTTTCCATCTCTCCAATTTGCATTATATATGTCATGTAGTCTTGGCCTTTCATTCCTATATGTGTTTTCCTATTTATTTGTAGGAGTATATTGGGGAACCCTAGGGTTATCTCTCTTGGAAATCATCCATGCAGCCTTCCTATTATTTTCAATAGTGAGTGCTATCCTTTGAGCTTCAGCCAAATATCTAGGACCCTTGTTCCTAAGCTCATATCCTTTATTAGGATCAAACACTTTTAAATAAATACTTAATGCAGCAGGATCAGCTAATTTAGATCTAGGAGGTATCTTATAATGCAATTTAGAAAACCTCTGGTTGAAATCATAAGCTAACTCATTTTGATGCTTCTGAATAGTCACCAATTCATGCAAAGCAAATTATGGTGCATATTGATTCCCATACTGCTCAAGAAACTATTCATAAAACAGATGAATAGAATCAATAGAGGTTGTTGCCAAACTATTAAACCAATCTCTGGCATCTTCAATCAGTGACATCATAAACAACCTCATTTGCACATCTTCATATTGCATATCCAAATCCAGCATTAAAGCATTAAAGCTTCTTAAATGCTCTTGAGTTGTAATTGCACTACTTCCTGTAAACTTTGGGACAAGGATTCTCCAACTATTATCCATAGGGTAAGGACATATTTGAAATCTAGCCAAATCAAACTGCCTTATCATAGTTGTGTATTATGGAAGAGGAGGATTGGGATGGTGCTGGTAATTGTGCAATGGATTATTGTGATACAAAGATACATATTATTGACCTTGTGGGGGCACATGCTGTTGGTAAGGTGGTGGTTGAGTACTTCGATGTTGTGGTGGAACATTTGAGGTTTTATACTGATTTCTTGGCTGATTTTGTTGGGCTTGTGGAGGACTCGATGGTCCAATATTGCTATTCCCTTGTTTATGAGGTGGCACATATTTGGGTGAATTAGCCATTGGTGTTCTAATCTGAATTTTCTTCAACTTCAATTCTTCAAGCTCTCTTATTGCTTGAAGACTCTACTCATGTTCTATTCTTGTTCTCTTTGTGTCTTGTCTCTTGTGTTCCAATCTTGCATTTACTTCATCCCTAGCCATCAGTTCATAATTTTCTTCAGAGGTTGTTTAATGTATCCAAGTCCATCCTCAAGAAGTGTTGCTTTTTGATCATATTCAAACTATCTCCTTTCTCTTTCAGCTTCAAATCCAGCCATGAGCTCTTCAACTTTCTCATGGTCCACCTGATAGAAATTATTTCTCTTCTCCTCAGGAGTGCGAGGTTCTTTAGACAAGTTGTTTTCATTTACTAGTGCATCATATGAATTATGTGTTTCCACCGATAGTTTTAATGTTTTGTTTTTAGTTGTTGGGACGAGGTCATTAGACACCTTCTTCCCCTGATCATTTTTGTAAGTCCGTTTTCTTTTTTCATTAGGACCATCACCATTTATGTACAAAGACCTTCTTCGCTACATGTTGTGAGTAATTGTGATAGTCTGAACTCTAGGATGATTTCTTTCTGGTCTATATTTTATTTTACCAATCTCAATGCACTTGTTCATTTAGAGTCGCCACCCACTTTTAAAAGAGAAAATAAAAAATGTTATTATTTCACCGAGCGGAGTCACTTTTCAAACTTCTTAACTATGAATCTCTCTTCAATGACTCTATATGGAAAGGCTTCCTACCACCAGATTTTTCTCAAGCTATTCCCCAACAAAGTCGCCAAACTGTTAGATCTCAAAAATGCATGTTTGAACCACAAGAAGTTGCCAAGCTCTCACAACGCTTTTGGCCAACGTACAAGGCCAATTGATGCAATTGAACCTTCTTCTCTTTAGGTTATGCTAGACCAAGGTGGGTGAACCTATGTAAATGATGTAGACTTGAGTTGTATGATACCTACTTGTGCTATCTATCCTTGATGGAAAACATTGAGGGATAGATAAAATCCTAATAACCACTTCTACTCCTAATGATGTTTGAAATATGAATATATAGAAAAGATTTTGTGAAATCCTAAAATGGAATTGATACATGACAGTGCCTACTTTTGTTGGGTAAATGGAGTCAATATGTAAATGATGTGTGACCTACTAACTAGATACAATTCTAATTGTTTTGCACTTATACTTGTTTATACCTGGTATAAATTTGCAAGGATGTGATTGAAAAAAATCTTCTTATTAATCCAATCAAAGCCTACTAGGTTATTGCAATTTATCTAAAAGGATTTTAATCCTTCCTTGAAGGAACCAATTAAAAGGGGTCACACAGTGGCAGAAAATGTGTACAGGAAAAATGAAACATACACTTGATATATTCAGTTTTGAATAACTTAATAGGATTGTTTGGAGACAGTATGGCAGCCTTTAATTATAGATTCTTCTTATTGATCCAATTGACATTTCCAAATTACTGTAATCTGTTAAAATGATTTTAATTCCTACTTGAAGAAACCAATTAAGAAAATTACACAAGAACAGCAAATGTGTCTGATGAATTTTAATATTCACTAGGAATAAATTCAAATAATAAGGAGCACCAACTTGGAGACAGTTGAATAATTTTTTAATCTGACAAACAACTGACACCAATATTTGATCACCAAATCCATGTATTCTTCTCCATTATATGATCTGAAAAGATTTTACAATATACATCATGATATCTTATTTCGGCCACTATTCACGCTATCCAACTACCTAAAAATCTACTACCCTTTTCTCTTTGATTTTCAATACATTTATATAGCATATCCCAAGGGTCGTGACCTTTCAGTTTCTAGTAAAACCATTCCATATTCTCTCAAAGAGATAAAATATTTAATTGAGTTGTCTTTTGGCAAATTAAAAATTTTTAACTATAATCTTGCTTTTGATTTTTCCCCTTATATTTTACTGCTCCGTGCATTTCACTTTATATGTTGCCTCCTTTACATTTATTTCTGCCAAACTTCCTTTTAGTCCTACTACTCTATCGTGGTCAACATGTTGATTAATCGCGGTATAGCAGTCTTTGACCTTGACTATTGTCTTCTCCTCCACCGCGCTACTGTACCCTTCGTTCTGCTCACCCACGATATAGTGGTGACTAGCACTAACTGTTACCTCTATCTTTACGGCTTTCTTACCGCAATACCACGATCTATACTTCTATCATTGACGATACCGCGGTGTCTAGCATTTACTGCTTCATCATTGTATATCTCTATCACCACACTACCGTGGTCACTGGCCTGACTGCTAGCAATACTGTGATAGCCGCTTCATTGTTTACCTCTCGTTCACCGCCTTTCTGCGGTTACCAACTTTTTTGGCTACGGTACCATCGTATATCCTTGCCAACCGCTCCTCAACTGATACCATGCTACCATGCTCCCTGGCTTGACTACCAGTGGTACTGCGGTAGTCATCTTTTCTGGTTACCTCACCGCCACCTTCATCTACCGCAGTCACCACAGGCTCCGTGTGCAGTATCGCAGTAAGCCTTCCAACCGCTTCCTCCTATTCACCATGGCCACCACGGTCTGTGAGATGAACACCAGCAGTGGTGTGGTAAGTGTTGCCTCGTCGCCTGCTAACCATCCACCGTGTCACCATGGTCTATGCTTAGACCGCATGCGGTGGCGCGGTAATTGTTTTGTGCCTGCTTTTTAACTGCCACTGCCATACTGCAAGCCCATTGTGGGAGGCCGCGATAAGGCAGTGAATGATATGAATAATGAGATCGGTGGTTGAAATATATGAGTCAACTTTGGCCTTTTTGAATGGCGGTAAAGGTATTTGAACATTATGGATGCAGAAAACAGAATATTATTAGAAAGATAGGCAAATGATGGGATTTAAAATGGGCAAAGAACTTAGAATTTTAATGGAAATTTTTAGTTCTAACAGGAGATAGGTAGAAGGATCAAATTCCTAAGTTTGGATAGAGGAGGATAATTCACATCAAGTTAATTTTTTGAATACTAGGAGGCACATGGAATCAAGAGACAATACTTAGCACCAAGAACTTGACACTAGAATGGAATTGTAGAAAGAAAGAGTAGAGTTATGCAAGATATGTCCAAAACAATGTTGAAAGAGGCTAAATTAACTAATATATTTTGGAGAGAAGTAGTGCACACTATAGTATAGACTTTGAACAGAGTTTAAATCAAGGTGCATAGTGACAATACCCCCTATGAGTTGTGGTATGACAGACCTGCATCTGTAAAGTACTTTGAAGTATTTGACAGTAAGTGTTACATCAAAAGAGATGATGAAAACTTAGGAAAGTTTGAATCAAGAGTAATGAAGGAATATTTTTAGGATATTCCACATAAAGGAAAGTATATAAATGATATAACAAAATATTGGACAAGATTGTGGAAAGCATCAATGTCAAGATTGATGAAAGTTACACATAAAACATGTCAAATCTTATCAGATTAATTTTGAAGATGAGTCATATCATGAAGACCATATAGAAAATTATGAAGAATAATTTGATGAAGTAGATGTTGAGAAGGCCCCTACAAAGTATTTTGAAAAGGATCATCCATATGATCAGATAATTGGGGATAAAAATGAAGGAGTTCAGATCAATAGGAGATTTGCAAAGAATAAAGAGCAAGTAGACTTTACTCTTCTATTGGAACCAAGGGGGTATTTAGAAACAAATTGAATGAAGATGGAGTTGTGAGGAACAAGGCAAGATTGGTGTGAAAAGGTTATGCACAAGTTGAAGGTATTGATTTTGAAGAAACATTTACACCCGTGGCAAGATTAAAAGCAATAAGAATGTTTCTTGCATTTTTTATTTACAATGGATTTAAATTATATCAGATGGAAGTTAAATTTGCATTCCTTAATGGAAACCTAGAAGAGGAAGTTTACATAGAACAACCAAAAGGTTTTTAGTTGTTAGAGGATGATGACTATGTATGCAGACTAAGGAAAGAATTGTATGGTCTAAAACAAGCACCTAGAGCAGTGATATCAAGGTAGAGTACAAAGAACCTATCTCAATTCTTTGTGACAATTCAAGTGCCATAAACATATCAAAGAATCTAGTGTTGCACTCTAGAAAAATACACATATCCATTAAGTATCACTTGATAAGAGAGAAGGTTACAAATAAAGAGGTCATTATGGAATATGTTCCAACCAAAGAACCGGTCGCTGACATTTTAACTAATCCTCTTCACAAGGAACAATTTGAACATTTGAGGCAGAAGTTGGGAGTAGTTTCTCCCATATGGGTATGTGCAGGATCATGATGGGCCAAAAACTAGCGATATGGTGGGTATGTGGCTAATGACTTTTTTTTAACCCAAAACTAATGAAATGAAAAGGGTTTTAAAAAGAGATTCTCATCTTTCCACCAATATAAATTATTCTTTATTTTTAATTTAATAAATAATTATTATTCATTTTCTTTTTGAATTATGACTAAAGTTGTGATTGATAGGCTGATTGAAAAACATCTATAGCTTTCAACTATGTTTTGCATACTATAGGACTAAAAAAATAAAATTGAAATTCATGAAGTTTTGACCAAGTTAAGGTGGTTAGACATACAAGTTTTTATATTTTTTTTAAGTTGTAATAAAAAATTCATAATTAATTATTTACTTGGAAAAAAATTACCAAAAAATATGCATCACATCGGGACATGAGTCCTCTAATTATATCTAAAATATTATAAAAAAATATTATCATTTTATTGTGGTTAGGGTGGTCAGACAGACACCTACTTCTTATTTTTTCCCTGAAATTTAAGTGCCACTGCATTGGACTTTGAATTTTTCACCAAATAATTTTTAAAAATAAATAAATAAACCTAGTAGTTTATAAACTACATTCAATTTGCTACAAATTCTTTTTCTTACATATTTTTGAAATAATATAGATAACTTATTCAAATTTTTATGTCAAGTTGCCTAACTCTGATTTTTATGAATTTTTCACAAGTTAAGGGCCTATTTTTCCATGATGATCCTGCACATACTCACATTATATCACTAGATACTAGTTATAGGGCATGATTCCAAAGGAAGTTACATTTATATTTCATTCATCCCTGGAAGTGGAAGGATAGATCAATTCAAGCAACAATGGTTTACAAATTTCTAATGACTTGATGGTTGCATTATCAAATTTCTAATGATTTGATTCCCTTTTTCTCTTTGAACTTCTTGTCAAATGGGAAGTATGGTTTTAGGGGGAGTCTTCCCTTTTCCATTGATGTCAAAGGGGGAGAATTATGAACAAATTCACAAAATGTGAGCATGAGCATGATGGAGATTGCACGCAGGAGGAGAAATTGTGCAAATTCTCCTATGGGAACATGTGAGCAAAGAAGAGCAAGGTGGGTGAACTGCTTAAAGAGTCAAATTGGTATAGAGCTCTAATGTTACAAATTTCACTTGATTTTATTTGGTATTAGACCATTTCATCCAATTGGTATGAGCATTTATTTTTTCCATCAATGACAAAGGAGGAGATTGTTGGTATATTGTTGTCATTGATGTCAAAAGGGGATCAAGTGTGAAATGGAACTAATCTTGCATGAAGAGAGTGCCAACATTGATTTCAAAATGTTGTCAGTAATGATTGAGGAAGATGGTGTATTGTAGATTTGGAAGCTGGAGTGAATGCTACACATGTTTTTCAAAGTATTGCATTGTTGTCATGGAATTTTGTCATGTTGTTGTAGTAAATTCTTTCAGTTCTCAAGAGTGAAATCTGAGTCTAGATTCAACATGGGTTTTCTAAGAGTAACTCAAAAATGTGTTTTGTAGATCTAGAGGTTGAAATCTATGCTTAGAATTGTTATACTTATGCTCTCAACCTGAATTAGATTTTTGTAGTTAAATCCTACTATGTTAGCAGTCATGGTGCCTTAACAGTTTTCTATTTTGTTGATGACTATTGGTTGAAGGTTACAGGTCCGTTAAGTTATAACTTATGGCCTTTAAGTTAGTTCAGTGACTGGCCCCTTCACCTTGTCACTCGGTTGTTTTTGCCAATGAGTTCCATTGAAGATCAAACTGTGCACACTCAAAGTTGAATATCACACATTTATTGTTGGTTTGTAGTTCAACAATACGCGATAAATACATTCAATGGTCACAATCAAGTTGATCAGATGGTGCACGATGGAGAAGATCGGAGCCTTGGTGGGACTAGCAACACATTGCATCATCTCACCTAATCACTTCACATAGTTGTTGTGAAGCGAAGAAGGTTGAAGATTTGGGAAATGAGTGATGGTAATGGAAAGTGACATCAATAAGGATAGGTGTCAAAAGTTAGTGGATTATGATGTCAACAAAGGACACATGGCATTTTCCCACCAACTAGTGAATATTTTGTCAGCCCATTGTCAGAGCCAACGAGATAGTAGTGGATGGTGTAAATTGATTGATAGTTGATCCAACGGTGATCACTGCTTTTCTATAGATCATGGATAGGAATGGTGATACCCATAGAATATCAGCGATATGCAATGAATGACGAAGATTAAAGGAAAGAAATCAGATATGGATCGCTATATCATGGAAATAAATGTCATAAGTGTTTTGGCATAAGTGTTTTGGCAATACACAATGGGTGTGATTTCAATGGAAGTAAGATCAACGAAGGATATTTAAAGACCATTTATCGAACAATTATGTTTTAAAGATACAATGGTGAATGAAGAATGAAAGATCATGGCACAAAGGCAGGAGATTGTCAGTCCAAATTTGAACAAGGTGATCACAAATGGCTAACTCCATCTAAGCATGGTTTTTTTCTGCAAACCGACATGGAGAAGAAAATTAAATTTTCTACCTACATCAATGACAGTTGGAATGTGATTTGATGCACAAATTGGCTAAATAGATGGCCAAGGAGATAAGGAATGAGATCAGATTGAATGTTCAGAAGGAAGCATTAATTTCATATCCAATCTTAGGGTTGGCTGAGAAGAATAAAGGAAATTTCTCTGCACCATGAATTAATGTTGTGCGGCTCAATACAATTCCATGCCAGGGGAGAAGATATTCAAAACCCTAATAAAATGTCTAGAGGTGATGGAGAATCTCAAGGCAATTCTAACCAGTAAGCTACACACAAAACATATGATAATGTTGCTTGTTCCAAGTAACAAATAAAAATATAGAGAGGTGTAGAAGAGGGTGTATTGTGCAAAAGTGTATAGTGATGCATTGAGGCATACTAAGAATGCACTAAAGAATGAGGAGAAGATCAAAGATGAAGGTAAGTAAGGTCCAGAGAAGTGAGTTGTTGTGGAAATAACATATAGTTGAGCAGTTGTAGAGTAATTTGTAACATTTAATAGTGTTCTTATTGAACAAGTTGTAATCATCTTAAATGTTGTAAATATGATAGGTTGGTACCATAAGATAAATGATTTGGTGCTCAGTTCAGGGGATTAGTGTCTCTTTAGGGTTGAACCCCTTAAAGGTTGTAATAGAAATCATATTTGTGAGGTTGGATTAGGACAATAGCTCCTAGCAACATTTTCTCACCATGGTTTTTCCCATCTTGGGTTTTCCATGTATATTTTGTGCTATGGGTTGTTAATGTGTGTCCTTGTATAAATTTGTGTTTCATATCTCATCTGCACACTAAGTTTTTTTGGTGTTATGTCTTCTCTAGAGGTTAAAAAGTTAAAAAAAATTGTATCTACTGATTCAACCCCCTCTTAGTAGATTGTTGTCTTCTAACACTATGGGGAGACAATTGAATCCATCAGTTGTAAAATAAATCAAATGAGAATCACGTGTAGATCTTTAAGTGAAAACCACACTGTGGAACTTTCTAATCACAAAATAGTAAAAACAAAGGACACATCTGATGGTGAAAACCTTTTTGATGCACCAAAGGATGATGGATTCAATCTTCCTCTTAGTGCAATGCATCTAGAGAAATCATTGGTACTTGCAAAGAAAGCTAACCTAGTGAATGTGGGGATGGAAGGGGCACCTAAAAAAACCTTCCATGTAGAATCATTTCTCAATACAGAGCAAAAAAATTGAAAACTTTTCTAAAAGAATGAAGTGAAAACTTTGCATGATCCTACACAAATATTCTTGGACTTGACCTTGAAGGGTTTGTACACCACTGAGTAGTTTATCCTAAAGCAAAACTAGTAAAGAAGAAACTAAGAAAGATGCACCTCCACATAGTGTTATTGATTAAACTAGAATTGTAGAAAATCATTAGTGTCAGACTTATCCAACTAATAGACTATCCTAAGTGGGTTTGCAACCTATTTCTAGTCCCTAAACCCATTGGTGGCATCACAATTTGCACTGATTTTAAGTAATTAAATAAAGCATGTCCTAAAGATGACTTTCCTCTTCCAAACATTGATATCATTGTTTATTTAACTACTGGAAATGAGATGTTATCACTTATGGATAGATTTTTAGGTTAACCATATAATGATTTCCAAGGAGGACCAACAAAAGACAACATTCACATGTCTATGGGGAACATATTGCTATAGTATAATGTTGTTTGGGTTAAAGAAAGCTAGAGAAACCTATTAGACGGTGATGACCCTAATCTTTCATGATATGATCCATAAAAATGTTGAAGACTATGTGGATGATATTCTAGCTAAATCAAATACAAGGAAGGATCACATAGAAGTATTGGGACCAATCTTTGATAGGCTTGAAGAATACAAGGTGAAACTAAATCTTAAAAAGTGTCTTTGGGGTAATGTTAGGCAAGCTCCTTGGGTACATACTATCACAGAGAGGGATCGAGATAGATCCAACCAAGGTAAAATTGATTCTAGATATGGATCCACCGCAAACATTGAAATAGATGTGATGTCTACAAGGGAGGTTACAATCTATTAGGAGGTTCATAGCGCATTTGGAAAATAAGATCCACCCCTCTTCTCACCTTCTCCACAAAGGAATAGCAGACAAGTGGGATGAGAAATGCTATAAATCATTCTAGAAATTGAAGGATTATCTACTAACACCTCCTATTCTTATGCCACTGATACTGAACAAGCCTTTGATCTTATATATTTCAGCCACATCAGTAAAATTGTGAGCTCTTATCCCTCAACATGACCAAATTGGAAATGAGAGAACAATCTACTATAGCAATAGGACTTTGGTGGGATATGAGATGAATTAATCATCCATTGAGAAGGCATTCCTAGAAGTGTTCTTTTCTTCATAAAAATTCAAGCACTATATGCTTTCACATCAAATAAAGCTCATTGCTAAGATCAACCTACTAAAATAGTTGTTGTCAACTGCAACCCTCACTGGATGAATGGATAAATGGGTAATGATCCTAATGGAATTTGATATAGATTATGTGGAGTAGAAATCTATTAAGGGACAAGTCATTGTAGACCAGCTGGCAGAGGCACTCATTTATGTAGATAATCCATTGGTATATGATTTTCCTGATGAGTTAGTGTTTTTCCTCAATGTAGTGGATCAATGGAATATGTAGGGTATGTGGAGGATCATCATGAAAAAAAGAGGCCCTTAAGTGGCGATGAAAATTCAGAAAATCAGAGTTAGGCAAATTGATGTAAAAATTTGAATAAGTTATCTTTATTATTTCAAAAATATGTAAGAATAGAATCTATATCAAATTGAATTTAGTTTCTAAACTACTAGGTTTATTTAAATATATATATATATTTGGTGAAAATTTGAAATTTCAATACAGTGGTACTTAAATGTCAAGGAAAAATAAGAAGTATGTGTCTATCTGACCACCCTAACCACAATAAAATAATAATATTTTTTTATAAGATTTTAGATATAAGTAGAGGACTCATATCCCAATGTGATGCATATTTTTTGGTAATTTGTTTCCAAGTAAATAATTAATTACGAATTTTTTATTACAACTTTTAAAAAATATAAAAACTCGTATGTCTGACCACATTAACTTGGTCAAAACTTCATGATTTTTTTATTTTATTTTTATCCTATAGTATGTGAAGCATAGAATCTGATGCATGTTTCAGATTTAAAAAATTTGATACCGTTTGAAAGCTATAGATGTTTTTTAATTAGCTTATCAATGAGGACTTTAGTTAGAATTCAGATAAAAAATGAATAATAATTATTTATTAAATTCAAAGTAAAGTATAATTTATATTGGTGGAAAGCTGAGAATCTCCTTTAAAAACCCTTTTCGTTTCATCAATTTTGGGTAAGAAAAAAGTTGTCAGCCACATGGGCCATCATATCACTTACATCACCACTTTTTAGCCCATCATGATCCTGCACATACCCTGTACTTTGATGGATCACATACCCAACATGGATCGAGGGTAGGCATTCTCTTTATCACCCCATAAGGTGATGATATTCCCAAATCATACGAACTATCCTTTCCATGTACCAATAACATTGTTGAGTATGAAGCTCTTATAATAGGATTACGGGTCTATGGAGATTCTCAACTAGTTATAAATCAAGCCAATGACGATTATCATACCAAGGATGATAAGCTCACACCTTATAAGAAGATGATGGAAAATCTAAAATATTTCTTCATTGACATAACATTCAAGAAAATCCCCTATCAACAATCAAGTAGTTGATGTCATGGCAACCATTAGGTCCGTTTTAGACATGCCATACAACATTCTTCAAAGTGAATTCCTTGTCAAGCAGCTTCTCCTACCAGCTTTCAAGGTATCAGATTCAAAATTTGTCTGTGAAATCATTGGTCCTGGTTCCCCATAGTATCAATATATCTTCACCTACCTAAATAGAGCTATCTTTTCTAGTGACATTACCAGAAACCTCAATAAAACCTTTGTCAAGAAAGAATCTCTATTTGTTATCATAGGTGACACCCTTTATCGCAAAAGTATCAAGGGGACATTATTATGATGTCTCGATCAAGAGCGAGCCTTGATCGCATTAACGAAAGTGCACGAAGGCATTTGAGGTTCAAATTCTAGTGGTATGACCTTATCTAAGAAACTGTTCATGGGGTATTACTAGCCAACCATGGAACAAGAGGCTCATCAATTTGTGAAGAAGCATATGTTGTGTCAACAACATGGGGACCTTATCCATGCTCTAGCTCAAGAACTCCAGCCGATTGTTACACCTTGGCCTTTTTCACAGTGGGAGCTTGACCTCATAGGAAAGATCACCCCCACCTCATCTAATGGTCATAAATTCATCATAACAACCACTGAGTACTTTAAAAAGTGGATGGAAGCTATCCCTATGAATTACATCATGGGAAAACAAATTTCCAAATTTATCTTGAACTACCTTATTTGTCACTAAAATGTTCCACAAGCCCTTTTCTCAGATAACAGAACACCTTTCAAAAATCAAGATGTATGAGAGTTATGCCAACGATTCAACATCCAACAGAAGTTCTCTACTCCCTATTAACCCTAGGGCAATGGTCGAGTTGAGGCATCAAAAAAAATCATTCTTAAAATCCTCAAGAAGACAGTCAATGAATCTTGCCATGAATATAATTTGTAATTAAATATCACCCTATGGGCCTATAGAACTAGTATTTTCAAACCTACAAGTGCAACCCCCTTTTCCCTATTCTATGGATCTGAAGCCATCCTACCCGTTGAGGTTGAGCTCCCTTGACTATCAATGTCACTGCAAAATCAGATTATTGATGAAGAATATAGGGTGTCTTGGTTCAATGAGCTATAATTGTTGGATGAGCATCGTCTTTATGCCTTGAATCATTTTCAAGCATACCAAAACCAACTAAAATAGAGCTATAAGAAGAAAATCAAGATTCATTCCTTCCAAGTGGGAGATCTTGTCCTCAAGGAGAATCAGAAGAACATGCTAGATCATGATAGCAAAGGGAATTTCAAGCCTAATTGGTTAGGACCATTTATCATCACAACAAGCTATGGTTCAAGAGAATACCAATTGTCAATGCCTAAAGGAGAACCCTTGTAGGAGCCCATCAATAGTTTGCATCTCAAAAAAAAATATGCCTAGGTTCAAAGGGTATAAATCCAAAAAATCCAAACAAAATAATAATAAACAAAAATCCAAAAATAAAGAAAAAGGGTTGAAAATAATAATGAAAAAATCATCCTCTAGTGAAAAACACTTTGGTGGCACTTTATGCAAGTACCTTGGTGAAAATTTGGAAAACAAGCACCTTGTGTAAATAAGCACTCTCCATCCATCATTGGATCTTCGGCTTATTTTGCTTCACCATCTATCAAATTCATATGTCACATCAGTAATCCTATTTATTCCATCACCCATCTATGTTTGTATCATAGTTGGATGTTACATAAGTATCATATTCCCCTCTAGTACTACCTAGCACATTCCTAAGGTCAGTTTGTCCTACCCATATCGATGT
The DNA here is from genome assembly GCA_007115665.2 of Sequoiadendron giganteum. Lineage (NCBI taxonomy): Eukaryota > Viridiplantae > Streptophyta > Pinopsida > Cupressales > Cupressaceae > Sequoiadendron > Sequoiadendron giganteum. The sequence goes on along the minus strand of CM021100.1, from coordinate 168,841,738 downwards.
AGTCTATCACATTACTCTAGGGAAAATTTATATATATTTGCAACGGATCACATTCTTATATATCTTAAGGATAATCTCAAAATATCTCGAAAAATTCCAAAACATTTGAAAACCTCATCAAAATCCAAAAACACTTGTAAAATCAAAAATCTAAAGCATCAAAATCTTGTATAGACAAAATTCAAAAACATCAAAAAGTTGTAATTCAAAATCTAAAACATCCATAACACATATAAATCCCTAAATAGGTCAAAAAGTCAAAAAATTGAAAACTTTTTTTTCAAACTACGAGTCTCTAAGATTGAATGTATTCAAGGTCATCACTGATGTGCCCCTGAGACATATTAGGTCAGTCCTTAGGAGTTTGTTACAATAAACTAACAATCCATCAATTTTCATATCTCATCAATAAATGGTTACTGGTTAGAGCCAGTTGAAGTACATGATCTCTACATGTATAATGTAGGAAGGGACATCTTTGATGAGCCCCCAAGGCATCAAGTTAGTTTCCCCTTAGGTCTTGGTCGAAATCTCAAAAAGCACAAAAACATTTGAAAACCTTGAAACCAAAACATTTGTAAAATGTTCAAAAATAAAATACAACCTAAAATAACTTAAAAACCTAAACATTCAAATACACCTAAAAAGGCCAAAAACAACCTCAACATTTTGAAAACATCAAAAACATTGAAATATTCCAAAAAAACCAAAACCACCCATCCCATTTTTCTTTCACCCACAATAAACCTCCATTCATAATAAATCATTCATCATCAACAACCTTTGGTAAAACAAGTGGAAACGAATATTGCAATTCGTGAAGTGTGAACCTAAATGAAAGAAATCTAAAGTCTAGATCATAAGCGAAGAAGTTGGTAACATTAGTATCAATGCCCTATCAAACAATTAATCTTAGTCAAAACATCTAATAAACATGTCCTAGGATGCATCCTTCCTACAATGGACATCATTGTCAGATATCACCTTAGCTATGTTAATTTAGCAAGAGATATATAGATAACATTGACTCTTTGTTTTGATCTTTTCTTATGGTTTATCTTGTTGACCCATTTCAAGAACCTCTCGATGATGTCTATCAAAATTATTTAGAGATAAATGAGTGGGGCATGAATCATTATCTTTTGTTTGTTGTGTTTGTCAGATATTCTTGTAAAATAATCTTGGTGAATACTTGCTTTATTGTGTATAGGGAGGTTGTTTTGAATAGATTGTTGACTATTGTGTATGCTTTGGTCCAAAATGTTCTAAACTTCTAAACTACATTCCAAAGAATTTTTCGTATGTCAAGGTGTGAGCAAGCATTATCCTATTTGTTTGCAGAGTCAAAGTCCATCACACTAGATACAAATCCATCCTAGTTATCGATACCTTGATGCGTCGTGTCTATGTGTTATATCAAAAATAAGGAATGAAATGATGAAGTATCCCAATCCCTAAAACAAGAAAATCATCACTCTCATCACCATATCTAATAAAGTCTCAAAACTCATAGACTTGTTGGACTTCTAAATCAGTCTCAAAATCAATGGTTAATCCATTCATCGTATTCTTCTATCTTCTTTCCACACTAACACATTGTGGTATCATTGCAGTAAACAAAAATCATAATGCATCCATCCTACATCCATAAACCATCAACATACATGCATCCTACATAATAATTTTATAATCATTAGCATATCATAAGCATGACATCATCATATGAGAAATACGCAAAAGAGAAATGCATCCATCTCATAGCATGTCATATAGACAAATACTAAAAAATAAAAGTGTCATCCATCGCATTGCATCCATAACATAAATCGTGTACATTGCATATCATAATCACATCGTGTCCATCATACATCACATCGTATCAGAGTGCATAAATAAAGAAATTCATCCATGACATAAAAAATTACATCCATTCATAGCATGTGCATCCATACATGAACATAAATTATGAAATAAATGAAACATCACATCAAAATGATAGAACATCATATCAATACTTGAATCAAGCCATCTCATATATATCTCAAAATATGGTTGTCATATAATACAAAGTTAGAATCAATATGTAAATTTCATCAAAAATAGATATACAAGAGGCTATCAAAATCAATCAATGAATTATATACATGTAAGAGTCAAGGCTATACATCCAAGAATTTCTACAAAATGCAAGGCTATCCCTAACTCTCTTTGTCATCATGTCATGATAGGTCCTACCAATGAATTCTACCTAAATATTGTAGGTGCACTAAAGGAGAACCTCCCAAACCACTCGGATTGACCCCACTCCTATGCAAAAAGTTTGGATGTCACTACAATCTAAGCACCACCCTATGGTACAGGATGTGGTAATTGGAGGCCTCCACCATTGCATCTCCATACATATGATTTGGGAACTAACCTTGTGTATGTGTATCAGTAGCATCTAGTTGTTGCCTCCACCCAATCTCCTAAGAAAGTTGGATTGTGAGGTGATGGGCCTATTGGTGGTCCTGATCCCACTCACCAATAACCATCTAAGTATTTATGTGGGTTGTATCCCACTCCCCTATCAACTGTTGGACCTACTACAAAATTTGGTCCCTCTCCATAGTCATTGTTAAAATCTATGCATCCCTAGGATCGAGAACTTGTTTTTGGTGTTGTTGATGTTGGAATGGTGGTGATGGTGGTCCTAGTGATATGTGCCCTAACACCTATCCATCATGTGGGTGATGTTGGTGCTCATCTCATGACACCTATCCATCAGGCCTATCTTTGTGGCATTGACCACCCTATCCCCTACCCCTACTAAGTACCTATACAACTATGGGATATTTCAAGTGAATGGGTGTGAACTGTCACCACCACATATCATAGGCAAGTATAGTACCTACATCATATGGTCCCCCCGCATACACCCATAGTTATGTGATGAGCTATCCAAAATCATCCACTGCCACCTGGAGTGCAATCTGTAGTCCCCAACCAACCTCTCTAGTGATCTATGTGAACATGGATCTGTAATCATTTGTGACAACATCCTAGATCTCCCCTAATTGGCAGAAAATGCAATCTGCAAGATATTTCTCGATCATGGTGTGCTCGTAGCCCTACATTTATCTAGTATGTTTGGTAAAGAAAATCTATTGGTGATCATCAAACCATGGAGATACCTATAACCATGGCCTCCAGCGGAAAATTTTCATATCATAAATCACCCATCTTTAGTACAGGATGCCTGGTGGCCCTATACGATGTAGGTTGATCATCACTCTATAGCAGTATACAATAGGTTCATCCATGTCAACATCTGCTAAAAGAAACAATCAGTCTAAGCACAACAATGTGCTCCCATGCCTAGATATGTAAAAGTGTCACTTTGACCCCTATGCTTTGTCCAGATCCATATAGATGACTTGATTCATATCATGATATAAAGATGCAAGTAGCATGAGCCCTCAAGAAAAGAGAGACATGTTTGATATCATCCTTGACCAAGCAAGTCCCCATCCCAAGTTGAAGCCTCTACCCTGTTGGTTTGGCACAAGCACTCCACAAACCAAAGCTCCAACCATCAAGGTCAAGTCTAGGGTCTATCCTTTGTAGTCCTCCAAGTCGATCTGTGTGGTCTCTATCTATAGGGTATATGTACCAAGTAATTCATAACATGCAATTGTCCTGACATTCACGTCATAAATGAATCACTTGTCGTAGATTGACACTTGCAAGATGCACCAGACATCGTTTAGCGTAACAATCGCCTTCCCAATAGGCAAGCAAAATGATGAGATCTTGTTGTGCCACCTCTTAATCAATGTTGTCATCATTGCAAGGTGGGTCCTAACCTCCGTCATCCTTGCCATGAACCCTAGCCCAATTGCCCCAAGGAAAATCATCACCTTGTCAGTCAAATCCTAAATGCGGAATAAAATACCAGGTCTACAATCCCTAGAATGAAGTGAATGAATGATCTGCACAATCAAAACAAACTGCATCAAACTTGCCAAAAAACATAAAATTTCATGTTTTGAACCCTAAATTGCAAAATCATGATGTTGTTTTTGAGTGATGTTATACCAAAATATCAAAAGTGGTGCCATTTTCAAAAGTGTGCCAACTTTTCAAAAGTGATGTTGAACCTACATATCAAAAGCAATGTTATACACAAATGTGTGGTGATATTTCAAACATGTCGCTAAACCCTAAATTTGATTGTGACACCTTATGCAAAAGCATGTCAACTTTTCAAAAGCGACACTATTTTCAATAGCATCGCTACTTTAGCAAAATCGTCACTGACCGGTTTAGAAGCAATGTTGTACGACGATGTCTTTGTTAGACCACTTTGAAATAGCATTAATGACCTAAAAACTTAAAAAATGAAAAAAATTGATTTGCATACCAATGGTCATGTGTCTACTATGTGTTGGTACTCTCACACCCTGTTTGTGAGTTGTTGTGGGAGCTCACAAGCCAACATTTTTCCAAGGTGTCAAATCAAAAACAATAGAATCTCACAAAGATCAAGAGTGTAAATGACTTGAAAATGACCCATCCACCTCTACTTAAGCCTAAAAATTAGGTTTTTTTCCCTAATTTGGGGGGAATGGCATTTTGATTCTTGTTAATCAATTTTTGAGCCATGGGGCATGTTTTGAGGCATTTTTCACTATTATGAACTTTTTTTTGTGTCCTCGAATGTATTTCAACACTTGAATCAATGTGAAACCTTTGTTGTGATCTCAACCCAAAAATTAAAAATTTTGCCCAATCTCTCGAGGGGGTAGGGTGTCAACGTAATTCCTTTCACAGGGAAATATTGGGGCATCTGAAAAATTGAGAATTTTAAAAATTTTGATCTGAGCAGTAGCATTAATCCAAAAAACATCTATCTTTGAACCAATGTAACAGGTGCACCTCACTTCAAAGAGGGGAAAAATGTAGACACTTGAAATTGTCCTAACTAATATATTACACACTTGAGTCTGATTACTAACACTGTTTCATCCTAAATTCACCTCCTTTTTGTCTGTTTAATTGAATGATCCTAGTTGTTTAATTAAATGCATCAATTTCTCCTATTACTTAAATGATCATTATTATTTGGCTATTTTGCCCCCTTTCACACTAATTCTTATCAAGATATTTAACTGAGTAATACAAATTATTTGATTAAATTGCTTAAATGTCCTCTCATTTAATTAAATAAACCTTAATTATTGAATGAAATGTCATTTGACCCTCTTTCATTAAATAAATTAATTATTTAATGTGCATCCTAATTTCACTCAATTTGAACAATTAAAACTTGGTTTTGATTAACTAATTTTCTATTTTCTCTCACCCATCCACTTGCAAGGGAATATTCCCTTAGAATATTCTTCCATTTGAACTCCAAAAATGGAATATTCCTCTCTAACAAACTTCCTACCAAGCTTCCTATTTTTTAGGAAGTGTGCTTCGTTGAATCAATGAGAGGCACTAATTAACTCTTTGATCCATGTCAACTTACATTATCATCCATTGATGAGAATCCTTGATCCATGTCATCGCCTCTCATTGCATCTCATCCATTGATTGATCAAATCAATCCTAGCCATTGATTCACCATTTTCTCCTATAAATTCTCCTCATTTCTTTGAGAAAAGGATCCACTTTCATTTTAGCAAAGTTATGCTACACATCAAGAATACTCATCTTCATTCATATTGTATCCATTTTGGCTTTTCATCCATCTTTATAAGTAGTTTTCATCAATATTAGCTTATTTTCATTAGCGGGGTTCATTTAGATGCTTGTTTCATCAAAGGGACTAGGAAAGGGTTGACATTTCATATCAATGCAACACCAATCCCCCGATGGGATGAGGTTTGAGGCATTAGAATAGGTTTTCATTATTCGTTTCTTATTGTTTATGTTTAATGGCTTCCTTATTTAATGGTTTTCAACTAATTCATTAGGATTATAGCTTAACTAGTTAAGTATTGCCTAGAATCTATTGGATCTAGTGTATTTAGGTTTTGTTATGATTATAGTCACACCACTCAATTATTATGGATGAAGAAAAACTTGAAGGAGATGAAGGTTGAGTTTGATGAACCTATTTCTATTCTTTGTGATAACACTAGTTCTGTAAACATCTCAATGAATCCAGTAATGTATTCAAGGACAAAACACATTGCAATCAAGTATCATTTTATGAGGTAAAGGTTATAGAAAAGGAGGTGAAGTTAGAGTATGTTGAGACTAAGAAGCAAGTAGCAGGTATATTCACAAAACGTGCTTCCTAAGGAGACTTTTTAGTTTCTTCAGAAGAATTTGGGAGTTGTTACTCCCTCCTCTTGAATCAAGAGGAAGTATCGGTTTAGGGGGAGGTTTGTCCCCTGCTACAAGAAGGCATGGTGGTCTTGGAGAATTTTTTCAGAAGTAGTGAAGCATGGATTCAAGGGAAGTCTATCTGAGTAATAGGTTTCTAAATTTTGCATAGTACTAGAAATGGGAAAGGATATTTTTTACCTTTTCCATTGATGTCAAAGGGGGATAAAGTGAAATCAAAATGATTTATCCTCTAAGGGGGAGAAATGTCTTTGTGTGTGATTGGTTGGTTTTATGGGTGGGCCATAATTTCACTATTTGTCATAAATGACAAAGGGGGAGATTGTTGAACAAAGATTATCATTGATGTCAAAGGAGTTCTTTGTGTCAAAGGTGTAAGGATAAGTATGCTATACTACTTGAATTATCATTATATTCTTCTGTCATATCATTTTGAGTAGTAGATATTTACATAAATATATGTTACTAGTGTTAGAGTAATTGGATATTTACTTTATTAATTAAACAATATTTGTTTAATTACTTAAAGTTCCCTTTTACCTCTTTTTCACTTAAGCTAACATTAGGTGCATAATAATTAATTACTTTATTAATTATTATTGTGCAAGCCTAGGGTTTTCCTTTTTAGGATTTTCATCTATATATGGTTGAAAACTATCTTTTGTATCATTATTAATTTTACATTTTCGACAAATACATTGCTCCACATTCTTGAGCATTCTTTTTGTTGCTTCTCTTTGCTTCTCCTTGTAACAGGTTATTTGCTTATAGAGGTCACTGGGCTTCTATGAAGTTGTATCTTCTCAACTCCAACATGGTATCAGAGCTTCATATCTACAGCTGCTTGTTCTTGTTTTGAGTTTTTTGCATTGGAAGCAAATCTAGGGTTCTAAGGTTTCTTCTTGTGGATTTAGCATACTCCTAATTTTATATTCACTTTGGGCCCAAATGGACAGTGCCACTGGATTTGTAGCACCCAAAAACCCCTAAATCAACGGTCAAATCATTGATTTTGGTTACAGTCAACCAGGGATGCAAAAAAATATTTAGGGTTTTGGCCGTACGGCCTCCCCCGCAGCAAAAATCACAAAAAAAAATTTTAAAAAATCAAAATCAAAGGTTTTTTTTTAATTTTTCTGTGTGACCCATGCATAGTTTGTCGACCACCGGCCGCACCGCCCATCGGTCACCGTCGGGCCACCACGCCACCCGCTCTGCCCTGCTCGGCCGCCACTCCGCCACCCGCTCTACCCTACTCCGCGCACCACCCGACTCCACTGACTTCGCCGACCTCTCTGGGTTCCGCCGACGCTAAGCTCTCTAGGTTCCGCCGACGCCAAGCTCTCCGGGCTTCGACGACACCGAGCTCCCCGGCTCCGCCAAGCTCGCCGAGTCCACCGACGCCAAGCCGAGCTCGCCGACCTCCTGTCGGCTTCCCCAGCTCGTGGGTGGTCACATGGTGACCGCGGGCTCCACTACAGTTCCAGCCCCCTGGTCCGCCCACGCGACTAGGGCCCTTCTTTTTTAGCTCCCGGGTGCTAAAGGGGTGTGATAGGGCAACTTATGCTTCCTTCATTCAATCGGGCATAAAATGGTCATTTTTTCTCCGTTTTTCGAACAAAAATAGGCATTGGAAAGCTAGTTTCGACACCGATCTGATGGTGTAGGATTTTTTCCAAATTTTACTAGTCTAGATATTATTTTTCCAGTCAAAGTGAGGTCTTATTTCTTCACTTCTGAGGTCATAGAAGGTGCAAACGAACTCCATTTTTCAAACCCGAATAGGCGTTGGAAAGCTCTCGACATGCTCTATTCAGATATGTGATTTATTTTATTAGAACTTTCACCAGGTACACGAGAATTTGTTTTGAAGTATTTTTTGCTTATGCATTGCTTCCTTCTTCTTTGTTTGTACTAGGGCTTGGGTTTATCTTTTGTGGGGGGTGCTTTTCTCTTGCTTTTTGTTATTTATATAAAAAAACTAGAACACCAAAACTCTCAAAAAAATCAAACCCTTTTGCATCTTCTGTCTATTTTGAAAGATCACATAATAATAAAAAACACAAGCAGGTATAGGTGCAGGGTTTCATGGCAGACTCTTCGGTTGAGCTACTCACATAACATAACTATCACACTTGGAAGTCTCGCATGATGAGGCTAATCAAGTCACAAGGGTTGTGGTCTTGTTTAGATGAGGTTCAGCCTTAGTTGCAGCATCCTTTTGAGATTATGTACCACAAGAACAAGATGGATGAGGCTATGGGTTTTCTATGCATGCATGTTTCAGACAGTCTTTTGTTTTACCTTGATGCTTTGCTCACACCTTGAACCATGTGGCTAAAGTTTGAAACACTTTTTGGGGCCATTAATGAGTTTCAAGCATTACAGATTGACGCAGAGCTAACTTCATTGTTACCTGAATCATTTCTCACTATTGAGGATTTTCTGAACAAGTTCAAAACTATCCGCACTATTTTACAGGGTTGTGGCAAGAACAAGATAGACACAGAGTGCATTTACTTGATTCTTTCAAAGCTTCATGGTCCATTTCAGATATTTGCTTCTTCCTTCTATTCTACCATGGACAGTCTGGGTGCCAGTTTTACCATGCCTACCTTTGATTTGTTTTGTGAGTGTTTGTCTCGGGAGCAGTCTCACCTTTCTCAAATGGATATGCTCTCAAGATCAAAGAGCAAAGCATTGGTTTCTCAGTCACCGAAGGGAAAATAGAAGTAGAAACTGAGGCCCAAGAAAGATTTTGCAGGCAGTGAGCATTCCTCCAAACCTCCTCCTAAGTCTAATTCTAAACCACCATTTAATCCAAAACATGGGAAATCTTTGAATTCTGGTGAGTCTTCCTCCAAGACTAAGGAGAAATTAGGAGACACTTGCAGTTTTTGTGGCAAGCAAGGCCATCCAGTTTCCAGGTGTTGGAAACGATTAGAGGCTTTAGAGGACGCCATGCAACAGCAACACATCTCCTCACCTCAATCTTCTTCTTCTTCCACCATAGGGAAGGGTCATGCTCTCACTGCTAGAGCATCGACCAATGGATCCACTTGGATTTCAGACTCTGGTGCTTCTCACCATATGACTCACACTCAGCAGTTGGTCACTTCTCTTGCCTCTTGTGGTACTTCACATATTGCAGTGGGTGACTCTTCACAGCTTTCCATCTTGGGTTCAGGTTTTGTCTCTTTGGATGGGGGCACTCTACAGGATGTTTTGGTTGTTCCTAACATCTCGACGAACCTCTTGTCTATTTATCAGATTTGCCACACTGGCTCTAGTAAGACAGTTGAGTTCTCACCACATGTTGTGGTTATTCGGGACCTTCATGACTCTGATTTGGTTGTGGTTACTAGGAGTGTTGATACTGCATCTTGTCTTTCCAGATTTGATGGATTTGAGCCTTCTGAGGGTACAGGTTCATCTCTTATAGCACATACAAATTTAGTGAGTAAGCTTTGGCATGAGCGTTTGGGCCATGTCAATTATAGATATCTTCAGCGGATGAGTACATAGGCACTAGTTCTTGGTCTTCCACAGATTTCCTGCACTAATGGTGTTTGTCATGGTTGTGTGCTTGGCAAGCATCACAGGGATCCCATTCTGAAGGGAAGTGCCACTCGTGCTTTGGCACCCTTGGAGTTGATTCATAGTGACCTCATGTCATTTCCCACTCCTTCTTTTTCAGGGGCCAAGTATGTACTCACATTTATTGATGACTTCTCTAGATGCACATGGGTGTACTTTCTTAAGTACAAGTATGATGTCTTTGATTCCTTTCGTGTCTTCAAGACATTTGTAGAGAAGCAGTCTAGTCTTTCTATTTAGCAGATACGTACAGATAATGGGGGGAAGTATGTGAATCAAGCTTTCAGAGATTTTTGCACTGAGCATGGTTTGCAGCATCAGTTTTATGTTCCTTACACCCCTCAATAGAATGGTATTGCTGAGAGAAAGAATAGCACTTTACGGGAGATGGCTAATTGTATGATTCAGTCCAGGTCCATGGATTCGTCCTTTTGGGCTAAGCCAGTCAATTGTGCCAACTATATTCAGAATCAAATGCCTCACAAGGCGATTCATCATATGACTCCTGAGGAGGCTTGGTCTCATGACAAGCCTGATATTTCATCATTTCGTGTATTTGGTAGTGAGGCATGGGCTTTTATTCCTAATGCTCAGAGGAGGGCTATGGAGCAGAAGAGTTGACCCCTCATTTTTGTCGGCTACTGTGAGGATGTTAAGGTGTACAGGTTGTTTGATCCTGATTCTAGAGAGGTCCTATTTCGACGGGATGTTCAGTTTGATGAGCGCCTTCCTCTAGTTGATACCCTATCTCCAATGTCCACTTCACTACCTACTCCACCCACTGTAACTCTTTAGGATTATTTTGAGGATAATTATGATCCCCCATCTTCACCTCCACTTGCTCCACCTCAGAGGCCCAAATGGGCTCGCTTTACTATTGAGGCAGCAAGATCTATGGCCGGTGATCCTTCAGACACTCGTCGCACCCGTTCTCATACTACGGGTTCTAGTCTTTTGAGTCATGCTCTTTCAAAGGATCCTCAGAGGTTTTCAGAGACAAAAGGTCACCCTAAGTGGGATAGTGCTATGGAGGAGGAGTATTCTTCTTTGATGAGGAATAGTACATGGGATCTATGTCCTCTTCCTAAGGGTAGAAAGATGGTTCGGTGCCGATGGTTGTATCGCACCAGGTATGCTATTGATGGTTCTATTGATAAGTACAAAGCATGTCTTGTTGCGAAGGGTTTGTCACAGGTTGAGGGTATTGATTACTCTGAGACATTTGCCCCTATCGCTAAGATGAATTCTATTCGTTTTGTACTATCACTTGCAACTTCTAGGGGATGGCTCATTTTTCAAATGGATGTGAAGTGTGCCTTCTTGCATGGTGATCTACAGGAGGAGATCTATATGGAGCAGCCTCAGGGATTTGTGCATGATGCTTTCTTGGTTTGCAGACTTCAGCATTCATTATATGGTCTCAAATAGGCCCCTCGGGCTTGGTATGAGAAGATGAACTCTTTTTTGCTCTCCACTGGTTTCACTCACTGTCATTCTAATCACACGATCTATATTCAGCATCTTGAGGGTGAGATCCTGATTCTTGTGCTATATGTTGATGATCTTCTCATCATAGGTAGCTCATCCTCTATGAATCAGCATTCTCAGCTAGCTTTGATGGAGCAGTTTGAGATGATAGATGTCGGCCTTCTGCACTATTTTCTTGGTCTTCAGGTGATTCAGTCTTCAGAGGGGATCTCCATTTACCAACAGAAGTATTCTCTTGATATGCTTCAGTGCTTTGGCATGCTTGATTGCAAGCCTGCCCCCACACCGTTTCAATCAGGGGTTGTTTTGACTAATACTTGCCCCACTCCTTCAGTAGATTCTACACTTTACAGGCAGTTGTTTGGCAGTTTTTTGTACCTGACTCACACTCGTCTTGATCCTTCCTTTGTCGTTGGCCTTGTCTCTCGATTCTCCCATGATCCTCATGAGAGTCATTGGCAAGCTACCAAGCATATTTTGAGGTACATTCAGGGCACCACTTCATATGGTATTCACTACACATCAGGGGATCCTCACATTGTTGGCTACACTAACTCAAATTGGGCTGGTGATGTCAATGATAGGAAGTCTACTTCTGGATTTGTTTTTTGTCTTAACTCTAGTCCTATCAAATGGTCGTGCAAGAAGGAGACTGCTCATGCATTATCATCTATAGAGGTTGAGTACCGAGCTGTTGTGCTCGCTAGTCAGGAGATTTTATGGCTTCATCAATTGATGACTGAGTTTGGTTTTCCTCTTGATAGTCCCACTATTCTTTGGTGTGACAATCAGAGTGCTATACACATTTCGCGCAACCCGGTGGAGCATCAGCGGATGAAGCACATTGAGCTTCATATGCATTTCATCAGACAGTTGATTCAGGATGGTTCTCTCATCTTGGAGTATATTCCCACTATCGAGCAGGTTGCAGACATCTTCACGAAACATTTTGCATCTCTGCACTATCTTCAGTTGCGCTCTATGCTTGGGGTGAAGGAAGTTGTCCTTGGGGGGTCTTTATCAGGCCTTCCTTCCTTAATGTTTCTTTCAGCATGTTCTTCTATCTCTTTTTGGAGAGGAGTTTTTCCCACTGGGTTTTCTCCTTTTCTCCATTTCATAGAGATTTCTTTGTACTTGGGTACCTGATCTGGCCTTGTTGTCGGGACCCATTGCTTTTGCTTTCACTAGCTTCTTCTAGGTTTTAGCTTCTCCCTAAGTCTAGCTTAAGGGGGGGTGTTAGAGTAATTGGATATTTACTTTATTAATTAAACAATATTTGTTTAATTACTTAAAGTTCTCTTTTACCTCTTTTTCACTTAAGCTAACATTAGGTGCATAATAATTAATTACTTTATTAATTATTATTGTGCAAGCCTAGGGTTTTCCTTTTTAGGGTTTTCATCTATATATGGTTGAAAACTATCTTTTGTGTCATTATTCATTTTATATTTTGGGTGAATACATTGCTCCACATTCTTGAGCATTCTTTTTGTTGCTTCTCCTTGTAACAGGTTATTTTCTTGCAGAGGTCACTAGGCTCCTATGAAGTTGGATCTTCTCAACTCCAACAACTAGTTATATTTCTAGATGTATGTTGTATGTTAGCAGATCAATGTGGTTGCATACCTTTTTGTGTTGTTAATTCTACTGTTATATCACTAAATCAAGAAACATAAATTACTAGCTATTGAGGAGTGTTTGTGTTCCAAAATTATGAGTGACTATTGTATGCTTGCAATATCTTGTATGCATATATTCACTATGATTGAGGTGATCTAGAAGGTTGTACTAGAATATTTTAGTTTAGTGTCGGTTAAGTGTTTCTCAAGCTTCCCTTCTGTAGGTGTTGTTGACTTTGTAGTTTTAGAGGAGTATATGTCTACATATATTCTATCATATTCCAGAGTTTTCGGTCAGCATGAAATTTTTTTAAGTAACACAAGGTTATTTGTGCATGTTTGTCAACCTATTAGTGTTTGATACTTGTGTGGTAATGGCTCTAATAGCATGTGGAATTCAAATATTATGTGTGGTGTAAAGATAGGACCTAAAATTTCCGATATGGGCGTGGTTCGGTGGTCATGTCGCTTGGTTGTAGTGACGGCCACCAGGGTTCAAACCCCCGTTGGGCCAAAGTGCTCGCAGGCCTTGTGCCTTCGCTAGGCCAATGTGCTCGTAGGGTTGGTTGTTTCTTGTGGTTTCTTGTACCCGGTTCATAGCTCCGGTCAAAAAAGCATTTACCCCTAATAATATGGGTGCATTGCACCTTTTAAAAAAAAAAAAGATAGAACCTAAAATTAAGGTTCCTATGGTAGTGCACTACATCATGTTATTTTGGTGGAAAAAAAATTGTTTTTGGACCAAACTATTACATGTTTCAGTAAAATTGAATTTAGGTCCTCCTTATGTCATCCAGGTGGTTACATACAAATCTATGGCTAGCATAGAAGAGTGTTAATGAAATTTCATGTACATTCCTTAGTTGTATAGATATACAATTTGAAATATAATCTTGTGTGAGGCATAAATTCAAGAGAAGGTGTTATACAAGGAGTTTATCTTACAAACCTAGAGTGTTGCATCCCAAATTGTGCACCAATATCAAAAGATTATCAGAAGTGTGGAAGAGTATTTTAAGCAACTTGAGCACATGTATAAGGTGTGTTCAACTATATTGAAGATCCACCAAGCTTTATTTACGTAATCTGATAGGACTAGTTTTCTACTTGTTGGTTTGGTGCTTAGTTCATTATATTGGGGATTGGCATCTCTAGTAGGTGGTGCCTATAAATACTGCAAGGCAACGGTGTCTCTAGTAGGTTGGTGCCTACTCCATATTATAAAATTCACTTGTTATATTCCTACTTTGTGAGGCTAGATTTGGAAAATAGATCCAAGTAGCTATTCTCATCGTGGTTTTTCCCATCTTGGGTTTCCACGTATATCTAGTGTTCAATTGTGTAAATGTGTGCTTAATGCTTGATTAGTAGTAGTGAACATTAAAGTTGCATGATCTGATATTTTGAGTTGAAGTTAATATTTTTGAATTGATTAGATCTACAAATTCACCCCCCTCTTAGTAGATTGTGTGCCCTTCAACAACCACTTAGCTAGGAAAGATTATGGAAGGTGTAGAGATCATGGCTCTTATTCTTGTGGTCTCTCACCTTAGAATCCCAATGACTCTATTTCTCATGAAGGATGGTCTCAACCTTCCAATCTACCATCTCCTAGGTGAGACTTTGGCTAGTAAGACATTGGAACATTTCCTCATCAACAACTTTCCATTTCTTCGGTCTATTCTCAACAACCTCTTGAGGAGAATGACAAAGGCATTATCACTCTCACTGGTTGGGAGTTGATTGAAGATTCCACCCTCAATGATGTTTGGGGGAAGCTTGATGATCATGACCCCCCTATAGCTCATCATAACCTTGGTAGCTTAAATTTGTTTGTGGGATTGAATCTTGTTATTTAGTCCTTTTGTTAAGACTATGCAGGTGTGACATCTACTAACCTTTTTTTTTAATGTTGTATTATTTAATCTTTTCTTTAATATAAAATTTTAATAAGAAATCATTAAATTTTTTTGGTAAATATAGTAACATAAAGCTCCAATATAATTTGTGTTCCTCAGGGGAGAATTTTGTACATTATATTGTGTTTCTGTTGTACTCACACTATGTTCTAAAGTGTCATGGGAGGTTGTGTATGTGCCTTCTTTTTCATCACAACTTTGTCTTGTGAGTTTCCCTCCATGACAATGAATAAATTAGAATTCTAGCATAATTAGTGTGTGCCTTGTTCTTGCACACCCTTTTCAATTTCTTATTCATCGTATTGAAATTGACATTGCTTCTAAAATCCTTTGCACACTTTTGTGCCATCCTCTAGTTGATATGCAAATACCTCTCCCTTGTCAGCATTATAGGAGGTATCATCACATGGTTATGCTATTGCTTCCTTACAGCAATTGGAGTCAACCTTCTAAATTTTAGTTAATCAACATTTGTGAGATTTTGGCTCTTATATAAACAACCATGCACTTTTAGTGGTTTACTATAGGTCACTTCTTTAGTGCTTTTATGTTCCTTGATGATAGTACCATATCCATATGCAACTTTAGATTCATAAAATGTTTTTTCCTTCATTCCATCTATGTGTTCATTGCTGAGTAGAGTACTTGAGGTCACCCATGTAGTGTTTTGTACCTCTCTTATCTTTATCAACAACAATTGAAGTTTTGTTGACTCAAGAAGAACCATCAATTCATCTTTAGTAGAGTTTACAACTACATGATTCAATAGTTCATTTTTATGAACATCTTATGTTCTTGTGATAATTTTTGAGGATATTTTATTCTTCTCATTCTCTCATTTGGAGAGCAGTTTTCTCCATTATGTGTTCTTTTCTTTATTTGTGAAATAATTTATTTTACATGTATATCTCATTAGGTCTAGTTGTTAGGACCCATCATCATCATCATCATCATTGCCTATCTAAATTGTGCTAAGGGTGTTAGAGTGCATAATATTATTGTATATTATTTTATTATCCTAGGTTTATTATGCATAGTAGAAGCTTTTGCTTGGGCATTGAATTGAACACATTCACATTGGGAGGAGCATTTTCTCTCGCCCACATATGTCACATTCATAGAAAACATCTATATTTAGCAAGTTATTTTTTACTTGGTCACCTTCATAGTGACTAAGTTGGTGACTCATCTAGTTGTCATGTGATAAGACTCCTCTCACATATTTTTTTATAAATACTCTTCTTATGCTCACATTTAAAAATGAGCCTATTTGCAGTCTAATCTTGTGGAATATATTATTCTTATTTCATATATTTGTGTATTTATTGTTCTTTATTTATTGGAATAGTGAATTCACTATCGTGGCGTGCTTCACTCATCTAGATTGTGGCTTGTGCAAGTCTTTGAAGTGACTCCAACAACAAACCCATCTCTCACAAAAATGAATGGTCCACATAATATTAATTTCATCTAAACTGATTTTCATAAGACGAAATACGGAAAATTTCCAGAAAATCATCCATCTCAATACTACTTGAATTTAAGCATGCTTAACCACGCATTTTTCTCTAATATTACGCCCACTTAATTAACTATCTCATTTACAAAACCTTAAATACAACGCATTCATTATAAAACCCCTTTTAACTCATCTATTAACAAGTATGGTGAACTTTAATGCAATGTGAAACTACAAGAGCTCGTCCACGTCCATGGCAGAACATACATACGCAACAGAAGACGTCATTGCTAAAATACGCAGTCCAGTGACCACTCACTTTCAACGTAAATTTTAGCGTTAAATAACGTACAACTTACCGTCTAATAACTTCGTATTTTTACGGTTCAATGCAACCGAATGACACGTGTCAGGACGTTAGCAAGTCTTTTACGTCCACGTCAAAATGAACTGTAAAGCTATTGCCTCTTATTCGAGAAGGTGACAGGGACTTTTCAATCGGATATGGCACGTGGCTCATGTGTATTTCATTGGTCTACGGCCATTAGGTATCGGTCATGTGTGGTTGGGAAGATCTTTTGTTGCTTCACTTTAAGAAGGTTGGTTGATAGAAAAACTTGATTGGGTTCTTTTTAAATGTTGGTTGTTAAAGCTCAAATTATGACAAAGCAGTTGTTAGAAAGGCACTCTAGAAATTCCTAACATGACATGGAGATAAAGAAGTATTGAGAATAGAGCCCCACTTGATATGACCCTTACATTAATGGACTTTGGGTTGTCCAACTTGTTTACCTCGTTAGGTAGAATAAGTAATAATGGTGAAATTGCAGAGTATATAATTTTTTGTGGAGTTTTATGTTGTCTCTATATACAGAAGATTTGATACATTTATCTTGTTTCTACATCTATTAAATCGACTTATACACTTATCTTAATATGGTTGCTAGCTACCTAAATTTGACCACTAATCTATATAAATTTGACTACTATTCCACTTGATGGAGCTCCCAAAATTTCTCTATTTTGTTGAATGACATTTGGTTTTGGTCGGATTCTGAAGCTTTATCCTCTAGAATGGGGAGGGGTTTTAGGCTTCAAAACCCTCATTTGTTTTAATTTTGAATTGACTTGCTTAGCTCGTTACCGGTCTTTTAAGTTGACACTTGAACTTTCGAATGCATCCTCTTACCGACCCCTTTTGTCTAGGAGTGTCAGTCACCCTCATGTCGCCCGTTATAAACATTTCCATGGTTGGACCTTATATTTATTTTTTTGAATGACTTATGCCTAGGTCGTATTTTCCCAAGGGTCAAATTCTCGTCAGCCTAGTTTGGCCCCCTCTTTAAAACTAATTATGTGCACGTGCAGGTTGTGAGATTTCTCGATCGCGGGAATAAATCTTGATCATTCCCTGCTGACTCTGTCGGTTTCAAATGTTGGTTGATTATTTGGCGCAAGGTTCGCAGACTGGTGACACGTGTCCTACAGATGTGGGGCTTGGTCTCCACTATGGGGTGTGTCGCCTGTTGGTTTGGATCAATGGCTCAGGATTGATATTGAGAGTTAATCATGGGTGAAACCCGCATGACAAAAGTGGGTGTCAAGCTGACAGGTTTCTTATTGGCTGAAACAGACGAGTGAAAATTCAATCATAGTCAATTCGATGAGGATTGTTCAATCTACCACTTCATCAACAGATCGATGCTTGATACTCAAAAACTAGAAACATCCATGTGAAGGTTGTTTGTGTTATGCGAAGAGCGGGCATTAATGGCATATATCCTACAAGAGTATTTAAGTTGATCTACATGCGAGTGAGGAATTAACTTTTGGTAATCATGAAGCATAATGTGTGAACTCCTATACGCTTGAGAAATTAACTGTGATGAAGTGGACGCCAACGAGCGATTGCTTGTTCATGTGTGTGACTCTTTACTGAACATTGATGATTAACATCACCGGTTGCTCAATAAATGTGGATCAAGGGCTTCTATTGTCATCATTGTAATCAGCAATCCAAATTCTCTATGCTTGTGGAGAGTGTGGTAATCATTTTAGTGAGAGTTATAAACTTGTATATTTGGGAACAATGAGTAAGCCAATTGCTTCCTCGCTATCGGTACGAAGGTCTCCAAGGCTACAATTGCAGAAGCCTTATGGTGGTATCATGGTGCATAGACAATGCACTCATGCGGGTGTGTCAACGTTGAAAGATGAATGCAGAGATGACGCTCGTGGCAAGGATCTTGTATCGGTTGATGGAAAAGGTAGCCATCTATTGGGAGGCCACACAGTGAAGATATTTTCCTTTCATTAGTTTTTCTTTTGGACTTAGCTAATTTTTGTTGTTTTTTGCAGGACTTCTTATACAAAGGAAATAAATTTTGGAGTACCTTCCTAAGATGCTTTGGAACTTATGGTCCTGTTGCCAAATGCTTCGGAACTTGATGATCCTTATACCCGATGCTTCAAAACTTGTACAACTCGTCATGTTGAAAAGGCATTCCTGCACTGAAGTTCAAAGCTCTCGAAGTTCAAAATTCATAAGTCCTGCCACTCCACCTTCATTTTGTTGCTTCTCTAGCTGCATCTTTCACCGATGTTCCAGAACCTTCATTCCATTTTTGCTCTGATTGCATCTTTTAGCGATGCTCTGAAATGTTCATTCTGTTGCTGCTCCGGCTGCATCTTTCAGCGATGCTCCAAAACCTTCATTTCACTACTGTCCCGATTGCATCTTTTAGCGATGCTCTGAAACTTACCCGCCTTCTCTGTCACGAATGCATACCTCTCGCATGCTCCGAAGCTTTTGCGCTAGTTTCAACCATGATGTCAATTATGTGCTCCAGGACTTATTCATTCGCATTCCGCCACCTTTTTCATAATTTCAAAATTTCGTGACACTTTCATCATCATATCTTGTACACATGCCCTACTATCTATTTTTTTATCATAAATAAAGCCACCAAGTACCACAATCCTCATTGATGGCTTCGTCATTCATAAAATTTTGCATTCATGCCATAATAAATCTGTTGTCACCTCAGCCAATACCTTCACATCATCCTGTCAAATCTGTAAAGGTACGAGATCTTCAAATGATCACGAAATGCAAGTACTAATTTTCGCTTTAAGTAGGTAGTTATTTTCGAATAAAGAATAATTAATTGGCACGAACTTCACTCATAATTTAGAAATTTGTGCCACTCGGCGATCAACTACTTGTACGAAAAGCTTTTTGCATGCCTCCATGCAGATTAAAAATTATTGCATAGTAAGCTAGAAACAAGACAAATAAATAATTTCAGTGGCTATATTTTCAAAATTTGTTCTGTGCGAGCTTCGCGCCATGGTTGAAATCTTTAGCAGAGTGGAAAATAAAAGAATTGGGGGTGGTAAAAATAAGTCAGAGCTAGATTCTGCAGAATGTTTTTTGGGGTTAAGCAATATCTCTAATTTGTTCGAAGAGGCAGGGTGGTTGAACTTCATCAGAAAGTTCAAAGGTTATCATGAAAAGTTGGTGGGCACATTTGCTGAAAATTACTCAAATGGTGAAGTGGTACTCCATGGAAATCATTTTAAGGTGAGTCCAAAAATCATCTCCCGTTTATCAGGTTTAGAAAATTCAGGCATAAAGTTAAAGGAAACCTCTCAGATAACATACCAAAAATTGTCTTAGTTATTTGTTAGAGAGGGAGACCCTCACCCCATGGGGTAATGATGTAGCTTGGATCATAAAATATTTTACTTGTGAAGGTCAACTAACTATTGTGGTAGGACCTGCTTTCCGAATGCTGATCCATTTGCGCCATGGGAAAGAGAACCCTTCTCTTAGGGTAAATTTGCTTGAATTTTTATGTGACTCTCTAAATTATTCAATAGAAAGATATAAAACAGGGTCTGGGCCTTTGAAACACCATGGATTAATCCAATTGATTTGCAAATACCATTTTTGCAAGAAATCCGAGGGTAAATGGGAGAAGTTCTCGGGAGAAATTGAGAAGTCTTCAATCAAAAGGACAATAGAACTGGGGGAAACATCTCACCAAATTGCTTCACCTTCCGGAGTAGTTTCCCCCAAGGGCTCTCCAACTCCGGAAGCTCTGAATCCCACCACCCCTGGTGAGGAAGTGCCAAATTCTTTTATTAATGGATTCAAAACCCCTGATTTTCCAAAGCATGTTGAGCTCGTCTATTTTGATATGAGTAGTACCAAAAGAAAGAGAAAAGGGAAAAGTAAAAAACCTGTCATCTTCCAAGGTCTTCCTCCATTAAGGAGAAGTAAGTGCCTAGCCTCTGAATTCACTAAAACCCCAATGCAGGGTACAGAAGGGAGTTCAAAAATGAAGAAGCCCAAATGACCATCATAACCTATTGAAATTTTTGCACTTGACAATGATGAGGAAATATCTCTAAGAGAAGATTCAGTGGAGGAAATTCCTTTTGACTCTGTATATGTGGAGGAAGTTACCACCGAAGACATTCAAGAAAGAGAACGGGAGGGGGATGATACAATTCCAGGTCATTTGTCCCCAATTGTAGATAGAATTGTTGAGATAGTTGAAATGAGGGATACCACTACAAAGATAGAGAAATTTAGAATAGAAATTGATGATTTAAAGAAAAAAATTTACATAAATAATGAACAGGTTGAATTGCAAAAAGAAGAGTTGATGATGCGTATTTCTATAATCAATAAAAGGAATCAGGAAATATAGGGTTTGAAACTACAACTACAGGAAAAGGACACATTAATTTATATGTTAAAGAAGAAAATTCAAGAATTGAATCAAGAAAATAAAACTTATAATGATGATATTGCAAAAAAGGATAAATAAATTGAAATGATAAAGAAAAATTTTGTACTTATGTTCTCAGCTTTTGAGGAAGACAGAAAAACAAGAACTGAAGAATTAAACGCTTCCATCAGCAAAGTTGTAGAGTTGGAACAAGACTTAGAGGAATGCACTGTAAAAACAAAGATAGAATCAAAAAAAATTCAAATTGAGCTAGTTATAATTGATTTGGTTCCAGGTTTGCATTCCCCCATTACTCATGAAATGGATGGAAAAATGTTATTTCTTAAGAAATGTGCAAAATGAGAACTATAGGCTGAAAAAGGAGCTGGTGTACTCCTAAAATAATCATTTCACAGGGCATATAGAGGGAAACAAGATGCATGTCAACTAGTTGATTGTCTATTATCCTGTAGAAGGCCATCCAAATTGTACTCCATGTTTTTAAACGAATAGTGGATAAGATGGAAATTATTTAGAATCTACAATGATTAGCCTTATGAACCCAATGGCAAAAAAATTATTAAGATATTTTTGGAATCAACCCCTGAAAATAAAGATTTGATTTATGAGTTCTTTTTGCATGATCTGTTATTAGAAAATCACACTGATTTCTTTATCAATCTATTTGTTGGTGAAGTAGAATTAAGAGCCCTGTTATCTACTATGAGAAACTAGATTCATTGATAGGAGTGCATAAAATAATTTGTAAAGGCAAAAAAGACCATGGGACTTCAAATAAGATTGCCAAATTCTAGGCCTGAAGGTTTCAAAGACACCTTTTCTTCTCTCTTGGTAAATAATAAAATGAAAGAAATGTATGATAATAGTCTCAAACTCTGTTATAATAATTTCATGGAGCATGGGCAAAAATTAATTGGCAAAGCATGGCATGCTTGTGAAGAGAGATTTACTCCATTGCCTGCTTATCTCAAGAAAAGGGAGGTCATTTCCCCTCTTAATATCAGATGGTCTTTTAGAAGGGCTGATGCTTTAGCCAAAATCCTACGGAACCTGAGAACAAACTAGATGGGAATGAGACATAGGCCTCCCTTGCTACTTAATCCACCTCCTGCTTTCAATATTTTAATTGATCAAAATGATAGACTTTTTAATGAATGGAGAGAGGGTGTTATCTTTCACAAAGGGTTTATCCATGACCTTGTAGATTTTAATGCAACAAAAAGAGAAGAATATGACCTTAGTTCCAGATATGAGGAATGGAATAAAACTCAGGGGTATAATTATGGAGTAGGAGGACCTGCTAGGAACTAGGAGGGGAAGGAAATGATGAGGTAAAAATAACCTTATCATAATGAAATCAGAAAAAGCTTATTCTTACAAGCTCAATTCTAAGTTTGTGCCAATTTATTAAACTTTAGGAGAAATAATTTCTTATCTTTAAGGAAAATTATGCAAACTTTATTTCTTATGATCAATTGAGGAAATTTGCCAATACAGGTTTAATGGGTTGACTTGAGTGTTTTTGTAGGGAATAATTGGCCATCTAGCAGCTGTTACAAAATGTTGAGCCAACACGTGCCTTAAACATAGTTGAAGATAGATGCTGCGAACCTCCTCTTGAATCTCAGTTGATGAATCAAAGATTTAATTACTATTTATTTAATTTCTGTTACCAAAAACTTCATGGCTCGTCTCAAGCCTTCTTTATGTTTATGAGTTTTAAAGACATGGAAGATTAGTTAAAGTTGTTAAAAGACTTTTTTAATGGTTATCCACGCCATCTGGAATCTAGGATTTAGTTATAAGTTTTTCTATAAGAATTTAATTTCAAAATAGATGAATAAGACTGAATAGTAACGTTATGTTGTTTACATGATCTTTGAATACCGATGAATGAAAGAGTTGTCTTCTGTCAATTGCTAAGTTGATGAACTATGGATGATAACTATTTTTAATGGAAGGACTCCAGAACCTGGAGTTTATGTGATTTGAGAACGAAGTGTTAACCCGCGAGCTGGCCACTCGAGGGAAGTTATTTTAAATAGATAAGTACTTACTGTTATGTTGTTTTATTTGCTACATAGATAACTGCTCAATAGGAACTCACTAAAGTCTGTCGGTTGTTGAGTCTGAAGTTTTGGAGCACTTTTGTTTTTAATTAGTATGAGTTATTCGTTGTAGAAGTTAGAATCTTTTACTATTTAATAAAATTTTTTATAGTCTGTTTACTTATTTTTCCACTTCCATAGTCTATCAGTTATTCAATTTGCTTATCTCTATGCTTTCTAGTTTAGTTATTATTCTTTCTAAATTAGTTATCTTATGCTTTCTAGTTTAGTATTTGCAGTTTTCCTAGAATAAATTGTTTTCTAGATAAGAAGTTAAATGGCCTTAGACTAAAATTGATTTCAGTAGTTTAAAGAAAAATAGAAAATCTAAGATGAGTTATCTGAATTATCTTCTTTTGCAAACTGCCTTGGACACTGCCCGGTCAACTTATTGACATTTTATATTCTAAAGTAATGGGACCTAATGACAACCTATCACAAGGATACAATATTTCTCCACCCTTGCATCCCAAGATCTATAACACATGTAAGGGTGTATAATTTTTCCATCACCACACACGAAAATTGAAAATTTCTTTAACACTGGGAAATTTTGAGATTTTTTTTTGTAGCTTCATCATCAATGTATGATCCTTCACTAGACAAGAAAACATGAAGTACCAAGGACTATTTCCAATGACCTCTAGGACTTAAAATTTTGATGATATCAAGGACACAAAAATTGGTCATGTTAACATGTACAAATTTACAGAAATGGTGAATAAGTAGCCAATTGATGCAAGCATGAGATGCATTATTGAGAGCAGTATCCATTTGGTGGCCTCAATCTTGGTGTCAATAGACAATCCTAAATTTTTACTTGCAACAACAACCCATTTTCACAAGGAAACTAGAAGTGTCAAAGATGCAAATGGAAATTTTCTTATAAGATTGGATGAATATTTCTTTGATAAAATCTTCAAATGTTCAAGTATTGATACACATGCTGACCTCACTATGAAGGATCCACATGCCCATTATGATAATAACCCTAATAAGTGCAAAAGGACCATCAACACTCGATGGCTCACAATCACCAAGCCAAATATCTCAAGGTAGCCTAATAAAATTCATTACACTGAATTCATTGAGGAGGTAAATGACTTGATAACTATTCTCAATAGAGTTAATGGATTTCCCACTTCCACCACTTTTTAGGAGTGGATGTATCTTTACATTCATGTTATAAGGAAATGAAAACAACAAATATTTTGGGGAAAGAAGATAAGTTAATCCATTTGTGAGCACCTTTCTAAGGTTTCTACTTCATTGAATTTCTACATGACTTCATATCTAGTTTATGTTGCAACTTCTATGAGGAACTTTCTAGGGTTTTCATCAGAGGGTGACAAAAGGAAAGTTCATGTGTATCAATATTACTCTCAATTGACTCTAAATCAAAGCATCAAGAATTTAAAGAGAGTCAATGATGTGGTTTTATCTTCATATATGTGTATGTTTGATAGAGATCTTGAGAAGAAGAGGGTACCAAACAAGGCATGGGATTTGGTCAAGAATTTTGGTTGCATGTATCTATAATTTCCCGCTTTTACATATATCTGAGTTGGTTGTTTTTATGGATACCCATATATGCTCCCCAAGTATCCTAGTGACAAGATTGTGCTCATGGAATTATGTAGAAAAATAATGGATGTTCACAATAGGCAGACTAAATCACACAAACCTGGATTCAAGTTTCTTCTAACAATTGGTAGGTACTCCATCACTACATCTCCTAGAGCCAAGGCCATGGAAATAGAGATGCATTGGGTTATGAAAAAAATGTACAAAAGGATTCCTGACTTTGATTATAGAGGGATGAAGGAAAAACTCAATAAGAGCTACTCTCATGTGCATAGGGTTGACAATATATGGGCCAAGTGCAAAACCGATGAGGATGTAAGGAAGCTTAACTATAGTCGGCTTTCCTTAGAGAATATTAGAGACTTGGATCTAGTTGATATTACTGAGGATATGGAGGATGAAGATGATATTCTTGATCCTACTTATGAAGAGAACAAAGTTGTTGATACTCCTCTTCCACCTATCTAGTGGTCACAAAAAGAAATGATCTCCATAAGAGAGAGGTTTCATCATATTCTTTCAAACACTAATTTGTGGCTACAAGATAGGGGAATTAGGTTGAAACATTTTAATACAGGTTCTCAGGAGGAGTCTATTGAAGAGCTTGTTGGTAAGAAGAGTGAAATAAGGATGACACCCCTGGCACTAGTAAGACTCCTAAATTCATCTTCAAGATCAAAAGGACTCAAGATAATAAGGCTGAAGGAATGTCAACTCATGGTGAAGAGCAAGGAGAAGAAAATACAGTTGAGGAAATATAAGAGTCTCCAGTTACTTCACAACTTGAGTCTACACATAAATATTCCCCCATCTCTTCATCTCCTATTACTGCTACACTTCCAAGTCCTACTCATCCTGCTATTACAAGTGAACAACCTTAACCTACTGCTTCCACCATTTTTGTGGCTCCTATTGTATCAATTTAGTCCATTCATTCATCTCCAACTAGTGAGTCTATTTTTGAGAGTCCTCCTAATAATTTTGAAAATGTTTTTGGATATTCATCTTATTTACCTAGTTTGTCTTCACCATTTTTTGATGTGAACACACAATTTGATCTTGAAAAATTCATATCTAAGTCTGCACAAAATGTGTCAAGTGTGGAAATTTTAGTTGTAGTTCTAACTCATACTTCATCACTTGTGACCACCACTGTTGTGAGTGTAACTCCATCAACAAAAACCATGGTGGCAGATACTAAAGGAGGTTCTTTTCCTCTTCCCCCTTGGTTAGCATCAAAAAAACCTAAAAGGAAGAAGCAAGTCATCTCTCTAGATAACTTTGATTTTGGCTAGCTAGTTCTTGTAAAGGCCAAGTCTACAAAGAAGGCTAAAACTCTTTCAATAAGTATGTTGAGGTAGTACAACCTCCTCCAGATAAAACTATAGAAGAAGTTGATTTTTTAGACTATGTGAAACATACTAAACTAAGCAACTAATATAAAATATGCAACATTTAACTATGATATTAACTTGCATAAACTGAAATGTATAAATAAATTGATACAATGCAACATTTTTTTTAGAAAAGAAAGAACATAATATTTAAGCTAATTCCAAATTGAAATGCACAAAAGATAATTGAAGGAAAAATATTAAAGTAAGTAACCATTACATAGATACATTGAGTTTAAGATTACTATGTCCCTTAAATCCATCATATCCATCTAGAACTTTAACCATCTTTTACCACTAAACTGAGGAGGAAAAATATCATCAGGGAACTTTTTCACCCATCCACGGACTTACTAGTCCCTTGTGCCATTTCCTACTGGAAAGGACCAACCCTTCACAAATAATTAATGGGTGAATCCACAATAGTGGTTTACAATTCCAATGAGGAAGGAAAACTCACAAAAAATGACCCCATGGCAAATTTTTACATTTTGGGGGTTCGAATGAACTAGATGGTTCGCATGAACCAAAAAATGGTTCGCTCAAACCCATTAATTACATGCACAAAAAAAATTCACATTAAAACCCCTTTTGGGGAGGGGGTTTAGTCGAACCCCTAGGGATTCGCTCAAACCCCCCTAGTTCAAGCGAACCCCCCATTTCCTCGATGTTTGAAAAAATTCACAAAAAAAACCTATTTTTTTTCACTTCGTTGCTCGGTTTGAACATGAAAATGGCGGAGACTTCACAAACCCAACTAGTGTCAGGTATTCCTTGAAACAAGCTATCCAACAAATATAATTTTGATATGTTTTGGTTTTATTATGTATTTGTTTTCTTAATTTTATTAAATATAGGTTTTTCACCAAAAATGAAGATCTATGTTCTGTACATGTGGAAAACTAACAGATTATCAATTTTTTTTAAAAAAATATGAGTGTACCAAATATTGAAGTCCTTGATCCAACAAAAAAAATAAAATTGAATTTCGATATATATAAAAAAGCTACGCGTTATACGATCGCGCTATGTCTGAGTTGTAATTGGTTTGACTTCGAAACTTGATTAAATAAAAAATATTCAATACAAAACTATCTAACCAAGTGGAAGCACTAGATATCAAAGTTAAAAATCTAAATTTGAAAGAATTATAATTTTATCCTTCATGGAAAAAAGGTTATGCGCTATATGGTGTGCGTCACTTTTTAAAAATGTTGTTTTTTGAAAAAAACCAATTTTTGTGGGAGATGGAAAAATAAGTGCAACCTGATTCCAAAAATTTTGAAAAAATATTTTTAAAATCTGCAGTCAAAATGTGACGAGACTCTAGTTTACATCATCTTCAAATTCCTCACGGTTTAGCTGCTATAGGTGCCTGAATGTGAAGATTTAGTTAAAAATAATAATTTCATTGTCCAGTTTGACCAAAAATTGTAAACCACTATTGTGAGATCACCCAACGAGATTCTAATGCCATTTGAGACTGGTGTTTGACCCTACACAATCCCTAGTCAGTCATACACTATAGGAAGCCACATTCCCTTAATAATTGACGATTGTTCTTTTAATAAGAACGTTATTAATAATTACTCACATTCCCTTAATATAAATATGTTTTTTGAAATTATCGAAAGATATTAAGTTTAATTATTTTGTATTTGATCAATAAAATAAAATAAATAAATATTTTTGAGAGCCAATTAAAAGTTCACCAAAAAAAATCCAAATTTCAAGGCCCTTTAAAGATTAAATTTTAATTTTAAATTCAAAAGAATATCAAGGTGATGCTACTCGACAAACAACATAGGTTAGGTGATCCTAACAACTAGGGTCGACCTTGAGGTTTACCTGACAACTCTGAACTTGTAGTTCCAACCCTACTCAATGACAATCACAAACTTATAGATTAAGTTTTAGATGAAACTATACTTCTCTTCCATTACCCCTTGTACATGATGATACTTTTCCTCCCTCCTCAGAGGTAATATTTCTTGCAACCACTAGGTCAAAAATAAGTAATTAGTCTGATATCTCATTACATCTTTGCATCTGCATCTATGTAAACATGAAAACATCAGTCAAATGAACTTAATTAAACTAGCTATATATATACATTATATATCTCCATTCAACAAGCTAATTAATGATATATATATATATATTCATGCTTGAGAAACTACATCAAGATACTAGGGCACAATTCTAGAATATATAGGGTACAACATCAAAATAGCTAGGGTACAACACCAAAATAGCTAGGGATCAAGTGGGATGTAACACTATGCAATTAACAAGATTGAGCTAGGAAAGCATTCACATGAAAGTGTGAAAGAAGATGTGCAAGCTGCAATGGCCTCTTTTTTGGAAAATATGATAGGGGCACAATCATCAAAGATCAACTTAAGGCTAGGGTGGAACAACTCACTTTCGTGATCTTGAAGATAACTCAATGTTCTAAGTCAATTGAGCCTGTTACCACAAGTATAGAGGATCTTTCAATTTAAAAGGCCGAGAGGAAACATGCACATGATAGATTTGTCACTGAATAGATTGATAGGATATTGGCACAAGGTACACAATTGCTAAAATATTCAGTTAAAATGATCAACAACATGGAGAATGTGAAAGTAGAATTGAACCAAACAATTGATATATTATCTTAGAATCTGCAAGTGTTAGAAAAAGGTCTTGAAGCTTGGACTAAGATAAGAGATCTTAAGCTTTATGTGTTGGTAGAAATTGGGGTAATTCCGAATAGGAAAATATTCGTTGGAATCTAGGAAACAATGAAACATAAAAAAGGATTTCATCGATGAGCTAATCAAGGATCTACAAGAAGCTCAAGAGATAGGTGATGATAGAGGGTCAAATCTCATTGCTTGGATTAAGGAGCTACCTTGCCAAGTACTAGATGATAGCCAAAAATTCCTTCCCATTGATATGATTATCCAAGAGTTTACATCACCAATTCAAAAGAAAATTGAGTTAGGAGCTTTTTTATTAGCTTCTATTGACAAGTTAGTAGATAAGAGACTCTTGATAAACTAAAAATAATATTGGATAAGCACAAGAAAGAATGCATCAGTATCAAGGACTCCACCACATGAGTGCCCATTATCTACAACCATACAATAAGGCAAGATGAATCTAAAGTTCAAGCTACATTGAAAAGATATGAAGACATGGAGAAAAATGATGAAGAATGATAGAACGTGCTTTTCCATACTTAGTTTATTTCAAGTTTTTCTTTTATGCAATTTTGTATTTTGTAGATGATATTTTACATGTCTTTTGTAAATATGCAATTACATGTAAAAATAGAGAAGTACCAACTCAAATCAAACTCTATTGTTGAATAAGTCAAGTTAGTTGTAATTTTCCTATTTTATCTTTTGGCTCTCCTCTATAAATAAGAGGGAGCTCTTTTGTAAATATTACCTTTTAGCTTATGAAGCAAAGTGCTACCAAATTGAAGAGAATTTTTTAAGCTTTGTTTTCGAGGTGTAAATCAGAATTCAATCAATTAAAAAAGCAAGTTCGCATCAAATATTTGCCTTGGATAAAATTTGTTATGTATTGAGATTGT
This sequence comes from Sequoiadendron giganteum, assembly GCA_007115665.2. Classification (NCBI taxonomy): domain Eukaryota; kingdom Viridiplantae; phylum Streptophyta; class Pinopsida; order Cupressales; family Cupressaceae; genus Sequoiadendron; species Sequoiadendron giganteum. Next base: position 168,811,888 of record CM021100.1, on the reverse strand, counting down.
TCTTATGCCTTTCTCATTGCATTATCTTGTACATGATTGAATAGTGGTGTGAAATCATATGTTTTAGGAGGTGATTCAAATATGATTTTGTAGACTTTGAGTTGCATTAGTATCTTTGAAGATTATGTTTATGTGTGTATTCTGGAGATAATTTGAAGCCTTTGGATGCAAGTGGTTATCTATGTTTAGTTGATATTTTGGTGGCATATATTAGAGACTTTGGGCTGCAACATATGCTATTATTTTTCTTTCTAAATCATTATAGAAAGCAACATAAGACTTTGTGATTTTGTGGGTTTTCTTGCTACTGACACTCACTGGTATCATTTTAACTTTATTCTTTCATCTAACCAAATTAGATATTGGTTATTATTTTAGAAACTAGGATTTTGTGGTTAATTACATGTTGTAATTATCACAATATATTAATTATGATTTTTATAAGAGGAAAACATCTATTTTGAAACAAGAGAATAGGATGAATGGAAACACCCATGGATGATTGTAATGTACATAATATTAGTTATTTACTAGTTATTTTTAGTGAGAAATAAGAAGGGAGCCCCCCCTTTCTAAGAGGAGAGATTTAATCTCATTATATTGTGGCTGATATCACCATTTTGTAATTGTAGACATCTAAATTTGATCACTTCCACATAATCAAAATCATCTACTCTATTCATCTATTTCATTAATAGTGATTAAATAATTCATTTAATCATTATTTTATTTTCTGCCTAAGGTTCTTAAAGTATGTAATTGAATAATTGAATACTTTACCTTACACCTTTTATTCTCTAAATTAAATAAATAAGATAATTTATTTAATTTAGTCATTTGACCTATTTGTATGAAAACCAATTTTTAATCCCTCTTTTTCTCTCTCCTTGTCACATTCTCGATAATCTTCTTTTAATCTGGATTAAATTAATTAATCTATGATTAGGATGTGCACCACTTAATCAAGATTAGTGTCACATCCTCCATAATCTCTCACTTGCCTTTAATCTCTCATTAATTATCCTAATTTTGTGTTTGCACAACCTTAATCAAAGTCATTAGCCACATTTAGCATACCTTTTTTAGTCAACCTTTCCACTTGCCTTTCTTGGCCTTGATTCTCTTTCCCATGTGAATTTTTAATTCACATTTATTCACCTAAGGCTCCTCTCTTCCCCATGTGAATTTTTAATTCACTTTTATCCTTCCAAGGTTTACCCTACCCCCATGCAAGTTTTAGAAGACTTGACTTGTCACTTTACATGTGCCAAGGACTTCTAGAACCTTTTGACTTGTCACATCACGCACATGTGACAAATCCCCGTCTTTTTGGAAAACCTCTCTTATCCAATAGAATCTCTTAAGCATGTGAATTTTTAATTCATATTTATTTCTCCAACCACTTTCCCTTTTCCCATGGAGATTTTTGAGAAATTTTAAAATTCCTCAAATGTCTTTCATTCTCATTTGGGGACAAGGAGTTCCTTTTTTAGGAAATCTTCTCATCCCCCAAGGTACCTACAAGGTACTTGTCCTTCATTCACATCATGTACCTCTCTTCCACCTCATTTCCACATCATCCTACCCTAGGCCATCTCACATTCCACATGTTAAGATGTGAGGGCTTGTGAGTCCTCAACTCACCATAGCCCTCCATCTTGACCTTGTTGGCCTAATCTCAACCATTGAATTCTCTAGAGAATTCAAATTGTTCTATAAATACCCCCTCATTTCTCTCATTTGAACAATCAATTTTTTGCTATCAAAACTCTTGCAAAATTTTCATTTGAGCTCTCATTCACCATAGCATTTGAGTTCACCATTACCATGTCCTCATTAATATTGCATATTACTTCACATATTTGATTTAACTTGCCATCCAAAGGGCACACAAATCTTCAAAGGTCAAAGGGCCAACCAAGGAAGAAGCAACATGAAGGTATAATCATTCTTTGTTGTATTTCATCTTCCTTTCATGTTTATCATTCTTTAGGCTAATCGTTGAGGTGTCCTCTTTGTGTTATTTATTTTATTGAATTGATAGTTTGTTTAGCATCTTATATTAGGACTTAAAATTTTAGGGATCACATTTCTGGCACGCCCGATGGGACCCACAAACGGGTCTCTTTGTTTTACGTTTGTTGTTGTTTAAGCTGTTTGCAGACCCAGGTCGCAGAGGGGCGGATTTTCCCCAATAGAGGGGAAGAATTTCCCTCCCGTGCGTTGCAGAGGGGCGAATTTTCTCTCTTGTTTTAGTGTTTTTAATAGTTTTCTGCAGAGGGGCAAATTTGCCCTCTTGTCTCAACATTTTTAACTATTTTTCTGTAGAGGGCGGATTTGCCCTCTTGTATCAACATTTTTAACTGTTTTTCTGTAGAGGGGCAGATTTTCCCTCTTGTTTCAATGTTTTTAATAGTTTTATGGAGAGGGGCGGATTTTCCCTTTTGTTTCAACGTTTTTAACAGTTTTCTGCAGAGGGGCAGATTTGCCCTCTTGTTTCAACATTTTTAGCTATTTTTCTGCAGAGGGGTGGATTTGCCCTCTTGTTTCAGCGTTTTTAACAGTTTTATGTAGAGAGGTAGATTTTCCCTCTTATTCCAGCATTTTTTTACTGTTTTTCTACAAAGGGGCAGATTTTTCCTCTTCTTTCAACGTTTCTAACAGTTTTTTGCAGAGGGGTGGATTTGCCCTAAACAACACGTTCGAGAAAGTAAAAATTTGCATTTTAGCTATGTTTTTGTCTCAATTTGTTGTTGTTTTGAAGTTCTAACCCCCTAACTTTTCTTGTTTGTGGGTGTAGTTGGATTTCTTACTAATACTTTGCAGCATTTGGTGGTTATTCAGAAAAAAAAAAAAAAAAGAGAAAACAACTAACATTTGTTTGCAGCACCATTCTTTTACTCGAATTTTAAAGTTTTTCCTTGTTGTTTCATCTAGGCACTTAGTTTAACTAGGGGAAAGTAATATTTTCTATGTGGTGTGCCTGTTTTGTGTTACCCTAAGGGGGCATTAGTTTGTTTTCACCTTCCCCTTGCACTTTGTGCAGACCGGGGGGTAGTTGGAAACGATCAATGCCTTCTTGTCTAGAGGGTCCTGCTTGGAGATTTCATCACCCCAAGGGACGATCCCAACTACACGTACTGGTGGGGTATAAAAAGAGGGGAGAGCCAAAACTATACCCCAATCCAGTCATGTCGGGTTTGGCAGAATGTCGAAGCTAGGGTGATACCTAGATAGACGTGAAGAGTTGGTCTGAGCCTTTCAGTATCTCATCGGGGTTCTCGAATCACGCTTGTGATGGGTTGGTGTTCACGGTTGTGCCTCACGTACCAAGTGTATATCAAGGACTGCCTAGAAACATTGTGCATCCTAGATTAAGACCTTTGTTGGCCATACCCCTTAACACTAATCATAGGATTGTGATTGCTTAAAGTGTCTTTCTATAAAAAACCAGTAAATCTTGATAAGTCAGCCTCATTGAGTCATTTCAAAGTCCTTGCCATAAACCAAGTCACTATTTTTCTACAGAGGGGCAAATTTTCCCCCCTGATCCATTGTTTTTCCTGCAGAAGGGCGGATATGCCCTCCTGATCCACTATTTTTCTTGCAGAAAAGCGGATAGGCCCTTCTGATCCACTATTTTCTCGAGAGGGGTAGATTTTCCCCCGTGATCCACTATTTTCCTGTAGAAGCATGGATACGCCCTCCTAATCCACTATTTTGATTGCAAAAGGGTGGATACGCCCTCCTGAATGGACAGTTTCATCCATTCGACCATTCCAAGCCTCTGTTTAACCACCTCGAGTCTTCGTTTGACCGTTTGACCGTCCTAAACATTCATTTAACCAATCCAAACATCCATTTCACCATTCCAAGCTTCCATTTAACCTTTCTAAACATCCATTTATCACATTCACATTGATCATTTCACAATTTGGGGAACCCATTCTACCATCTTACCATGTGACCTAAACATTTACATTTTCCAAAAAGAACACTTCAACAACACTCGTATAATATAAACAACCATCAAGACATCTTTCATTTGCATTCATCATCATATCTCAACACAAAATCCCTTAAACCTTGTTTTAGGAGTTATCTCCCGAATTGACCAAGGCGTTAAGTTTGATCGTTATCTTACATATCAATCATTGTCTTCAACCTAATCAATCCGCTTCTATCTTGAGGCAGATTTGTGTTGTAAGTCAACATCATTGGCCCAAACCAATCCACTTTTATCTCAAATTGGATTTGGTGCCATGATCATTGATTTAGCTAGTTCAGTCCAATTAACCAACGTTATAAGTCACTTAGGGTGATTTCCGAATTAGGTTTTAGGATCCCCTCCATCAACCAATCCTAATCCATCATCCAATCCAAAGCAAACTTATCCAATTGATCCAAAAAATCCAATCCAATCTATCCAAATCCAGTATCATCCAATCAAAATCCCATCATCCAATCAAAATCATCTAATCAAATCCAATCCTTATCCAAATCATCAAATTGATACATCATCTTATCAATTGGTCCAACATCCAACCCAATCCTATGATCCTAATCCAATATGAATCAATCAATCCAAATCATCACCTAGATCATCCTTTAGAATTTGCATCATAAAATCACTTAGTTGTTTTGCACGTTTATGCCCATTCAGACCCATTCACAAACAAAAAAGAAAATGGCAGACTAACAAACCTAAGGTTCCCAACCAAATGTCCCTCAAGATCCCAATAATATTTCAAACAATCCACATGATCCCCATAATGGTGTCTCATCCCAATCAAACACTGACATCCAAAATATCACACCACTCGGTGATGAAAACATGGTCAATCAACCCGTAGTCACCGTTGACAAATATCTCAGTAATCCTACTAATGTCCAAATGACAGATCATCTCCTAAACTAATGTGGGGATAAGATTCTTTCCACCCTACTCATGAAGGGAGTCAAATCACCATTTGACTTTGATGCCTCACCATATGTCCTTCCAATAATTGTTGATCCGCAAGCTTTGTAAAATGTTCCAGGAAATCCCTATGCCCCTGAGAGCACACCCATGGACAATTGGTACCACCCTGAATTTGGAAATTCTGTCATCCATCAAGTCCAAGAGTATCCTCGTCTTTCCACCACAACATCTACTATTCCACCACTAGATCCTAATGATCCCCATGCCTATGGCATGCCATCATACATCCCATCTTCTCCACCACTTCCTCCCCCATATCCTAATATTGGGAACACACCTACACTTACCAGTTTTCTACCTCCTGCATTTCGACAACCTCCAAATAATCCACACCAATCCACCACACTACTAGAACCACCACAACATACTGTTACCGCTCTAGCTTCATCTAAAACCTTGCATCCACAACATCCACAACACACTACTGTTCTTACACAACCATCACATCAAGTAGTGCAGCCTACCTCACAACCACAACAACCACCGCATAACCCTTTCGTGGTTGCCCCCCAACAACAACATATCTCATATCACCCATCTCATCGATAAAAACCACAACAATGACCCCCACAACAACATGTGCATATCCCTACACAAACACACCATAATCCGCTTACTAAGTACCTCTATCATCCCTCTAGCACATACACTATTCCATCCCATCTCAATATGAATCCTCATCAGAATTCTCAAAACCAAACACATACCCAAACACCACCTTACACCAATCCTTTGCAACCTCAACATCATCCCCACCAACAACCATCGAATCCATCCCCATATACCACACAACAACCCACCATTGCACAACAATACCAACTGTATCCGCCCTAATTTCAATAACAACCAACTTATCAGCAGGGGGCACCTTACATTTCCTATCACCAACAACCATAATCACATCAACAAAGAGGCACTACCTCCATGTATTATAAAAATGCTACACAACAACAAGACCCGTCCCTCGCTTCCTACTATCAACAACAATCGCCCTACCAATAAGTGGATCCCACTCATCACAATCAATCATCCAACTATCAATCCACTTATAATCAGCAAACACACTCGTATCTAACTCAACCTGTCTATCATACAATAGCGGTAGGGCCATCCTCATCATATCCACAATATTATCCATACAATAAATCCACTTTGACTCCCATGACTCCTATCAATAAGGACTTGGAAGAAGTAAAAGCAACATTAAAGGATCTACAAGATGGAACGGGTAAACACACATTCAAGTTTGAGGACATATGTCCTTATCCTTTTGATCCCTCCATTTCCTTGGTTCCTTTCCCCAAAAATTTTGAGATACTGAAATTTGATAAATAAAAAGGAACTAGGGACCCTAGAGCTCACCTTCAAGAATTTTATGCTCATTGCCAAGAGGTCATGCATAATGACAATTATTTTATTTGACTTTTCCCTAAAAGTCTACAAGGAGTTGCCCTTAACTAGTTTATGGGCCTTGAAAAAGGATCTATTAAAAAATTTGCACAATTATCTGAACAATTTGTCTCCCACTTCTCTTTTAATCTAGAGAAGGATATTGACACGCTCGATCTCCTGAAAGAAAAACAATGTGATGGAGAGACCTTTGCAAGCTACTTGCAAAGATGGCATGCCTTGGCCAATAGGATGAAATTACCACCATGAAAAAAAGACATGGTCATGGATATGGCTCATAACTTCCAACAAAATTGTATCACCACCTTTGCGACACTTGTAGATAAAGGTCCCATCTTGGAAAGAGCCCTTGTTGCAAAAGGGCAAGTCTAACTTTTTAATTCTGATGAAGAGAAGTCCTTTGGGGATAAACCTTGTTATTGGAATAGAAATAAAAATGATGTCAATGACGGTGTCACTGACACCAAACATGTTTAGGTGGCCACCACCACACAAAAATACCCTCCTCAACAACAACCGTTAGTCCAGAATGCCATATCCGTCCCCCAAGGGGCACCAGGACAACAATCCAACCAAAATAACCAAGGGGGAATAGATGAAAATTCACTCAGTTGGGAGAACCCCTTAGCGTGGTGTTTAACAAGATTCTTCAAGCTAATTATCCCATCACGTATCCTGTCACCAAACCTCTTGATATGTCTAAACCCAAACTTGCTTGGTTTAAAGATATCGAATATTGTGAATTTCACAAGATTAAGAGACATACCTTAGATAAATGTCAAGGCCTAAAAACTTACATTCAAGATCTCATCAATCGAGGTGAAATCCATGTAGATGCTAACACAGCGTCTTTGTCCAATGCTCAACTCCAGATATATCAAAATGATTTTCCTAACCACAATCAAGGTCCTAGTACTTCCAACTCTAATCTTGGGTCTAACAACAATAAAAAGCAAGGTAACAACACCAATAAAATCAGCTATAAAAATGTGCCATACAATTACCAAGGTGTGGTCTCATATGTAGAACAAGTAGAGCCATGTGTATCCATGATACATGTCAAAGGAAAAGATCCACAATGTGTTGTTACCACTCGTCGAACCTGCATCACAGTCCCAACAACTCCTCCATCTACCCAACGACCATCTATCAATTCACAATATAACATCCTAGACCACCTAGGAAAGATTGCAGCCCAAATATCCATCTTAGATCTACTCAAGTCATCTCTTGTGCATCAAGACATCTTGACTAAGGCTTTGCAAAGCACACAAGTGCCCGATGATATTGACCCCACCCAATTCCAAGCATTGGTATGAAATCTCTCATCAACCTATCAATTAGCCTTTAGACAAAAAGACATGCCTCGTCTTGATTCAAGCCACAACCGCCCCCTCCATCTCGAGGTTTTTGTAAATTGTCAAAAAGTAAAAAGGGAATTGGTAGATAATGGTTCGGCCCTAGATCTTTGCACATTAAAATTCATACAAAAGGTTGGATACACCCAGGCTGATTGAAGAAGTCAAGTTATCACCATCAAGGCATATGATAATGCAGAGCGGGATTCTGAAAGAATTATTTGCCTCCCCATTCAAGTGGGCCCCATTGTATAGCACATTATGTGTCATATTCTAGACCTTGACCTTCCATACAACATCCTTCTTGGCCGCCCATGGATTCATTCTATCCAAGCCATCCCATCTACCTACCATCAATGTTTAAAGTTCCCATTTCAAAGAATGGAAGTTACCATACAAGATGATCCCCAACCGTTTGAATATTGTCGTGCCTTAGAAGCTTCCTTTCCACATTCACATTACTGCCCAGGAGTTGAAATGAGGGCATCCCAAACATCTGATTCTCACCCATCCACCAATACACTAAGCACCTCACTACACCATCATTCACCCCTACTTCCACCATCACCAAGGTCTAGATCATAAACAAGGGATGTGGCGAATATGAAATGCATACCGCATTAAATGTGGAAACCATGCCACCCTCACCCCGTACATATGGAAAACCAACTCTACCAGTACCGTAAGTAGAAGAAAAGACATTTACACTCACCTCCCAGAACATGGGTTCGACAACATTAAATGATCTGGGATCCCTCCAAGATCAAATGGAAGCTGATATCAACCAATGGGTTTATCGAGAGGAACTTGAGCCACAATTTCCCCTTATAGAATACTTTCAAGAAGTTTACCCACGTGTCTCTGAGTTCATTGAAAAGTGTCATTACCAAGGTAGAGGCCTTGGTGTGGAAGAACAAGGAAAACGCCAGTGCATTGAAGCAACTAACATCCGACCATGAAATTTTGGCTTGGGTTATGATACTAAATAGAAGGGTCCCACGACATCCTCTAGCACTTCTAACAATGTTAGTGTTGACAACGGTTCTCTCGAAGACATACCAAAAGAAGAGTCCATCATACATGCATACAATGATTTGAATCGCGTTAACCTCCCTTCCATGTTCGAATGCTTGTCTGTTTGCACCATAACCTTATCCCTCAAACATCTTGAACTTATAGATCATGACCTACAAGGTAGCACACCTATTGAAACATTTCCCTTAGAGGATACCTATGCACATCTCATGGGATTGGGGGGATATTAACGCCCTAACTGCAAAAGAAAAAAGAAACAAAAGAAAAATAGGTCATCAAGTGAAAACCTCACTGAGGCGCTTTTTGACTGGGAAAAAGTAAAAACAAAGGGTGCATTTGATAGTGAAAACCTTAATATGGCACTAGAAGATGGGGATGCTCATCTTCCCCTTGTGGGAACACAAATACTTGAGAAGTCTTCCATTCTCATTGAAGAGAAGCAAGAGGTAAATTTTGGGGATAGAAGAAAATCCAAGGATCACCTATGTAGAAAAATCTTTATCAGAAGCAGAGTATTTTACTATTGTCCAAATTATCAGAGAAAGGGTTATCAATTTTGCATGGGCTTATTCTGATATGCCCGACCTGGATCCTAATCTTGTTGTACACCATTTGGATGTTCGTCCAGATGCCAAACCTGTCGAGCAAAAGCTTTGAAAGATGCACCCGCAGGTAGCACTATTAGTTAAAAAAGAATTGGAGAAATTACTGGATGCTGGCTTTATTAGACCCATTGATTATTCTGATTCGATTTTGAATATAGTACTTGTTGCTAAACCTAATAGAGACATCAAGAGTTGCACAAATTTCCAAGATCTTAACAAAGCTTGTCCAAAAGATGACTTCCCATTGCCTAACATCGACATGTTGGTCAACATTATTGCAAGACACAAGATGTTATCCCTTATGGATGGCTTCTCTAGTTACAATAAGATCCAAATTGCCCTTGAAGATCAACACAAAACCACTTTTACAACACCTTGGGGTACCTTTTGTTACAATGTCATGCCCTTTGGCCTCAAAAATGCGGGGGAAACATATCAATGAGAAATGACTGTTATATTCCATGACCTCATCCATATTATCATGGAAGATTATGTTGATGAATTGCTAGGAAATTCTAGAACCAGAGAAGAGCACCTTGCCATCCTGAAAAATATCTTCGAGCGCTTGGAGCAATACAAGCTAAGACTGAATCTGAAAAAGTGCATGTTTGGTGTCACGTCAGGGAGATTGTTACGCTTCATAGTCTCTCGGAGGGGCATTGAGGTTGACCCTGCTAAAGTAGAAGCTATCATGGATATGCCTCCACCTAGAAACCTGAAACATTTAAGGAGCCTTCAAGAAAAGCTACAATCCATCCGTCAATTTATAGCCCAGCTTGCAGATAAATGTCATTCATTCAATCACCTTCTAAAGAAAGACACCACCTTTAAATGAAATCAACAATGTTAGTTGGGTTTTGATATGATCAAAGAATACTTGGCCCACCCACCAATCTTGATGCCACCTCCCCCTGGAAAACCCCTCTTCCTATACATCTCTGCCACTTTAGTTCCATTAGGGGCATTGTTGGCACAACATGACGAATTCTCAAAAGAACGAGCAATATATTACATTAGCCGAACACTGGTCGGTTATGAACTTAATTATTCACCAATGGAGAAAGCATGTCTCCCTGTGGTCTTCAGTACACAAAAATTATGTCATTATATGTTTAGCCATCCAGTAAATTTAATATCAAAAGTTGACCCCCTTAGGTACCTATTATCTATGACAACCCTAACTAACCGAATGGCTAAATGGATCATGCTTCTAAGTGAATTTGATATAGAATATGTGGACAAAAAAGCCATCAAAGGGCAGGTAATAGCAGATCAGTTGGCAGAAGCTTCATTAGTAGATGCCTATCCCATAGAAGCCAAATTTCTAGATGGAGTCTTTGCAGTATCAGAAGCTACCACATGGACACTGTACTTTGATGGATCACACACTAATAATGGATCGGGGGCAGGAGTCTTGCTTATCACCCCCAAGGTGATTACATACCAAAATCATTCAGATTGTCTTTTCCCTACACCAACAACATCGCCGAATATGAAGCCCTTCTCACATGCCTTAGAATCACGGTTCAATGGTACATCACTCATTTACAAGTTTTTTGTGACTCCCAGTTAGTTATAAAATAGGTCAATGATGATTTTCTAACAAAATATGACAAGTTGTTTCCTTAAGAATGCATGGTGGATGACTTCAAAAAATATTTCACCTTCATCCAATGTGAGCAGATCCCAAGACTCTAGAATAAGGCAGCAGACACTATGGCTACCATTGGTTCTCTCCTTGACATGCCAAAAGACCACATTGATTGTCAGTTCCTAGTTGAGAAACTCCTAATCCCAGTGTATGATATCCCTGAGAGTGACATGGTGTGTGATATTGTAGGTCCTGAATCCCCTTGGTACCATGAAATTTATACCTATATTCATGACAACACCCTCCTGTTTGATCTGACAAGAAACCAATGTAAATCATTTATCCAATGAATTGCCCGCTACACCATCATCGGTGATACACTTTATCGACATGGGTATGAGGGAACTCTCCTCCATTGTTTAGACGAAATTGAAGCCCGCACGACATTAATAGAAGTTCATAGTAGTATTTGTGGGGCCCATTCTAATGATATGACCTTAGCCAAAAGGATTCTAAGAGAAAGGTATTACTGGCCTACAATGGAACATGATGCTTGTCAATTTGTCAAAAGGTGTCTTCCATGTCAACAACATGCAGATTTGATCCATGCCCTAGCACAAGAGTTGCAACCTATCACAACACCTTGGCCATTCTCACAATGGGGTTTCAAATTGGTTGGCAATATCTACCCTCCATCCTCCGATGGTCACACTTTTATCATCACAGCCACTGAATACTTCACCAAGTGGGTAGAAGCCATACCACTCACTCAAATCACTGGTGTTTAGATCTCTATGTTCATCCTCTACCATATCCTTTGCAGGTATGGTATCCCCTTTGCCATCATCACTGATAATGACAAGTCATTCAAGAATAAGTGCATGAAGTCCCTCTGTGAAACATATCATATCCAATATCATTGGTACACACCCTATTACCCCCAGGGTAATGGAAAAGAAGAGGCAACAAACAAAACATTGATTAAAATCATTAAGAAGATGGTCAATAGCACTGGCCAAGATTGGAACCTCCATATCTATCCTTCTCTTTGGGCCTACCATATGTCCATTTGCACCCCCACTGGCGCTACTCCATACTCCCTTGTCTATGGCACTAAAGCCATCTTTCCAATCGAAGTAGAAATTCCTTCACTCTGAATATCACTCAAGAATCTCATCACTGATGAAGACACCCGAGTGGCACAACTAGCACAGTTGGAATTGCTGGATGGAAAATGGGTTAAGGCTTATAACCATATGCAAACCTATCAACACCGAATCAAAAGGAGCTACAATAAGAAAGTCCTCCCTCACCAATTCAATTTTGGTGACTTGGTCCTTAAAGAGAATCAACGGAATCAACAAGATCGAGAGAAAAAGGGTAAGTTTGAAGCTAATTGGTTGGCCCCTTATGTCATCACCACAAAGTATGGTTTTGGCGCCTATAGGCTATCCACCCCTGAAGGGGAGCCCTTGGAAGAATCCATCAACATCATGCATTTGAAGAAGTTCTATACTTAGGTCAGTTGGGGTATCCTTCCTAGTAAATGTCAAAAAATATAGAAAAATAAAAAAAGTAAGAAAAATACAAAAAAAATCAAAAAATCCAAAAAAATAGTAAAAAGAATTAATTCATCCTATGGTGAAAACCACCCCTGCGTGGCACCTTGGATATGTACGATTGGTGAAAAACTTGCAATAGGTTCCTCTCATATAGGGCATAATCATTATCTACCTCGCGTCCTGGTTACTTCATGGTTTATCCATCGATCCCTCAATCTCCATATCCTCCCATCCACTTGCATCACCTCGTCGCTTGGTATATTTTTGGTTGAGCATTGGATGACCGTCATCCTCTATCCAAAATCTTGAGCTTGTTATCCTAATCTGATCTTGTGTCATCTCATTGTTGTGGTTGTCTCCATCTAGGTTCACTCCTTGTGTCTATCCCCATCTAGGTATCATCATGTCTTCTCTTGAACTACGATGCCTCTGTGCTTGCACGTAGGCAAGGCTAATATTTTGATCGGCCCTCGAGGCATTTTTTCCTTCATCGACTGTCCTCATGGTCCAATTTTTGATATTTTCCATCCTTGATCTTTTTTCCTTTCTGAACTACGTTGCCCCTGCACTTTCACGTAGGCACAGTTGATCTTTTGATCTGTCCCCGGGGCTTATGTTTATCCTAGTCATCCATTAGTTTCCATCAATCCACTTTCCGCTCTTTTACCGTGGTCTTTTCTTGAACTACGAGGGCTCTATGCTTTCACATAGGCAAGGCTGATCTTTGATCAACCCCCGAGCCCCTAGGTCTTTAGGTTGTGTCTTGTCCTCTTGTTGTCTTGTTGTCAAGTATGTCCCTATCATCATTGATTCTTCACAAACAAGGTCTTCTCGTATCAAGAAATCTTCCCAATGGCAATTATCCTGCATCATCAAGGTCAGTTTAGTTTAGTATCCATCATCGGTCTTAACAAGATGCATCCTTCCTAACATACCACATCAACCCCATCCATCTTTGAGATCTTATGGCAAAGGATGCTTGCAATTGATCGTGATCTTTTGGTACTTGTAGCTTTTGTTTATTATTTGAGCTCCCTCTCGTAACTAGTCAAGATCGCCATGATCCATCATATTATGGTGTGTTTTTCCTAGTCAACATAGGGTCATCTCTTGACTATTTTATTGTTACTGTCTTCTGGGATGCTCCACGTAGTACCCACCAGGACTCCTCTCGGATCCTGCGTTATCTGGGGGCATCCCTTTGTGCTTGTGGTTATTCCAATACCTGGCCCGACCAAAGTCATCGTGACTTTGGGGTATTGGGATAGCCTTCTTGTTTGGTGTGTTTTTTTTATGCATTAGACACTAATCCATCTTGGTTTACATACCCTGACGCCTGATGTATTATGCTATAGAAAAAATCAGTGCTCTAAAGGATGGAAAATTGCATTCATGTTTCATTTCATCTCATTGCATATCCCCCCTTCATCCATCCTTGCTCCTACATTTATGACTCCCGATGTTGGTTGTGAAAAATTTCATTCCTTCTTACAACTTTTCTTCTCAGGATGCTTATGGTTCTTGAAAAGTATCGTACCCCACACACCCTACGCCTATCACCTACCCATTGATACTTATGTCTACATTACATTTAGTGTGTCAGTTCATCATTCATCCATATTGCATCAATTCATTTAGGTTCATCATTTATCCATTTTGCATCAATTCATTTAGAATCATCCATATTGCATCAATTCATTTAGATTCATCATTTATCCATTTTGCATCAATTCATTTAGGTTCATTTATCCATTTACGTCAATTCATTTAGGTTCATTCATCCATTTAAATCAATTCATTTAGGTTCATCATTTATCCATTTTGCATAAATTCATTTAGGGTCATCCATATTGCATCAATTCATTTAGGTTCATCATTTATCCATTTTGCATCAATTCATTTAGGGTCATCCATATTGCATCAATTCATTTAGGTTCATCATTTATCCATTTTGCATCAATTTATTTAGGGTCATCCATATTGCATCAATTCATTTAGGTTCATCATTTATCCATTTTGCATCAATTTATTTAGGGTCATCCATTTGCATCAATTCATTTAGGTTCATTTATCCATTTACATCAATTCATTTAGGTTCATTTATCCATTTACATCAATTCATTTAGGTTCATCATTAGGTTCATTAATCCATACATTTCCATATATTTTCATACCCACCTATGCATCATTGTTAGGCCCATATTAATTACATCATATATACAATTGCATTACCATTCATAAATCATTAACATCATCCATAATCACATCATCCAAACACACATAAATAAATCATTAACATCATGCATTGTCACAACATCCACATCATCTATCATAAAAACATCAATATATAACCATATGCATAACATAAATCATCTGTCACAAAAATGTTCGACATAATGTCAATGGGGACCCTCACATAATCATCATCAAAATAATACAATGTTCATGTCCACAATATAGTCACATCCTAACCACCTACATATCATCCTCAAATAAGAAGCATAATCTAAGAATATGTGCTACACCTCCATTCGGTACCTGTCAAAGCACCTGTATCCTGTCAACTGTCCTCTCCTTGCCCTAAGCTACCCACACCTAACCTCTGAGGAGACTCAGGCACCGGTCCCCTATATGTCAAAGTCCCCTATGACTCATGAGCCGGAGTCCCAAATCGAGAAGGATTCGGCTGAAAATCACTATACCCTCTGGTTCGGGTCCATAAAGATTGGGACAGTATTGACATCAGAGGTACCTGCCTAACATACCATGTTGTACGCTGCATCGGATCTGGCACTGCCTTCTCATACGCACATCTCTAATAGCCTACCTCATGCATATACTCATCCCTCTGTCCAGCTTGGAACCTAGCAACATTAAGCTCATACCTGTATCTATCCCACTCTCTGTTGATGGCTTGTCGCTCCTGCTCCAATGCCTCCTGTTCCACTGTCAATAGTCGTACCTTCTCTGTGGTCCTCTCCCTCTCTACCTATACAACCTATAGCTCTTCTTGCAAACCCTGTAGGACTAAATCTATCCCATCACCCTGCACTCTCTGTGATTGCCTCTGAGCTATATCCCTCTCGACACTCTCCACCCGTGCCACTACTGGGTCTCTCTGAAACTGTAGGATCTGAACCTATCTCAACACATTATCCCTCTCCCCCTATATCTCTTGCACCTATCCTTGTGCACTATCTCTCTCTCTTGGCACTGTGTCTAACCCGACCTCTGCAGCCTCAACCCTCACTCTCATCTCCTCTAAGGATACCTCTACAGTAGATACCCTCTCCTGCAGATCTGTCCTCTCCCTCAGAAGTCCTACCATCTGAACTCTCAGTTTCTTCATCTCCCTCTCAGCTCACTGAGAAAAATCCACTGAGACATGCTCTCCTCCCCCTATTGGCTCTGGCTAACCCCGCATCTATGTTACTATCATCACTGCCTCTAACCTGTCTCGATCCCAAGTCACCCGAGCCAACTCACCCTGTACTCTCTCCATCTCTGGTCACATATCCCCCCTCCCTCTCTTAGCCTCTCATCTATCTGCCATCAGCCGAGACACAACAACATCAAACTCTATCTGCTATGTTTCCTGTACCCTCTGCACCTCTGCCTCTGCCCTCCTCAAATCCTCCTCCAACACCCGTAGCCTCACCTGGGAATCTCTTAGTAAAATCACTAGGTCCTCAACTGTAGCCACTAGTACTATTGCTAAAGGCTCCACCACCTGCACATCCATGTCCATAGCCTCTCCCTCTATCTCCTCCCAAACCTGCTCCACCCGACTCATCAACCGAATCCTCCTCAGCTATCCTATCCTCCCCACCCTCATCAGTCTCCTCGACTCCCCTCCAGTCTGCCTCTCCCCCTCTGACTCCTCTCCATTATAGCCCATCCCTATAGTATGGGACTCCTACTCTACCCGAATCTCTGGCTGGACTCTCCTCTATTGACTGCTCTTGGTCATCCTCCTGGGATGTCCTCTGACATCTATCACCCCCTCTTCTCCCTCCTACGGATCTATGGACCTTGCCTCCTCTTGCTCGGCTCTCACCTGCACTCGCCTCCATCGTACTCTACCACCAATCCCTCTCTATCCAACAACCCTCCCCTCCACCACCCTTAGTATCTCCACCTCTGGCTCACTCCCTAGTCTCGCCACATCTATCTCTAGCCCTCTCCCATCGCCTACCCCTCCTGCCTCCATCTCCTCCCCCACATCTCTCCTATCCCTACTCTTATGTCACCTCCTCCTCCTCCTCCTCCTCTCTGAATGAACTCCAGTCCCACCCTCATCCACCCCACCACTCTTATGCCCTGCACCCTACTTCCTCTCTACCTCCTCGTGCCCCACACCCTACTATCTCTCTACCTCCTCCTATCTCCTCTACTCCTATCCCCCCTTCTCCTGCTCATCCTTGGTCCCCCACTCCTTGGCTCCCACAATAGGCTCCTCCGATGTAATCCTCTCCCACTGGTGGTTGCGATACCACCGATCATATCGATCTGTCACTCCGACATCCTCTAGACCGACCCACCTCCCTAGATAGGGCACCCCACCTTCCATAACCCATGCCTCCCTCACTACCCTCACTGACAACCTCACTCCCCATGGCACCTCTCTAGTGAGTCAAAAAAACATAGTTGGCACTACTAGAATATCCTACGTAAGTCCAAACTGCTTCTCCATTCTATCCGGTCGATGCGCCTCCACTATGTGCAGCTAATGATGAGGTAAAAATAACCTCATCATAATAAAATATGGAAAGCTTAATTTTGCTAATTCAATCCTAAGCATGTTCCAATTTATTAAACTTTAGGAGAAGTAATTGCTTATTTTAAGGAAAATTATGCTTTCTTTCTTTCTTTTGATCAATCGAGGAAATTTACCAAAGCAAGTTTAATGAGTTGATTTGAGCATTTTTGTAGGGAATAATAGGCCATCATGCAACTGTTGCAGAAATTTAACTAGCACATGCCTCAAGAGTAATGCTGTGAACCCACTCCTAGATGCTTGGATGATGCGCCGAAGATTCAGTTTCAGTTTCAGTTTTTAAATGCTGTTGTTAAAAAATTTATGGCTCTTCTCGAGCCTTCTACATGTTTTAAAAGCTTTAAAGACATCAAATTCAGTTTTAAGTTAAGGAAGAATTTTTGAATGGCTATCCATGCCATATTAAATTTAGGATTTAGTTAAGAAGTTATCTATAAAACTGTAATGCCATTAGTGAATAAGATAGAGAGGAAGTATCGTTATACTGTTCACATGGTTTTTCAAAGCACTGCTAAAATGAGTTATCTGATTTTTGTCTATTGGTAACTGTTGAATTTCAAATGATGGTGACTGTTGTAATAAAAGGATTTGAGAATTTTTAGCTTATGTGAGTTAAAGACGAAGTATTAGCCCAGCCGGCCACTCGAGGGGAGTTAGCCTAGATAGATAAGTATTTTACTTATAAGTTATTTTCTTTGTTAAGAGTAAATTGTTGTTCAGTAGGAAGTAACGAGTTGTTAAAGAGTCAAGTCTGTTGTTTCGGAGCACCATTTTTTTTTTGGTTTGTATAAGTTATCTTCCGTAGTTGATAAAATTCCTTTACTATTTAAAAGATGTTTAATTGTCTATTCCCTTACTTTTTTGTTTCTGTAATACATCACTTGTTTAGTTTGCTTGTTTCCATGCTTTCTAGTTTAGTCATAATGCTTTCTAAGTTAGTTATCTTATGATTTTTAATTTAGTAGTTCTAGATTTTCATAGAGTATGATTATTTTCTAGTTAAAAATTAATGGCCTTAGATTAGACTTGATTTCTGTAGTTTGAAAGAAAAACAGAAAAACATAAAATGGGTTGTTCAAATAATCTCCTTTTGCAAACTAGTCGGTTGACTAATTGACATTCAATTATTCTAAAGTGGTAGGACCTAATGACAACCTATCACTTTTTGGTGCCATTACCGGGGACCTTCTTAAAAAGCCTTTGTGCTTAAGTGTTATTCGGAGACGGTTTGAATACAAATTTTTATGCAAAAAATATCTTAGTTGCCTTTCTTTTCTGCATGGTCCGGAAAATAGGCCCTCACAAACATTTTATACCAAAGACCCCCTCAAAATATGTACCAATCATACATAGGGAAGCCCAAGGCTCGGACAACCACACTTCTAAATAATTATTGAAGCCTACTCCACCAGAGGCTTTTCATTATTTACCTGTCGACCAACTAGCAAAACAACTAGTTATAGAGGAAGTTTTTTTTGAGGAACACTCTTTGGGACATCATGGGATATCGTAGAGTTGAACCTAACCACAATGAAACTTAGCCTCCTAAAACGTTTACCTATCCTATTATGTTGGACGCTGATGATGATACTGTCATGAAGAATATTTCTCCAGCTTTCCTTGCAACCTTTCGTGGTTTATCCTCAAAAGACCCAAACCAATTTCTCTTTGAGTTTGAAGTCCTATGTAAGAATTATGATTATAATAACGACATCCAAAAGTTGAATATTTTTCCATCAACTTTGAAGGACTCAACAATGCGTTGGTTCATGGGATTGGGTTCTGGTAGTATAACATCTTGGGAAGAAATGGAGACTGTTTTCTTGCAAAAATACCAGAGTTACTATAGGGTAAGTGATCATAAGGAGGAGCTATTTAAGCTAAGGCAAAATGAGGATGAAATTTTGGCGGATTATCTTGATAGGTTCCTCTTCCCCTCCAAAAGATGTGGATAAATGACCATTAGCGTAGAGATTCTCAAAACAATATTTCTTAAAGGTATTGATGATGACGCTCGAAGAAATCTTGATTTAATGGGAAAAGGTGATGTATCTCAATTAACTCTAGAAGAAATATGTGAGTTATGTCAGAATTTCTCCCGTACTCGGGGAGGTATCCGCAAAACTAATCTTTTTAAAGGGTCTAATGAGAAAGGTAAGCTCCATGAAGAAATAACAAATCTAAAAATGGATATTCTCATGCAGTTGAATACCACCTTAGATGGTATACAAGCTAAAACCCTCAACCCTGAGACCATGTCAATTTATTGTCCAAGGTATCAGAATAAAAACCTATTGCATGAGTGTCCTTTGGATAAAGTCAATGTTTGTCAACTATGTGAGCAAAATCACCCTACAAAGCAGTGTGAGCTTTTGTCAGATATTAAGAATACTAAGAAAAAAACCATTCAGGTTGAAGAAGAAATACATGCCTTAAACCAACGTCAAGGAGGTAATTTCTCTTATGGACATAATTCTAATCCTACATGGAGACCACAAAATAACTGGGCTCATAATCAATGGACTCCATCTTGGAATCAGTCACCTCCACCTCAACCTAACTGGGGAACTCCTTATTGGGGATCCCCTGAGTGGACAAACCACACATGGGGCAATCAACAATGGTCAAATCAACCCCAACAATAGTGGTACCAACAACATGCAGTACCCCAATGGAATAAGGCACAAAATGAGTTCTATATTGTACCAAGGAGGAATCAACAACATAATATGTTACCTCTAGCTCAGAACCCTCCTTAGAATGAGTAGGTAAACTAACCTCAACTTCCAGCACAACTACTTCCCGATCCTAAAAATAATCGCCAAAATACACTAGTCTATTCTACCGAACATGAAAATGTTACTGGGCTTAATGCGATACACTTCGGAAATGTGCAGTTGCGTTCTAGTCGAACTCTTCAACTGCTGACCATTGAAGAAATAGTGGAGGAAACTAAGCCTAAAAGTCCAATAAAAGACACGTCGTCCAAGCAGGATACTACTTCTCAAGACAAAGCACCTTTTTCAGTGGCAGGGGCTGCTAATTTGTCTCAAGGGGAGGAGGGTCAATCCTTAAGTCAACATAAGGAGGATCCTGTTCCAAGAAAGAAAAATATGGCACCATATCTGAAATGTTTAGAGTCCATAACTACGAAAGATACTCCAGAAGTATCTCTGGCTACAGAAACTGCGTTAATTCAGGA
This sequence comes from Sequoiadendron giganteum, assembly GCA_007115665.2. Taxonomy (NCBI): domain Eukaryota; kingdom Viridiplantae; phylum Streptophyta; class Pinopsida; order Cupressales; family Cupressaceae; genus Sequoiadendron; species Sequoiadendron giganteum. The sequence continues at coordinate 168,791,367 of CM021100.1, read as the reverse complement.
GATTAAGCAGTTGCAAATTGAAGTTCTTTTATTACAAGAAATAAAGGAAATCCCTGAATTAAACCAGTTAATCAAATAGTTATGTATCAAAACACTAGGGAGAAAGCCAAAAATGATAAATATCATTCATATTGATGGTTATTTAGCTGATTTTCTATTTGGAAATATTATTGCTCTGAAATATGTTGATCCTGGAAGTCCACTTATAACTGTTACAATCAACAAAGTAACAATACCAAATGCACTAGTGGATCTAGGAGCAACTATTAATGTGATGACTATGGATGTAATGGAAAAATTTGGTTTAACTGATTTACGTCCTACAACCAAAGTCCTACAAATGGAAAATTAGTCTATAGCCATCCCAAAAGGCGTCATTAAAAATGTCCTTGTCAAAGTTGATGGATGGGATTATCCAGTCGACTTCCAGGTAATTCAGTCACTTACACCTAAGGATAGCTATCCTATAATTCTTGGAAGACCTTGGCTAGCCACGGTTGCTGCTAAGATTGATTGTAGGAAAGGGGGAATGACCATTTCGCATGACCAAGATAGAAAACACTTATTCTTATACCCCCCTGCTAAGCCTACTGAGCATAAAAATATCTAGGTTGATGAACCTGAGGAATCAAATGGTTCAGGCAGTTTAGCCTCCCTAGCCATGGTAGTAATTAAACAACACAGGGAATAACTGGAGGAAGAGTTAGTAAATGAAACAGCACACCTCACTATAACCCCGAACGAGGGAAGAAATGATGGATGCTCCAAGGATTTTCGAGCAACCAATTGATATAAGTGGAATGGAGCACAATTATGCTACAATTGGAATGTCGTGTCCCTTAGCAAAAATGATTCCCAGAACAAGTCATTTTCTATGAGGATATCACAAGGTTTCACCAATTAGTACCTCATAGTTGTCCTCTCAATACGTTGTTGCAACCTATGTATACTGTGACCTCAGTTCATCCCGGAACAAAATTAATAATGCTATTACTAGGAAAAACCTTGAATATCAATAGCTGGTTGACAAAAACTTAAGAGGATAAGCTGTTTAATGTGTTGGTACAAAGGTCTAAAGATTTTTCTTGGGATTATACGGACATGAGGGGAATTCACCCAAGTGTTTGTACTCATCACATTTACACTAACATCAGTATAAGGCCTGTTCGCCAGCCACAAAGGAGACTCAATCCTGCATTAAAGGATTTGGTCAAAATTGAGATTGAGAAACTCCTTCGTGTTGGATTTTTTTATCCTTCTCTGATAGTAAGTGGGTGTCACCTATGCTGGTTGTACCAAAGAAAAATGGGAAATGGAGAATCTATGTAGACTATAGAGAACTCAACAAAGCCACTCATCGAGATTATTTTCCCTTACCATTCATTGATTAGGTCTTGGACAACTTGGCTGGGAGGAAGTATTTCTCCTTTCTCGATGGATTTAGTGGTTATAATCAGATTCAAGTTGCTCCAGAAGACTAGGATAAAACCACGTTTACCTACCCTTAGGGAACATTTGCATATAGAGTGCTTCCTTTTGGACTGTGCAACGCTCCAACAACCTTCCAGAGAGCCGTTCTTGCCATATTTTTTGCTCTTGTTAATGACTGTGTCAAGGTTTACATGGACGATTTTATAGTCTATGGGTCAACCTATGACGAAGATCTTCAGAACCTAGATCGAGTTCTGCAAGTTTTTTAGGAAAATAGACTATCCCTTGGCCATGAGAAATGCTTAATAATGGTGGAACAAGGAATAGTCTTGGGTCATCATATTTCCTCAAAAGGAATAAAGGTCGACCCTAAGAAGGTTGAAGTCATCCAATAGTTGACAATCCATCAAACTCAGACAAATGTAAGAAGTTTTCTTGGACATGCTAGTTACTACAGAAGATTCATAGAAGGCTTTAGTAAAATTGCAGCTCTTATGTTCTCTCTTTTACAGAAAGAAGTGGAGTTTATCTGGACATCTGAGTGTCGGCAATCATTTGAAGCAGTTAAAGAAAAGCTTATCTCTTCTCCCATTCTGAGAGGGCCAAATTGGAGTATTCCCTTTCATATCTATGTTGATGCTTTCGACGATGTTATCGGTGCAGTTCTGGGACAAGAAGATGAGAACAGGGGGAAGTATGCTATATATTTCATTAGCAAAATCTTACTTTTGCATAAAAGAATTATACAACAATAGAAAAGGAATTTATGGTTGTTGTTCATGCTATCAAGAAATTCCATCATTATATTATGGGGTATAAGGTCATAGTTTATATGGATCACTCAGTTGTGAAGTACCGAATGAACAAACCCGTGGTTAATGGTCAAATTATGAGATGGATATTGCTCCTTTAGGAGTTTAATGCCACGATTCTTGATAAACCAGGGAAATATAATGTGGTAGCCAATTTTCTATCATGAATCAAACATGAAGAAGATGAAAATACTCCTGTACATGATGATTTCCTAGATGAAAATCTATTTGCAATTTCTGTAGAATCGCTAACTATTTAGCTGCTTCAAAGATACCTCTTGGATTCACATCTAAGCAAAAGAAGCATCTAATCAGGGAAAGTGCCCCATTCAAGTGGATTCATGGAATGCTATTTTGTTGTGGTCCTAACATGATTTTGAGGAGATGTGTAAGAGCTGACGAAACCTACAACATTCTAAGGGCCTATCACGATGACCCATCGGGAGGACATTACTCTGCAAAGAGAACTTCCCACAAAGTTCTAGGTGCCAGATACTATTGGCCCTCAATGCACAAAGATATTAATAACTATGTTCATCATTGTGATGAATGTCAGAGGGTAGGAAGACCAACTGCTTCTTCGGAAATTCCATTGCTACCTCAGGTAGTCCTTGAACCATTCGAAAAATGGGGTTTAGATTTTATCGGACCTATAGATCCTTCCTCTCAAGGGAAAGAGTATATACTGGTTTGCACTGACTACTTGACAAAATGGGCTGAAGTTCAAGCCTTAAGAATAGCTAGGGAAGAGCAGGTTGCAGAGTTCCTTTACAATAAAATCTTCCTTAAATTTGGAGCCCCTCAAACTATCATAACTGATTAGGGACCCCAATTCATGTCTCGCATGCTCTTGGCATTTACTAATCATTTTCAGGTAAGCCATAGGAAGTTATCCCCTTACCACCCCCAAGCGAATGGCCAGGTAGAAGTAACTAATAGAGAACTAGAAAATATTCTAACAAAAATAGTTTCTTCTAGAAGAAAAGACTGGGCCAAAAAACTCCCTAAAGCCATATGGGCATACAACACAACCTGGAAATCTACGACTGGATTCAACCCTTATGAGCTCATTTTTGGGAAGAAGCCTCTTCTTCCCATTGAGTTTGAGTTACAAACTCTACGAATGGTTATGGAACTAGGTCTAGATTTAAAAAGATCCCAAGTTGAATGAGTTCTACAACTGAGTGAATTGGATGAACTTCATTTAGACGCCATCCATCAAACTTAACTAATCCAACATCAATGGAAAGTATGGCATGATAAACATATTAAGGGAAAGGATTTTCATAATGGAGACTGGGCCTTGTTATTTGATTCTAGATACAAGGATCATAAGGGGAATCTCAAGACTCACTAGCTGAGACCTTATGAAGTTGAGGAAGTCTTTTCAAATGGAACTGTTCAGTTAAAACCAATTGATGGAGACACGCGAACTTTATTGGTTAATGGTCATCGCTTACGTGTCTACCATAAGCCAGTCAACAGGGAAGAATTTATAAGGATGGTCAAAATGCAGGGCAAGGTCCAATGTATTGACTCTACCACGACAAAGTCTATCTAGTAATAATGTTATGTTCAAAAATAATAAAAAAAAATTTAGTAAATTTTGAAAATATGCAATAAATGGACATGCATGCTGAGATATTTTCCTTCATTTAATCTTTCGTCATTTTTGGACCTAGCTAAATATTTTTTATGTTTTTGTAGGACTTCTCAAGAAGTATAAAATAACTTCCGAAGCACCCTCCAAAGATGCTCTGGAATGTTATGATGCAGGTACTGATGCTCCAGAACTGACATTTTCCAGCCCGATGCTCCGGAACTAATGTTTTTCAGCCTGATGCTCCGGAACTTGTATAAGCTTACCAAGTTGAAGAAGTGTTCTGCACTAAGGTTCAAAGTTCATGAAGTTCAAAAATTATTTTCCATGTCACTCAACCTTTCATTCTGTTTCTACTCCGGCTGCATCTTTTAGTGATGCTCCGAAACCTTTCATTCTGTTAATGCTCTGGCTGCATTTTTCAGTGATGCTTCAGAACCTTCATTTTATTCTTGCTCCAGCTGCATCTTTTAGTGATGCTCCAGAACCTTCATTTCATTCTTGCTCTCGGTGCATCTTTTAGTGATGCTTTGGAACCTTCATTTCATTCTTGCTCTGGCTGCATCTTTCAGTGATGCTCCAGAACCTTCATTTCATTCTTGCCCCAGTTGCATCTTTCAGCGATGCTCCGGAACCTTTCATTATGTTTCTACTTTGGCTGCATATTTCAATGATGCTTTGGAACCTTCACTTCATTCTTGTTTCGGTCACACCACACACCAATGCTCTAGAAATTAATCACTCATTTCGATCGCGTTTACCAAATTACATGCTTTGGAACTTGTTCGCTTGTTTTCCGCCACCTTTTCCAAAATTTTAAAATTTTCGCTATTCTTCCGCCAGAATATCCTATACATCTGTCTTTCTTTTTTTGCTTTAGTCATAAGTAAGCCAGCCAACTTCGTACTCCTCATTAAAAGCTCCGTCCCCCATAGAATTCTACACCATATCATAATAATTCCACCATCACTTCAACCAATGCCTTCATGTCATCTTGTCAAATTTGTGAGGTATAAGATCTTCAAACGATCACAGAACGAGGGTAAGTATTAATTTTCAATTTAAGTAGGTAGTTATTTTTGAATAAAGAATAATTAATTGGCATGAACCTCACTTCTAATTTAGCAATTTGTGCCACCCAATGATACACTACTTGTATGGAAAAGCCTTTTGCAAACCTCCATGGAGACTGGAAATCATTGAAGGGTAAGGTGCAAATAAAACAAATAAGTAATTTCAAAGGCAATATTTTCTAAAGAAACTTGGGTGGGAGCTCTGTGCTGGAACAAAAATTATTTGTAGAGTGTGAAATCAAGAAATGGGGGGTGGTAAAAGAAAGGTAGAGCCAGATTCAACAAAAAAATTATTGGGATTGAGTAATATCTCTAGATTGTTCGAGGAAGCGGGGTTGATAAACTTCATCAAAAAAATTGAAGGCCATAATGAAAAGCTGGTAAGATCTTTTGCTGAGAAATACACAAATGATGAAGTGGTACTTCAAGGGAAGTGTTTCAAGTTAAGCTCTAAGATTATTTCTCGCTTATTTGGATTAGAGAATACATACATAAATATAAAAGAAACCTCTCAAATAACATACTAGAAATTTTTTAGAGAGGGCGACCCATACCCAATGGTAGTAATCAGTACCAGGGGACAAAATAAGGGATTCCAGAGAACTTCCATATTAGAACCTTGGGGTACCTACGTTGCATGGATTATAAAGTACTTTATTTATGAGGGTCATCTTAGTATAGTTGTAGGGTCTGCCTTTTGTATGTTGACCCATTTACGTCACAAAAAGGAGGACCAAGATCTTAGGGTTAATATGCCCGAATTCTTGTGTGATTCCTTAAATACTTCCATAGAGAGGTATAAAATAGGGACTGGGCCTTTGAAATATCATGGGTTAATTTAGCTAATCTGCAAGTACCACTTCTGTAAGAAATCCAAGGGTAAATGGGAGAAATTTTTAGAGAAAATGGAGAAGCCTTCAATTGCAAGAATCATAGAACATGGGGAACCATCCCAACGAGCTATTCCATCATCCAGAGCAATTTCCCCTAAGGGCTCTTCAGCTCTGGAAGCACTTAATTCCACCACTCCTAGTGAAGATTTTCCAGACCTCTGTGGTGACAAATTCAAAACCCCTGACCTACAAGAACAAGTTGATATTGTTTATTCTAATACAAGTGAATAAAGGAAGAAGAAAACAAGGAAAAATAGAACACCTGTCATTTTCCAGGAATCACCTCCACTTAGAAGAAGTAAGCGGTTGGCTTCTGAATTCTCTGAAACCCCAATACAGGGTAAGGAGGGAAGTTCACAAAAGAAAAACCCTAAGCGGCCACATGAGCCCATAGAAATTTCAGAGCATACCAATGAAGAGGAGGTACCCCTAAATAAGGAGGATTCAGGTGAAGTATTTCCTTTCCATTCTGCACATATAGAGGAAATATTCAGTGATGAAATTCAGGGAAGAGAACCTGAGGGGGATGGCAGTATGCTAGAAAATTTGTTAAAATAGTTGAAACTAGTTGTGCCATTGCTGAATTGGAAAAGTATAAAGTAGAAATTGATGATTTACAGACACAATTGTCTAAAAATAATGAATTTATAGAATTGCAGAAAGAAGAGTTAGCTATACAAACTGCTATAATAAATAAAAGAGATCAGGAAATAAGAGGCTTGAAGCTACAATTACAGGAAAAAGACTCAAAAATCTATAAGTTGCAGGAACAAATGCAGGAGTATTATCAAAAGCATAAAACTTATAGTGTGGACATTGCACATAAAGATGCATAAATGGAAAGAATAAAAAAAAAAATTGTGCTCATGCTCACAGCTTTCGAGGAGGACAAGAAAATAAAAATTGAAGAGTTGAACACTTCCATCAGCAGGGTAGTTGAACTAGAACAGGATTTGAAGAAATGCACTGTGAAACCCCAAACAAAGTCCAAAGAAATTCAGACTGAACTAGCTGTCATTGATTGGTTCCAGGTCCACATTCCACCTCTGCTAATAAAATGGATGGAACAGTGTTACTTCCTCAGAAATGTCCAAACTGAAAATCACAGGCTGAAGAAAGAACTAATGCTCCTAAAGGAGTCATTTCACAAAGCCTACAGAGGGAAGCAGGATGCCTACCAACTTGTGGACTGTTTGCTGAATTGTAGAAGGCCATTGAGAATTTACTCAATATTTTTGAATGAACAATGGCTAAGATGGAAACTATTTAGGATCTGTAATGATCAACCTTATGAGCCTAATGACAAAGAGTTTGTAAAAACATTTGTAGAGTTGACTCCTGAAGACCAGGATTTAATTTGTGAATTCTTTCTGCATGATTTGTTATTGGAAAATCATACAATTTTTTATATCAATTTGTTTGTTGGAGAGGTAGAATTGAGGGCATTTCTCTCAACCATGAGAAATAAAATTCATTGGAAATATAAAACAAAAGAATTTGTACAAGAAGAGAAAACAATGGGTCTCTAGATAAGGTCCCCAAATTCAAGGCCTGATTGGTTCAAAGCTACATTTTTGTCTCTTCTTGTTAATTAAAAGATGAAGGAAAGGTATGACAACAACCTTAAGCTGTGTTATGATAATTTCATGGAAAATGGATAGAAATTAATTGGAAAAGCATGGCATGCATGTGAAGAGAGGTTCACCCCTCTTCAAACTTACTTACAGAAAAGAGAAGTTATTTCTTCTCTAAACATCAGATGGTCATTCAGAAGGGCTGATGCTCTAGTTAAAATCCTGAAAACATTGAGAAAAAAATGGATAGGAATGAAATACAGGCCTCCCTTGCTACTTAATCCACCCCCGACCTTTAATATTTCGAAAGATCAGAATGACAGACTTTTTAATGAGTGGAGAGAGAGTGTGATTTTCCAAAAGGGTTCGTTGATAACCCTAAAAATTTCAATGCATCAGCCAGGGAAACACATAACCTCAGTACTCTTTATGAAGAATGGAATAGAACTCAGGGGTTTAACCATGGAGCAGGAGGACTTGCCAGAAATTAGGTAGGGGAGGAAATGATGAGGTAAAAATAACCTCATCATAATAAAATTTGGAAAGCTTACTTTTGCTAATTCAATCCTAATCCTGTGCCAATTTATTAAACTTTAGGAGAAGTAATTGCTTATTTTAAGGAAAATTATGCTTTCTTTCTTTCTTTTGATCAATCGAGGAAATTTACCAAAGCATGTTTAATGGGTTGATTTGAGCGTTTTTGTAGGGAATAACAGGTCATCATGTAGCTGTTGCAGAAATTTAGCCAGCACGTGCCTCACGAGTAATGTTGCGAACCCACTCCTAGATGCCTAGATGATGCACTGAAGATTCAGTTTCAGTTTGAGTTTTTAAATGCTGTTGTTAAAAACTTTATGGCTCTTCTCGAGCCTTCTACATGTTTTAAAAGCTTTAAAGACATCAAAGTCAGTTTTAAGTTAAGGAAGACTTTTTCAATGGCTATCCATGCCATATTAAATTTAGGATTTAGTTAAGAAGTTATCTAAAAAATTGTAATTTCAAAAGTAGTGAATAAGACAAAGAGGAAGTATTGTTATGCTGTTCACATGGTTTTTCAAAGCACTGTTAAAATGAGTTATCTGATTTTTGTCTATTGGTAATTGTTGAATTTTGAATGATGGTGACTATTGTAATAAAATGATTTGAGAATCTGTAGCTTATGTGAGTTAAAGACAAAGTATTAGCCTGCAAGCTGGCCACTCGAGGGGAGTTAGCCTAGATAGATAAGTATTTTACTGTTAAGTTATTTTCTTTGTTATTTTATTTTGTTGTTCAGTAGGAAGTAACGAGTTGTTAAAGAGTCAAGTTTGTTGTTCCATAGCACCATTATTTTTTTTTGGTCTGTATAAGTTATCTTGTGTAGTTGATAAAATTCCTTTACTATTTAAAAGATGTTTAATTGTCTATTCCCTTACTTTTATGTTTTTGTAATACATCAGTTGTTTAGTTTTCTTGTTTCCATGCTTTCTAGTTTAGTCGTAATGCTTTCTAAGTTAGTTGTCTTATGCTTTTTAATTTAGTAGTTCTAGATTTTCTTAGAGTAAGATTATTTTCTAGTTAAAAAGTAATGGCCTTAGATTAGACTTGTTTCTATAGTTTGAAAGAAAAACATAAAAATATAAAATGGGTTGTTCAAATAATCTCCTTCTACAAACTGCCCGGTCGACTAATTGACATTAAATTATTCTAAAGTAGTAAGACCTAATGACAACCTATCAGCTGACTCCCAACAAGAGACATCTACATCTAAAGAAACCCTAATGTCTCTCCTCCTCGACCCTCCATCCCCTAAATCGCCGATACATATATGGCCGCCATACTATGTCCTCATCCCGTACCTTATCAAACGCTCTCCTCCACTGATCCATCTCTCCCTGCATCTCATACCGTAGGACACAACCCCTGACTGCCTTGTACTCCCAAGCCATCGACTCTCTCTCATCCAACTCTCCTCTCCTCACCACTAGGGATCTCGTCACCATAATATGCTCCCAACTACACACCTATAATAGTGTCCTATGCATCATGCTCTGCATCCCTTGATAGAAGATCACATCCATGTCTTGATACAATTGTCCTAATACATAGGCCCCCATGAGAACTGCCCCTCCCTCCACTGGACAATATGTCAAATCACCTCCATATACTATAGGCTGCAAAATCACCTGCTCTGGTCCGATAGTAGTATCCAACTAATCATACAGCACAAATACAGTGGTAATGTTGGCAACGCCAAGACTAAGCATCTATCTACATCTAACTGACCCCTCTGTATCAGCAAATCATCTTTCCCAAATAACACTAGGATGGTCTCATCCAACTGTGCTCCTCTAGACACAACCTCGCTCACTAATTGAACTTCTATCGGCAACCTCAGAATCCACCACACATCCTCTAGTGTCACCATCATCTCCCCTATCAAAAGATGGAAGGTCGATGTCGCTGAACTCCATCTCTCTATCAAAGCTGTCAGCATTGCTCGATGTGCTCTCATCTTTGAAAATTTCACTAAGTGCAGTAACCCCGCCTGCTCTAGTGCTGCATGGTCCGCGCCACTCATGGCCTCTATGGTCATCGAAAGTGCCTTTGGCCTCCACTCATGCATCCGTAATCGACCAAAACTCTACAATCATAACATTCACCTTGTTAATCTCTTTTTTGGCCCCGAGACTTTCTCTTTCTTGCATTTTCTTCCTCTCTCTCTCTTTTCTTTCTCTTTTCCTCACCCCTGGCCTCTTCCCCCCCTCCCGAGCGAGGGTGGATTCTCCCTCGACCACGGTACAGATCTGCCCTACATTAGGGTAGATTTTCCCCTAGTCACAGGGCGGACCTGCCCCAAGCCGGGGCAGACTCACCCCTGGCCGTAGGGCGGACCCGCCCTGAGTCGGGGCGGCTCAGCTCGCCATCAGGTGGGAGCGGCACTGCTGACCATGGGGTGGTGCCTGGTATCGAGTGGTGGGGCCATTGTTGGATGCGGCGACGCCTGTCCACCCCGAGCCGGGGTAGACCCGACTGACTTATTTTTCCCCTCTACCCATTTTTCTTCCCTAACTCCCCACATAACTCGTTTATTACATTTTACAATTTTTTTTTTAAAATGCATTAAAATTACCAAAATAATGCATAGAGTGTTTTGTCGCTAACCTAGTGGGTCCCACCCTATTGACTGTAGGATCGTCGAACCTCGTCCACCTGGTGGATGATCTCAGTGTCATTATTCTGCGACATATTCGCTCCTCATTTGCTTTCTCTCTTCTCCTCTTCTCTCAACTGCTACGGTGGAAATGAGGTGAGGTAATTTCTAAAATTATCTTATATTCTTTTTCCCACCGTTTTTAAGGGGTATTTGTTACCCTTTATTTACCTTTTTTTCCTCCTACTAATCCCTTCCCTTCTCGGGGCTGCCATTTGCAAACCGTTTGTCTGGTTGACTTCGTTCAAAAGACAAACTTACCTAATTTTTTGTGCTCTTTCCAACCATACCATCCATTTATTCCTATCAAGAAGTCATTCGGGACCCCTCTTTTTCCCCCGTCATCCTCTCAAGGGGGCATATCCTTCCCATTTATCTATTTTCTTTGCCATGGTCATTCCCTTGCAGGATCGGGGCATCTTCATCCATTCACCCACTAATTGGACAAGTCAGGTCCTCCTCTCCATGTTGGGGCATCATTTTTTGGTTACTTCCTCTATAAAGTGATCTACATTTTCTTTTCTTTGAAGCATGGTTATTCTAACAATACCTCGAAGAGGGGTAGAATGTAGACATCTAAATTTGATCACTTCCACATGATCAAAATCATCTACTCTATTCATCTATTTCATTAATAGTGATTAAATAATTCATTTAATCATTATTTCATTTTCTGCCTAAGGTTCCTAAAGTATGTAATTGAATAATTGAATACTTTACCTTACACCTTTTCTTCTCTAAATTAAATAAATAAGATAATTTATTTAATTTAGTCATTTGACCTATTTGGATTAAAACCAATTTTTAATCCCTCTTTTTCTCTCTCCTTGTCACATTCTCCATAATCCTCTTTTAATTTGGATTAAATTAATTAATCTATGATTAGGATGTGCACCACTTAATTAAGATTAGTGTCACATCCTCCATAATCTCCCACTTGCCTCTAATCTTTCATTAATTATCCTAATCATGTGTTTGCACAACCTTAATAAAAATCATTAGCCACATTTAGCATACCTTTTTTAGTCAACCTTTCCACTTACCTTTCTTGGCCTTGACTCTCTTTCCCATGTGAATTTTTAATTCACATTTATTCACCCAAGGCTCCTCTCTTCTCCATGTGAATTCTTAATTCACTTTTATCCTTCCGAGGTTTACCCTATTTCCATGCAAGTTCTAGAAGACTTGACTTGTCCCTTTACATGTGCCAAGGACTTCTAGAACCTTTGACTTGTCACATCACTCACATGTGACAAATCCCCATCTTTTTGGAAATCGTCTCTTATTCAATAGAATCTCCTAAGAATGTGAATTTTTAATTCACATTTATTTCTCGAACCACTTTCTCTTTTCCCATGGAGATTTTTTGAGAAATTCTAAAATTCCTCAAATGTCTCTTTCATTCTCATTTGGGGACAAGGAGTTCCTTTTTGTGGAAATCTTTTCATCCCCCAAGGTACCTACAAGGTACTTGTCCTTCATCCACATCATGTACCTCTCTTCCACCTCATTTCCACATCATCCCACCCTATGCCATCTCACATTCCACATGTCAAGATGTGAGGTCTTGTGAGTCCTCAACTAACCATAGCCCTCCATCTTGACCTTGTTGGCCTAATCTCAACCATTGACTTCTCTAGAGAATTCAAATTGTTCTATAAATATCCCCTCATTTCTCTCATTTGAACAATCAATCTTTTGCTATCAAAACTCTTGCAAAATTGTCATTTGAGTTTTCATTCACCATAGCATTTGAGTTCATCATTACCATGTCCTCATTCATCTTGCATATCACTTCACATATTTGTTTTAACTTGCCATCCAAAGAGCACACAAATCTTCAAAGATTAAAGGGGCAACCAAGGAAGAAGCAACATGAAGGTATAATCACTCTTTGTTGTATTTCATCTTGCTTTCATGTTTATCATTCCTTAGGCTAATCGTTGATGTGTCCTCTTTGTGTTATTTATTTTATTGAATTGATAGTTTGTTTAGCATCTCATATTAGGACTTAACATTTTAGGGATCACAGTAATCAATTAGTTAATAACAAAATATTCACCCAATAATATAATTAGTAAAAAGATTTAAGTGTACAATTTTGATTGTTTTACTTTTACCTTACATTATGCACCCTACAATAATATATGATTTTCTCAAACACAAGTACACATTGAATGTTTTTCTAAGAATATCAATTTGATTTTTTATCATTAAAAACATAAAAATTAATGAAATACAACTTCAATAAGAGTAATAAGAGTACCTAGAGAGCTACATATATTCAAGAAAATGTAATTTCTAGACTTTTCTCATGTTATCTTACCACCTAATTCATATGAGCAAGCCTTCTTCTCTGATAGTAGATTTTAAATTTCCAACTCAAAGTAGATTTAATATCTTAGGTCTAGTTCAAGTAGGTAAATTTGAATTCAATGTACATAATGGAGAAATTGACTAAGTATACATTTCTTATTAGTATATGTTAGGATTCAAGAATACTAATACATTGATTGGACTGAATTTCTTTTCTTGGTTTATCAATTATCATATAGAATTAAAAAAAATATCCAACAATTCTATAGTCTTTAATTATTTTCTCTTATTTAATAATTTTGAAAATAATATTCATGTATTTTTATGTCAATTTATTTCAAACACAATTATTGCAATAAAATTTGATTTAATTTTTTTTTTATAATAGATTATTTTTTTGCTAAATTTAAACTCTTTTAATGTCTTGAATTGCATGAGCACTCTATTATAGATATCATAATATTCTGAAATGAAAAAAATAATAATTTTAAAGTTACTTTTTTGTACAACAAATAAAATTTGAATTATTTTCTCTATTTCAATTTACAAATTTCTCTAAAATCTATGTATATTTTTTCTTGTTAGATGTATAGCATATTAAATTTTCTTGCTTAAATTTCAATTGTATTAATGTCTTGAATGACATTGATAGAACTAGAAGTAGTATCTAGGCACTCCCTTTTAGAATTATAGGCCCTCTAAGTGATACTCTTGGCTATATCAACACTTTTGTATGGTGGATCATCTCAATCTTCATTGGTAGTTACAATCCTCTTAAGGGACTTGGTAAACAATATTTTGGAACATTTCATTTGTGATGCTAAAGCCCAAGTTGGCACACTTTTCTTGGTGTCTATTGTATGAAGGCCTTCCTTTGGGGATTCATCTTTCTCACATGGGCATCTCCAATTCCCATTGTCCTTTTTGTGGTTGACTTGAATCACTTAAACATCTCTTTTGGTTCTTCCCTTGAGCTCAAGAAGCTTGGAACTAGACTCATGAATTCTTCAAACCTTGTAGACCTGCCTCTTTTATTAGCACATGGTTTTTCTTAGAGATTGGCCTTGTCTCCCGCACAAATATACTCAAACATGGAATTCTTTTAGGGTGGATATTTTTTTAGTATTTGGGAATAAAAGAATTTTCTCTTTTTGTTCATTGTTGTTGATAAAAAAATTTACTTGTACACCAAAGAAATTATTTTCTCTAATTTTATTATGTAGATTCAGATACAAGGCAATGACGTTGCACTTGAAGTTGGCTATTTGAAAGAGTTGTTGGACCAGTGGGGTAATGCCCCATACATTGTAGCTCGAGTTTCTCCCGAATCCACCTCATATAGAGGGTGTTGAAATGGGTACAATTGTTGATTTTTTTTTCCATTGATGTCAAAGGTGTAAGGTTAAGTATGCTATAGTACTTGAATTATCATTATATTAGATTCTATCATATCATTTTGAGTTGAAGAGATTTGCAGAAATATATGTTACTAGTTAGATTTCTAGAAGTATGTTGTATGCGAGAAGATCAATGTGGTTGCATACCTATCTTTGTGGGTAATTCTATTGTCATATCACTAAATCAAGAAACATATATTACTAGCTATTTAGGAGTGTCTATGTTTCAAAATTATGTGCGACTATTGTATGTTTACAATATAATGTATGCATCTATTCACTATGATTGGTGTGATCCAAAAGGTTATACTAGAATATTTTAGTTTAGTGTTGGTTCAGTGTTTCTCACTTGTCTCCCTTCTAGAGGTGTTATTGACTCTTTCGTTTCAATCCTGGGAGTATGTATACACATATTCTATCATATTTTAGTTTTTGGGAGATATGTTCAACGTATAAAAAGTTTCAATTAATAGAAAGTTCTTCGTGCCTATCTGTCAACATGTTAGTGTTCGAGACCTATACGATAAAGGCTAGAAGTGTGCAAAATTCAAATCTTGTGTGTGGTGTCAAGATAGGACCTAATTAAGGTTCATGTGGTAGTGCGTGAAATCATGTTATTTTGGTGGAAAATAATTTGATTTTGGACCAAAATGTTACACATTTTGTGAAAATTGAATTTAGGTCCTTATGTCATCCTAGTTACTTGCGAATCCCTGACTAACATGAAAGAGTGTTAATGAAATTTCATGTATATATTCCTTAGTGTACACAAATGCATAATGTGAAGTATAATTTCATATGAGGCATAAATTGAAGAGAAGGTGGTGATTATACAAGAATTTTATCTTGTGAAGCTAGAGGGTTGCATCCCATATTGTGCACCAATAGACGATCATAAGAAGTGTGCTAGAGTGTCTCAAGAAATTTGAGAATGTGTATGAGGTGATTTTAGTTGTATTGAAGATCCACAAAGCTTTATCTATGTAATCCAGTAGGACTATGTTCTACCTGTTGAGTTGGTCCTCAGTTCATTGTATTGGGGATTGGTGTCTCTAGTAGGTTGGTGCCTACGAATACTATAAAGGATTGGTGTCTTTGATAGGTTGGTGCCCACTCCATATTGTAAAATACACTTGGTATATCCCTACTTTGTGAGGCTAGATTTGAATAGAAAATCCAAGCTGCTATTCTCACCATAGTTTTTCCCATCTTGGGTCTCCATGTATATCTAGTGTTAGTATTAGTGAATGTGTAATAAATTATTGATTAGTATTAGTGAAGATTCAAGTAGCATGATTAGATATTTTTAGATGAATTTGAGAGTTTTGGATTGATTAGTGTAGTGTAAGAAAATGTACTCTTTTACATTTTCACACTATGTTTGCATCCCCTTAATTAATTGGACTCAATTAAGCTTCTAATTGCCTAAATTATGCATTCCTAAGCCTTATTATTTCCATTTACCAAAAGGGAAATTGACATTAAACAAATGCTAAAATTATTTTAAACACCTTGAAAATTGTATCATGGATTTAGGTCCCAGGATCCATTCGCCCAACGGCGAATGGGTCCTCCTTAAGTTCCAAGACCCACATTTTAATATTTTTTTTGTGGCATTTTAATGATTCAAATTCAAGTTTCAAATGTCTGCTTATGGAATCTAATTTTTGAGAAATTAGATAAACACCTATAAATAAATAGTTATATTATCAATTCAAACTTAAGACACACTATCAAGAGATGATATGAGAAAAAAATATTGTCAAGAGCATTGAAGAGCAGATTTGCTAGTCATCTATATCAACATTCAAGATCATATTATCATGTCAAGATTCATGTGTGTTCATATTATGTCTTGGGCTAACATTATGATGTAGGTTTCAAGCATTCAAGCCAATTCAAGAAAAAACCAATCCTTAGAGAGATGTGTTAGACTTCAATCTTCTAATGACAACCATTAATGGTTTGGTGAGTTGTGACATAACATTGTTCATTCATCAAATTCCTTTCATTTGTCATTATTTCATTATCAAGGTTTAATTACCAAATCAATTTTTGACCAACACAAACCCCTGTTCACCCAAAAATAAATTTTTTTCCATCTCTTTGTGTATGAAAATTTGCAGGTGAAGAAGGACTGAAATTAGATCAAAAGTGCAATTTTACAAAGTTGTCAAAGTTGTCAAGCCACAAAAACTCACCTACATATTTTATTTCTAATAATGGAATCTGGATAAATCAAGAGCTAGGATATGGGATTAGAGGACCGTGAAATCAAAATTTGGATCCTTGTACAAAGACCCATTCACCCTAGGGTGAATCTATCCTAGCAGGACACTCAATAACCACTTTTGGTGATAAGTACACATAAGTTTCAAGTTCTATCCTTTAACTCTACATTTCAAGTTTTACATCACATAATTGAGTTCATTAGGCATTTTATTTTCATCTCCCAAAAGTGCATTTCATTCATTTTCTATCATAAGGAAAATAATAGAGCCATCATCTCTATAGAGTTGAATCACCTCAAGGTTGAAAGTAAATTCTATCTTTGGGAGAGATCTCTCCTTTTCTATATGAAACTAGAAAGAATAGGGGTGTGTGTTGATGGTGTTTTCTGCACAACTTAGACAAAATATGATATCCTATCTCTCTTGAAAGGTAAATCTCTATCAACAAGCCTCAAGAGATAACCCCGAGGTCTCTAATGTCAGGTCTTGATAATGCAAATAAAACAACTCAGAGATAATCTGAAAATACTGGTAATCACAAAGGGACCTTACTACAAGCAAATACTGGACTCCAATTTATCAAATCTAGCAATATGGTGATAATTCATATCTCAAATATAACCCAAGTAATCAAAGAAATAAAAAAAGAGATAAGGTTTTAGAGATAATTATAAGACTAATTTTAACCCTAATATTAACAATGTAAAAGATGAAATTTTTGAAATGGACCAATCCCTCATAAACTGATTCCTGTTCAACCCAAATAAATCTGCAATCTTACATAAATAGTGCAATCTTCTAAGGAGTTAAATATTTTTAGACTATGAATATTCATTCAAGACAACCCTATTAAAATTGAAATGAACAAGTATTCATAATTGAAATAAGCAAGGTTTTAAGTCCAGGCTAACTTTACAAAGCAACTAACAGTTAGCTAACTGTAAAAAGTATGGACTAGAGATTACTGCAAACACTTCAAGCATAAAACCCTAAACATCATAAAATAATCTAACATCAAATAAACTTAAGCAATTTCAAAGATAGAGTATCAAAAACCATGCCAGATAAAACTCAACACAAGAAAGGCACCAAATCATAATGTCTTTACTTGTATGAAAGCATCCAAAGTAGCAACAATTCCAGTATTATGTTACAACACTTGCTTCAAAAGGGGAAACTAAATTCTAACTCTTATCACAATTCGCTCCAATATAAAATTGTCTCACTAACTCCTAACAAATGAGGCATAATGCCAACTTATAGAAACCCCCCAAGATATGTCGACCCAATTAGGGTTTACAATAATAAATGTCCACACAACAGGTCGGCCAAGAGAAATTTGAAATAATCATGAAATGTGCATTAAATGCACCAATTTCATCCATGTCGTCCTAGGGTCTCTAGCCAAGCTTGGTCCAATGCATGTGAAAGAAGAGGAGACATAATGGGAAGCACAAATTCTGATGTAGCATTGCATTAACTACTTCCCCCTTTATCTTTGGCATGCTCCACCTTATCCTGCACGGGTATGTGTGGGATCATTATGGGCCAAAAAGTGGCGATATGTAAGTGATATGATGGCCCATGTGGCTGGCGACTTTTTGTTTACCCAAAATTGATGAAACAAAAAGGGTTTTTAAAGGAGATTCTTAGTTTTCCACCAATATAAATTATGCTTTACTTTGAATTTAATAAATAATTATTAGTCATTCTCTATTTGAATTATGACTAAAGTCCTGATTGAAAACCATATATAGCTTTCAAACAGTATCACATTTTTTGAATCCAAAACATGTGTCACATTCTATGCTTCACATACTATAGGATTAAAAAAGGGAAAATTTAAGTTTGTGAATTTTTGACCAAGTTAAGGTGGTTAGACATACAAGTTTTTATATTTTTTTAAAGTTGTAATAAAAAATTCATAATTAACTATTTACTTGGAAAAAAATTACAAAAAATATGCATCACATCAGGACATGAGCCCTCTACTTATATCTAAAATCTTATAAAAATTATTATCATTTTATTGTGGTTAGGGTGGTCAGACAGACACCTACTTCTTATTTTTTCCCTGAAATTTAAGTACTACTGCATTGAAATTTAAAATTTTCACCAAATGGATTTTTGTTTTTTTTAAATAAACCTAGTAGTTTAGAAACTACATTCAATTTGCCACAAATTCTATTTTTACATATTTTTGAAATAATATAGATAACTTATTCTAATTTTTACGTCAAGTTGCCTAACTCTGATTTTCTGAATTTTTATCGCCACTTAAGGGCCTGTTTTTCTATGATGATCCCACACATACCCGCACTAGAAAAAATACCTTGTCCAAGTCAGAAATAGGTAGGTAAAACCCTAATTCTCCTCTCAAGGGACTTGATATCATCTCTTGACTGTTTCACTACTTTATCCCAATCCACCTTATTTGTTTGATATTGATCAATGACTGCAATGTAAGTAGCTGCATCATCTAGCTGATGTTTTGTGATAGGGCCCTCCTTGACTAGATAATATACATCTCACCACCATTTTCTCAGTTGCTCCAAGCTAAGATGTTTTGGAACAAATTTCTTTCTCCCTTTCACCACTTCAAAGAAGGAAACACACTTATTGTAAATTTCAGTCAAGGTGTCTTCAGTCTGCCTCCCTTGTTTGTATATCTTCTTCAAAGCCTTTTGACTTATTTGTAAGATTTCAAAACCATTGCCAAGGCTTTGCGATCTTTGAGGAAGGAAGAATTCCATCATTTATCAACTTATCTTCAGTGTATTCCATGATAGTTCTTGTCCTTTGCAACATGAGATCTACGTCTTCCTTATCCTGAACTAGTACATTCCTTAGCCAATTTAACGATCTCATTGCATCTCCTCCAGTTGAAAGGATATATTTGATAACATCATCTCCCTTAGCCTGCACCCATTGTAACTAGCTAGCTATAAAATGTGTGGTGTTTTTCATTCTTTCCAATTCTGATATTGTTTCCTGAGGTAAGAAGCCTACAACAAATGAGGAAGCACTGATGGATTGCAAGGGTTTCATCAACTCTTGCAAATATCTCTTAACTTTGTCATTTTCCTTCTCCAACTCTGACTTAGCCTATACCTCCTTCCTCAATCTGCCAAGGATTACATCACTGGAGCCTTCATATTCTTCAATGTCTTAATCCATGGAAGCATGCCCTAGATTGATAGTTTGCACACTATAATCTTTTTCAATCACATCATCCCTATCCTTGTTAGGAGCAGGGGTAGCAATGTGGACTACCCTATTATTCGTTTCATCCCTTTCAATCCTGGAAATGACTTTGTATTTCTTCTTTGTCTTTCCATTTCCAATGTTTACCAGTAGTTCATCCGAACTAGGAGGAGTATCATCCACCACAATTTGTTTGCTCTTCAATTCTTTATCCAACCAGCCCCTTCACCCGCAACAGTAGGCTGGTTTTCCCACATATTTGTAGAATTCAGAAGTCTTGAATCAGGCTGTTGGTTCTGGAGGGGCATCAGGATACTCGCCCGATAATGTGACTTCAACGCCATACAATGGTTTAGATAAGGAACAACTAGATGAGTTAACTGAGCAGGTGAAGAAATTGAATATGGAGGTGACGTACATAAGAAATTAGAACAACCAACTTTAGGCTGGACAGAAGAACATACAATCGAACTATAACATAAAGAACAAAGATATTCCTAAAGGACATAACTTTGATAGAGGACAGTATTTTGACAAAATAATTTTTTTTGAAAGAGGACAAGGCTCTGGCCAGAACTATGACAGGGGGCAACAAGGTGGACAGGGGCTCAATAAAAGGCCACCACCTAGACATAATAGACCTTAGAATACTGGGCCTAATAATGGAGGAATTCCCACTCCATTGGATCAACCTCCTACCCAAGAGAAGCCTCCAAGTGGTGTGTATATGGAAGAAGCGGCTTTGTTTGGATGGTGCAGGCTACATAAGATAAATCATCATTTTGAGTTAGATTTCCCTTAGTTCCAGACTACTGCCTCCATCTTTTAGTATGAAGTTGAAAATAATTCCAATGGTTAGGAGATTGTGCCCTCAAATCCTTATGCTTCCCAAGTAATAGTGCTTAACCATGCTCCATTCCCAAAAGGTGAGGAGGATGAACAAGAAAAAGAGTCCAATGAGTAGGACAAAGGGGCAGAGTAGGTGTTGAATGAGGATGAAATCTCTCAGTTATTTAATGAAGAGAATGAAAATGATAATGGCCTTTTGGATGAGGAGGAAGTTGGTGTTGAAGAGGTTCAGATGTTTCAACAACCCATAAAGAAATATGATTTGAGGAATAGGCCTAATAGGATTCCACAATCTGGAGGCCCTTTCACTACTTCTATTCCCCCAAATAATTTCACTACTCCACTAGATCCACAAGCCAGTAATAATCCATCTTACCCTCATGTGCCAACATAGTAATTTGCGAAAAAAGACAACCTGATATATCAAGGGGAAACAATGTTGAAGTATTAAAGGAAAAATAGACTAGTGGCTGCAAGGAATTTCATGCTGATATGAACATGGAGCAAATGGGTGAATATGTGACTAAAGAATTGAGGAAAGTAAAGGCAAGTCTTTCTTCTTTTGAATTGTTAAGAGTTCTTGCTATTAGGAATGCTTTTTGGGGGTCTTTCAGTTCAAATGCAACACCACAAGGAGTAACTCCCAATGAGGTAGTTGTCAGATCCTTTAATTCACAAACACCTAAAGGCCAAGGCTAGGTCCCACCTGTGGACAAAGGGAAGGATAAAGATAAGAGTTGGGTTGCACAAGCTGACACCTAGTTGAGCCTATTCCAAGGCAAGATGGAGACCCCTCCCTTTCTGATTTTTATTTGTATATTTGGGAAGAATCTGCATAATTATCTATTGGATTTAGGAGCATCTACAAATATTATGCCTTTTTCCATCTGTAAAGCTTTAGGTATTACCCCTATTTCTTCTCAAAATCAGGTCACTCAATTAGACAAGACGAAGGTGAGTGTAGTAGGAGAACTAAACATGATCCCCATGCAAGTTGCATCAGATCCAAGGGTGAAAAAGGTGATCAACATTCAATTTGCTGAGATTTCTGACACTTATAGTTTGATTTTGGGTCGAGATTTCACTAAGGCACTAAATGAAGCTAAAATGATGTGGATCTAATGACCCAACAGTGCAAAATACATTCCCTTAACACTAATGCAATAGAGGAGAAGAGCATAAATAGGTTCTAATAGCTTCTAAAACTATTTGAGATGAATACAAACAGTAAAAGATAACATAATTGAGCATTCACAGATTGACACAAGATATACATGGGAAAACCCTTTCAGGTAAAAATCCCACCACACAAAGTCAAGACAATTGTATTACAATAATAAAACAATTACATACAATGTTCAATCTTCTCTGATCAGCTCACAACAACTAAGAGTTATCTCTCACTGTTACAATGTTATTTCTTAACATACAGTTCGAATGCACTCTTGCAATAACGTGCTCTCTTCACATAGTTCATATATGCAATTAATTTTGCTCAATCAACCACAGAACACAAGGTACAATAATCTCTGATCAAATCACACCAATGATTTTCCCATGTCGATCTTCCTGCATCGAGCCACCTAGGCATTAATGCCACCATCCAAATCAGATTCTGCTTGCCAACCAAAAATAGCCTAAAATAACTGCTATTGCTACAAATGGCATTGCCCAACTAGAAACAGTCAACCTACCACGTGTTTGATTTTCATTCACCTATCGCTCCTGCCACTGAGTCCAACTCTATCAACCTTGTCAACGAGCTCATCCAAGCTCTCCAAAGTCCTTACCATTCTACCGCCAAGCTCGTTCGACCCGTTTGCGGTATGGTGGTGAGCTCGACCGAGCTAACCCCGAATTCATCGAGCCCTGACATTCCTTCCCACCGCGCTACCGCAGCTAGCTTCAAGACTCACCACAGTAAGGTGGTAGAAGATCTAGCAGACCATTGGTAGTCTTACCACGACCACCATAGTAACCGCCAGCCTGATCCTCTAGCTGTCTTACTGCGGCCATTGCGGTTAGTCACTTGACTGTCTGCAGTACCGCGGTAACCACCTGCCAGGCCACTGGCGGTCTTATCGTGGTCACCACGGTGAGTGAAATCACTAACCACAATGATGGTGGTAACTGCCAAGGCCACTGTGGGTGGTCTCACTACGACCACTATGGTGAGTGGATCCACCACCTGTGGTATGGCGGTAACCGCCAACAAAACAAGGACCACAATCACAGAGAGTGACCACCATGGTAGGGCGGTAAACTACCAAGCTAGATAGAAAGACCATTATCATGGCCATCAAGGTGAGGAAGGAGATCACGCATGGTAATGAGGTAGCCGCAAAACCCTTCACCGCAGTACCGCTAGAGCAAAATAGAAGACCACCATGGTATGGCGGTAAAGGCAGAAAACTAAATTTTTTGCCAAGTCTTTTTCTGATAGAGGTTCAAGTTGGTAATTGAGGCATCATTTCTCAACAAGCTCCCACTTGACAAAGATTCCCAGTTTCCTCACAGACTCTGAAAAATTACGGTCTGTCATGGGCCCCAAGGCCCATTGATTCTACGCACCATCTGAACTTGTCTGTGCTCACAGGCTTCGTTAAAGCATCTGCAACATTCTTCAAGGTGTCCACCTTTTCCTGAATGACCTTGCCATTTTCAACCATATCCCTCATGAAGTGATACTACACATCAATGTGCTTGGTCCTGGCATGAAAGGTTGGATTCTTTGCCAAACAAATGGCACTCTGACTATCACAATAGATTGAAATCTACCCAACATTAAATCCAATGTCTGAACATAAACGCCTCAACCAAACAGCTTCCTTATAGGCATGAGTTGCAGCCATGTACTCTACCTTTTTCATGGATAAAGAAACTACAGCCTGTCACTTGCTCATCCAACTGATTGCTCCACCATCGAGCATGAAAGTGTATCCACTGATGGAACGCCTGCTGTGAATGTCCCCTGCCCAATCTATATCAACATACCCATGAATGTTGAGAGTCCTCTGTGATGCAACCAAATTGCCATGGTAACATAGTGCATAATCTGAAGTCCCCTTCAAATACCTAAATACTCTCTTCACAGCATCTGAATGTGATCTTCCCGGATTTTCCATAAATCGGCTTAAAACTCCCACTGCTTGGGCAATGTCTAGTCTTGTACAAACCATAGCATACATAAAACTTCCAAAAACACTTGCATAAGGCACACTAGTCATGTCCTCCATCTCAGTAGTATATTTAGGACAGTCTTCAGCATATAGCTTCATTCCCTGCATGATTGGAACAACTAGCTGCTTATAGTCATCCATGCTAAACCTCTCATGAACTGTCTTCACATACTTACTCTGACTGACCCAAAGATTTCTGCTTGTTCTGTCCCTGGTTATCTCCATTCCAAGAATGTACCTAGCTACACCAAGATATTTCATTTCAAAATTTGCAGACCACTGAGATTTAAGATCATAAATCATAGTCTTTCTATTTCCAATTAATAACATATCATCCACATACAAGGTAATAAAAAGCACATGATCATTCTCGGATTTATAATAAATGCAATGATCATATTTTGATCTCACAAATCCACTTGACAATACAAACATGTCAAATTTTTAGTACCACATTCTAGGAGATTGCTTTAAACCATAGAGAGATTTATTTAACTTGCAAACCAGATTTTGTTTACCTCTTTCAACAAAATGCTCAGGCTGGGACATATAGACTTCTTCTTCCAGCTCACCATGGAGAAACGTTGTCTTCACATCCATCTACTCAATTTCAAAGTCATACAAAGTTTCCAATGACAACAATAATCTAATGGATATCATCTTTGCTACAGGGGAAAAAATCTCTCCATAATCAATTCCCTCAATTTGAGAAAATCCCTTTGCAACTAGTCGTGCATTATACTTCTCAATACTGCCATCAAGACCTATCTTCTTTTTGAATATCCACTTACATCCAATGGGATTTCATCCTTTAGGAAGTGGTACCAAATTCCAAGTATCATTCTTTTTCAAAGAATCCATTTCTTCATTCATGGCTTCCAGCCAAGACTTTGAATCAACCATGCTGATTGCTTCTTTCATAGTCCTAGGCTCATCAATGCTAATAATTAAAGCATAGGCACAGTTTGAATCTAAGATAGAGAAACCATACCTTTCAGGTTGTCTTTTCTCTCATGTAGACCTTCTTACAGGCTGAGGTGGTTCATCATCATCAAAACTTTCAAGCTGCTTGAACTCTCCTCAGTCTCAGGCACACCATGCAGCTCTTCCCTTTCTCGAGTTTGGGGAATCTGAACTGCATCCTTTTTCTTCTTGTCTCATTGGTCTATCTCAAGCTACTGATCACTTGCTGAAGGTTTCAGCTCTCAAAATATAACACTTCTACTATATATAACCTTCTCAGTAACAGGATTCCAAAGCTTGTATCCCTTCACACCAACTCCATAGCCGATGACGATACACTTGACAACCTTGTTATCCATTTTAGATCTCTTTTCATTTGGCACATAAACATATGCCTCACAGCCAAAAACATGAACATGTCTAAGAGAGGGCTTCTTACCAGACCATGCTTCCAAAGGAGTCTTGTCAACAAGAGTAGAACAAGGAGATCTATTTATTAGATAACATGCTATAGCCACAGCCTCAGCCCAGAACTTCTTCTCTAGACAAGCACTACTCAGCATACTCCTTGCCTTTTCCATCAACGTCTTGTTCAACCTTTCAGAAACTCCATTCTACTATGGTGTGTAAGGTGTGGTCTTATGCATTTTAATTCCATGATCAGTGCAATACCTTTCAAAATCTACAAAACAAAATTCACCACCATTGTCTGTCCTCAAACATTTGATTTTCCTTCCAGTCTGATTCTCTACCAAAGATTTAAATTCTTTAAACCGATTGAACACTTCTGATTTACTTTTAAGAAAGTATACAAATGCCCTTCTCGAACAGTAATCAATAAAAAAAACATAATATCTAGACTTCAATAACGAAGGAGAATTAACTGGACCAAACACATCAGAATGAACATAATCCAGTATACCAGAAGATTTGTGAGGACTAGAATAAAATGAAACACAGTGTTGTTTTCCATAGATACAATGTTCGCAAAAATCAAACTCAAGGTTACAATCATCAAGCCCTTCTACAAAAATTTTATTCTTCAAGGTTTTTAAACCTTTTTCACCTATGTGACCAAGTAAATGATGCCATAACATGGTCTTCTCAGCTGGGAGTTTTATCTCCAAAGCATTTATAGATAGAGAAGAGTTTTCATCTTCCTCACTAGGAACAATATTGCTTGACTTTATAGAGGCGCTATTGCAAAGAACAGGTTGTGCATCTAGCTTGTACAGAGTGCCAGTACGAACACCCTTAGTCAACACCATTGCACCTCTAGCCGTTTTACATCCCTTACTTGAGAAAGAAACTTCTACACCAACATCATTTAACTTACTGATAGAAAGAAGATTTCGAACCAGACCTAGTATGTGAAGTACACCACCAATACCATTGACTCTCCCATAAGGAAACTGAATTTTGACTCTCCCTCTGCCAACTATCTCCAGCGTTGAATCACTTTCCAAATACACCTTTCCACCATCATACTTCTC
This sequence comes from Sequoiadendron giganteum, assembly GCA_007115665.2. Taxonomy (NCBI): domain Eukaryota; kingdom Viridiplantae; phylum Streptophyta; class Pinopsida; order Cupressales; family Cupressaceae; genus Sequoiadendron; species Sequoiadendron giganteum. Next base: position 168,765,159 of record CM021100.1, on the reverse strand, counting down.
ATATTTAGAGAACCATTCTTTATTGGACGTAGTGTGAAAAGATGCACCTGAGTCAACCAACCAGACATCATCTGATGCCTGAGTTGTCAAGGCTGCTGCAATGAAGGCGTCTACATCACTTTGAGAAGATTCATTGTTAGAAGCATTCTTCTTCTTCTTCTCCTTGCATTCCTTCCGGATATGACCAGGTTGCCCACAGGTTCAACATCTCACCTTGAAATTTTTACCAAGAGACTTTGATCTCCTTGAAGATTTGATTTCGACTTCTTGTCCTTCTTCTTGCCTTTTTCCTTTGGTCTACCTCGAACAACAAGATCCTCTTTGGCCATCTCTAAAGACTTCCTCCACATCTCTTCAGATAGCAATGAGGCAACAACGTCTTCCATCTTAAAAGCAGTGGTAGTGCTTCTAATGGCCATCACAAGAGGATCCCAGCTATCAGGTAATGAACACAACAGGAGCATGCAATGATCCTCCTCCTCTATCTTTACACCTATAGACACCAGTTGAGTAACACTCATGTTAAACGAGTTCAGATGGTCTAGAACAAATGCACCTTTATCCATCTTCAAGGAGTACAACTTCTTCCTCAAGAATAAATTATTTACTAGAGACTTTCCCTGATAAATATCACCAAGCTTCTTCCACAATGAAGTTGCAGACTGCTCCTCATGGACGTTTAGGAGTATAGAATCGGCTAGAATCAGTCTTATCAAATCTCTTGCTTTTCTATCAACAAGATCCCAAGCTTCTTGCATCGTACTTTGTGGCTTAGTTCCAGACACTGCAATCCAGAGGTCTCTATCCACAAGAAAGTCTTCTATTTTGAGTTTCTATAACTCAAAGTTTCTTCCATTAAACTTCTCAATCTTTACTCTACCAGATGTACTCACCATCTCAAACAGAAACAAGTTTTAACAATGCAGGACTCCCACTGAAAACAGTATTAGTGCAAAAAATTAATTTTTCCTACAAGGATAACACAACTAGCCAAGCTCTAATACCACTTTGAAGGGAAAATGATGTGGATCTAATGACCCAATAGTGCATAATACATTCCCTTAACACTGATACAATAGAGGAGAAGAGCATAAATAGGTTCTAATAGCTTCTAAAATTACTTGAGATGAAAACAACCATTAAAAGATAAGATAATTAAGCATTCACAGATTGACACAAGATATATGTGGGAAAACCTTTTCAAGTAAAAAAACCACCACACAAAGTCAAGACAATTGTATTATAGTAATAAAACAATTACATACAATGTTTAGTCTTCTCTGATCAGCTCACAACAGCTAAGATTTATCTCTCATTGTTACAATGTTATTTCTTAACATATAGTTCGAACACACTTTGGCAATAACGTGCTCTCTTCACATATGTTATATGATGCAATTAATTCTGCTCAATCAACCGCCGTACACAAGGTACATCAATCTATGATCAAATCGTACCAATGATCTGCCCATGTCGATCTTCCTACATCGAGCCACCCAGGCATCAATGCCACCACCCAAATCGGGTCCTGCTTGCCAGCCAAAAATGGCTTGCAATAATTGCTATTTCTACAAATGGTATTGCCCAACTAGAAATAGTCAACCTACCACGTGTTTGATTTGCATTCACCTATCACTCCTGCCACCGAGTCTAACTTGGTCAACCCTGTCAACGAGCTCATTCAAGCTCTCCAAAGTCCTTACCGCTCTATCGTCGAGCTTGTTCGACCCATCCGTGGTATGGTGGTGAGCTCGACTGAGCTCACCTAGACTTCACCGAGCCTTGACATTCCTTCCCACCGTGCTACCACAACTGGTTTGAAGAATCACCATGGTAAGGCGATAGAAGACCTGGTAGACCATTGGCAGTCTTACCATGGACACCGTGGTTAGTCACTTGACTGTCTGTAGTACCACGGTAACTACCAGCCTGACCCTCTAGTGGTCTTACCATGACCACGGTGGTAACCGCTAGCCAGGCCACTGGCAGTCTTACCGTGGCCACCGCGGTGAGTGAACTCACCGACTGCGGTGATGGAGGTAACCACCAAGGCCACTACAGGCAGTCTCACCACGGCCACCGCGGTCAGTGGATCCACTGCCCGCGGTATGGTGGTAACTGCCAGCAGACAAGGACCATGGTTTATTGCACTACCATGGTCACAGAGAGTGACCACCTCGGTAGGGAAATAAACTACCAAGCTAGATGAAAAGACCGTTATCGCGGCCACCGCGGTGAGGAAGGAGACCACATGCGGTAACGAGGTAATCAACAAACCCTTCACTATGGTATCGCCAGAGCAGAATAGAAGACTGTCGCGGTATGGCGGTAAAGGCAGAAAACTTAATTTTTTGCCAGGTCTTTTTTTGACAGAGGTTCAAGTTCGTAATTGAGGCATCATTTGTCAACACTAAATGGGTATACATATACCAACCATTCTCACATGTGGCTACCATGGAATGGAGTCTCAAATTAGAGTAGGATTGAAAGAGAGCCTAGAATGAAGTATGTAATCGTTGAGTACCAGAATACTTCAAATGAGATATTAATATCGGAGGTTAGCATGGGGAACTATGTGTTGGCTGCATCAGTCTCAGATACAGAAGAGTTCTTTATGTTGTAGGGCCCCTATTATGAATCCACATTAATGAAAGGAAAAATAAATTGAACAAAGGAAATAACTAATCAATGAGCATTGTTTGAAGGAAAAATATTACCAAAGAGAGAGTAGCCAAATCAAGCACCACCACCATCAAGAGGAGACACAAGAATTTGATAAGGGGAAAAAGCAAGAAAAAACCCCAATATTATGAATGGAGGCAAAATGCTTAAGAATGATACAAAGAGAGAGAGAGAGATTCAACCTTAGCTTGCTTGCTTGAATAATGAAGAATGAGAGGAGAGGCACCTCAATAAGTAGAGGTGAGAAGGAGGAGTTAGAATGTAACTCCCAAATCAATGAATGCCACCATTCATCTATGTGTGTGCAAAGTGTCACCTCTTAAGGAGGTGGTTACAAATATTCCTTAATAAAGGAATTAAAAAATAAGTCATCCTCACACATGTGTGAGAAGACAAAAAGACAAAAGACTTGTAGGGATTCCTTTGGAATATTCCTACAAGTTACTAAATAATTACAAATAAAGAATAACCTTTACCAAGTAAAGATTAATCTTCTAACAGTAACCACCAAGGCCACTACAGGCAGTCTCACCACGGCCACCGTGGTCAGTGGATCCACTGCCCGCGGTATGGTGGTAACTGCCAGCAGACAAGGATCGTGGTTTATTGCACTACCACGATCACAGAGACTGACCACCTCGGTAGGGAAATAAACTACCAAGCTAGATGTAAAGACCGTTATCACGGCCACTGCGGTGAGGAAGGAGACCACATGCGGTAACGAGGTAATCACCAAACCCTTCACTATGGTACCGCCAGAGTAGAATAGAAGACTGTCGCGGTATGGCGGTAAAGGCAAAAAACTTAATTTTTTGCTAGGTCTTTTTTTGACAGAGGTTCAAGTTGGTAATTGAGGCATCATTTGTCAACACTAAATGGGTATACATATACCAACCATTCTCACATGTGGCTACCATGGAATGGAGTCTCAAATCAGAGTAGGATTGAAAGAGAGCCTAGAATGAAGTATGTAATCGTTGAGTACCAGAATACTTCAAATGAGATATTAATATCGAAGGTTAGCATGGGGAACTATGTGTTGGCTGCATCAGTCTCAGATACAGAAGAGTTATTTATGTTGTAGGGCCCCTATTATGAATCCACATTAGAATATGGCAGGTCTGAGAAAATCTTTATGATGCAGGATGAGTCCATCAGTGATTCTAAAACACTGATTGAGCAAACAAATGAAACTAATGGCCAAGAGGATAGGCAACTCAGTTTGTTGGATAAATTCTAGGAATTCATCCACAGGTGTATGGAAAATCAGATCCAACTAGGTAGAAGTATGAATTTTGAAGAATTGTTGCTTCCTAATTGGTTTCTAGTCCATGATGCCCCCCAATTTGAGTTGGAGTGTCATGTATATCAGGCTTCCATGGACTAGGTACAAAAGTGTATTAACCCAATCCCAATTAACAGACTGAATATACAAGGAGGACCAAATAATGATAAGGGTAAAAGTCCAATGCTTCCTGAAGAGCCTCCTATCTGCAGTAAAATGAAAGATGATTCGAAGCAATCAAGGACTAATGGTTATTGGACGTTAAGATTTGATGGATCCAAATCTAAGCAAGGTGCTGAAGTGGGGTTTGAACTGATTAGTCCTAAAGGTAGGAGCTATTTTGTTGCTCATAGACTACAATTCCAATGTACTAATAATGTAGCTGAATATGAGGCTTTAATCCATTGGTTGTTGATGACATCAAGGCAGAAAGTTAAGATATTACAAGTTTTTGGGGATTCTGAGTTGGTGGTTAGATAGGTAAGGAAACAATATTCATGATGTGACAGGAGAATGACTAATTATAGACATAGAGTGTGGGATATTATTGAGAGATTTGATGATTGCAACATCTAGTTGATTCCTCAAAGTAAGAACCAAGTTGCAGATTCTCTAGCACAAGCTACTAGTACATTTCAACACTTGCAACTTTCAAGATTGAAGAAGTTTACTGTGGAGCTCACTCTAGTACCTTCGGTACCTGAAAACGTTACCAATTTTTAGGTATTTTAAGATGATAAGCATATTCTTTATTTCATTACAAGTTGTGATGTGTTTTCTTCTCAAGTAATTGATGAGATAGAGCCTCAAGAGGCAGAAATGGACCTAGGAGGGGTTGTTAACCTGAAGACCAACACTATCCCAAGAGGTATGGTGCAGCTAGAACAAATTTTTGATTTGGATAAGATAAAAAACCAAGAAAAAAATTTCAAAAGGGAACCTCTTAGTGGCCAATGTGAAACATACAACGTGGGGACACAAGATGACATAAATAACATTTTTATTGGTAAACTATGTACTCCCGAAGAAAGGAGAGGGATTATTGATGCTATAAGTACATATCGAGATGTGATAGCCTAGAGTTATGAAGATTTAAAAACATACGATACTTCAATCATTACACACACCATTCCCTTGAAGTCAATTTTCAAACCATTCAGGCAAAGACAAAGACCAATTAATGCTCTATTAGAACCCATCATTCTGAAAGAAGTGCAAAAGCTACTTTAACTCGAATCATATTTCCAGTAAGGCATTCAACCTGGGTTACGAATCTGGTTCTTGTGAGGAAAAAGAATGGAGAAATCAGACTATGTGTGGACTTTAGGAATCTTAATAGAGCATCAGAAAAAAGATAATTATCCTGTTCCTTCACTAGATGAGGTACTTCAAATAGTCAATGGATCCTAGATGATGTCTTTTCTGGAAGGGTATTCTGGATACAACCAAGTCATGGTAAAATATGAAGACAGACATAAAACTACCTTCACCATGAAATGAAGAATATTTTCCTACAAAAGAATGCCTTTTGGGTTGATCAATGCTGGAGCTACATTCCAGAGGGCTATGGATATTGCTTTTAAGGACATAATTGGTAAGTGCATCATTATTTATATGGATGATTTGACAGTCTTCTCTAAGAGGTGAGGTAATCATGTAGAATATTTATACAAAGTATTCCAAAGGTGTAGAGAGTTTGGCATCTCACTTAACCCAAAGAAGTTCAATTTTGGGGTTACAGAGGGAAGATTGCTAGGACATATTATTTCACAGCAGGGCATCGCCATTGATCCCGAACGAATAGAAGTTATCTTGAGGATTCAGCCTCCTGCAAGCAAGAAGTAAATGAAGTCATTCTTTGGGAAGACCAACTTCATTAGAAAGTTCATCACTAGATTTGTGGAGATAGTAAAGCCCTTGAACGCTATGATGAAATAGAAGGGAAAAGTGGAATGGAGTGTAGAAGCCAAGGAGGAATTTGCATAAATCAAGAAAGCTATTGCCAAGGCTCTAGTGTTTGTGATTCTGGATTATGCGAAGCCCTTTTATATATATTTGTTTGCTTCTGATCACTCTTGTGCTAGAATGTTAACTCAAAAGTCTGATCAAAGCAATGAGCATCCTATAGCCTTCATGAGTACCCATTTAAAGGATGTAGAATTAAGATATCACAATGTAGAAAAGAAGGCTTGTGCTTTGGTCAGAGTAGTAAAAAAATTTAGACATTATATTATGAGGAATAAGGTTTTTTCCATCGTTCATGATCCTGCAGTGAAGCTGCTGCTAATGTAGAATGAGCTAGGTGAACGAAGAGCTAAATAGGTAACTATGTTGCAGGAATATGACATTGATATCCAGCCCATGAAATTAGTGAGAGGGCAGGGACTGATGAAGACAATGGCTGAGATAGGTCCTGATCTCACAGCTCAGCATTATCATCTCCAAGAAGTATCCCCAGGTGACTGGTATGATGAAATCATTTATTATTTGTTGAACCAATGGTGTCTTGATCACCTTAATACAATTCAAAGGCGGGCCTTGCACCTGAAGATTGGTAGTTTTATGATGAAAGGGGTTGTCTTGTATAAGAAAAATCATGAGGGCATATATTTAAGATGTTTGGGGGAAGGAAGAAGCTACCTGAGTGATGATTGAATTCCATGAAAGATATGGCACAGGCTGTGGTTTTGCATCGTCCACTATGAATCAGATCCTAAGGGTAGGCTATTATTGGACTACCCTATTCAAGGATGCACACAACCATGTGAGGACTTGTCATGTATGTCAGACAATTGCCAGTAAAGAACAACGCGCAACCCTTTCACTTCAGCCGGTCATAGAGGTGAGACCATTTGCACAATGGGGAATGGACTTTATAGGTCCAATTAACCCACTTTCCTGTTAGAGTAAAGGTTTTAACTTTATTATATTGATTAAGTTACCTTTATTCCCTTCTTAAGATTTCACTTTAGTTTGCATAAAGTGACATTTAATAATTATATTAATTATTAAATGTTTTCCTATTAGGGTTTCTTTTAGGGTATGCATGATCTCCTTTTATAAGGATTGATCCCATTGTATATTATATTGAATTCCTTTTTGTTCTGATAAGATAATTTCTCCATTTTTTAGAGGTTCAAACCCTTGTTTGTTTTCTCCATCCATTCTCTTCCTTGTGATAGGTATCCATTTGCATGCAGGTGTTCTTGGAGTCTGAAGTTGGTTTTGACAAGTCCTACATGGTATCAGAGCTTTCTTGTTGCATGCCTGTTCTTGTTTGAAGAATTTGGAGCTATTTGGAGCTACAAGGTTGGATCAGGCATTCACAATTTTTGGGGTTTGCATTTTTTGATCTAGGGAATCACCTACAATTTCAAAGCATTTTGAGTCCAAACGGATCTCACTATTGCATCTGCAGCGGTCCAAAAACCCTAAATCGACTGTTCATTCATTTATTTTGGACAAATTTGATTTGAGGGGCAAAATTGTTTTAGCAGGTACGACTGTATGACCGTCCGTTTGCACGCGGATCGGAGGAAAAGCCTAGTAAATTTTTTTATTTCTGCATTTTCGTCAGAATTTTTTTTTGTAAATGCATTTTTGATTTTTTTTTACAAAAAAATCAAATAAAAAAAGGCAAAAAAGAAAAGCCTTTTTAAGGCTTGCTTAGGCCTGCCGGGTACCGCCTACGCAGGCAGGGACGATACCCAAGGGTACTGCCACCTGCCAATATGGTAGGTGGTGGCCCCTTGGGTGTCGCCCCCTGTGGCCGACAGTACCGCATGGGTACTGCCCTGCCACCTTGGCAGGCGGCAACCCCCATATAGACCCCTCCAACCTTTTTTTATTAATTTTTTATTCAAAAAAATTAAATTTGTAATTTTTTTTTATTATTAAAAAAACATTTTTTCATGAAATAAGCCCAATCGCGCTTTTTGGAAAACGAGATAGCATTGGAAAGCTGGTTCTATCAACTTTCCAGTGGTTTGGGTTTCATTGCTTCATTTTTCTGTCGGTACATTCTACAACTAGTTGAAGTCAAAGGAGCTACTTTCAGTCTCGAGCTCATAACTTTTCACCAGTTTCTCCATTTTTTGCGATCTCAGCGACGTTGGAACCATATTTCAGAGCTCTTCAGTTCCATCAATCCATTTTTTCCAGATTTCACTCCATGTATATTTTATTCATTTTTTTGTGTTTTCACACTTTGGTGAATTACCTGCACATATTTGCTCTTGGAAACTTTTCATTTGCATGGGATGCTTCATTTTTGGTTGTTCTTCATGTATTTCCAATTTTTTGTCCTTTTTTAGGGAATTTTGAGAATCATTTGTAAGCAATATCTTTTATGTAAACGCACTGAGATAAAGTGCCACACTATTGTACATGTATTTTGGGGTTTTTGCACATAAAGTTGTGCCATATTTTGTACTCGCATTGTTTTATAAAGTGCCATGGGCAGTTGTGTAGTGCCTTTGTTTTTCCCATCACACCTTTGTCTGGTGAGTGTCCCTTGACGACGACAGTGGATCCATATGATTCCAGCCTCATGCATGTGTGCTTTGTTTTGCACACCACTTTTTCAGTTGCAGGTGCTTTCTTCTGCCCTTTCAAATGTTGTTTCTTCTCCTTCATGCACTACAGGGTGTTACACACCATTTTAGTGGATCTTTCAGGCTCTCCCAGTTCAGCATTATGGGGGGTATTATATTGTTTGTGCTAATGCTTCCTTGGCTTCGCCTTGGAAGGAATCTTCCATTCTCAATTGATCACTGTTTTTTAGACTATTGGTACTTGTGCCATTTGTATCTTCGTTGCAGGTGTTTGCCTTTGTTTGCCATCTGATTCGAGTAGTGTCATTTGGGGAACTCATGCAAATTGTTGTCTTCTTAATCCTGATCATCCTATATTCAGAGGAGGTTCTTCAGCACCATAGTAGTCATCTTTTGACAGTTGTTTCCAACTTCTTCTACTTCAGTGATGTTCTTCATGGATTTGAGCTTCTCTTTTTGGAGTAGAGTTTTTCCCATGAGGTTTTCTCTATTTCTCCTCTTTACAGAGATTTGGTTGTATTTGGGTACCTGATCTGGCCTATTTGTTGGGACCCATGTTTGCCTTCTTGCATTGTAGTTACCTTTGCTTTCATGCATTTTTTTGTAGCTGCATTGTTTCTCATCTTAAGGGGGGGTGTTAGAGTAAATGTTTTAACTTAATTATGTTGATTAAGTTACCTTTATTCCCTTCTTAAGATTTCACTTTAGTTTGCATTAAGTGACATTTAATAATTATATTAATTATTAAATATTTTCCTATTAGGGTTTTTGTTAGGGTTTTCCTATTAGGGTTTCTTTTAGGGTTTGCATGATCTCTTTTTATAAGGATTGATCCCATTGTATATTATATTGAATTCCTTTTTATTATGATAAGATAATTTCTCCATTTTTTAGAGCTTCAAACCCTTGTTTGTTTTCTCCATCCATTCTCTTCCTTGTGACAGGTATCCATTTGCATGCAGGTGTTCTTGGAGTCTGAAGTTGGTTTTGATAACTCCTATACTTCCTTTGCAGGCCACCGGTATATTCTAACCATAACTGATTATTTTACTAGATGGACTGAAGCTCTTGCATGTAAGAAATTTACTTCTGATGTGGTAATCAATTTCCTTGAATCAGGTATTATTAATCGTTTTGGTTGTCCATTGTTTTTAGTTTGTGATAATGGTCATGCATTTTCATCGCTGAAACTTTCTAATTGGGTTTTTGAACATGGAATTGTCTTAAAATTTGCATCCAATTACTACCCTCAGGGTAATGGTCTAGCTAAGTCTTCCAATAAGAACCTTTTGACAGTCATCCATAAGTTATTAGAGAAAAATCCTAAGGATTGGCACACCCAGCTTAGATTTTCTCTCTGGGCAGACCGTACCAGACAAAATGCATCCATAGGAACCTTTCCTTATCACCTAGTGTATGTTTTGGAACCTATATTCCCCATCCAATTGAAGATACCTACCTTATAGTTCACTAATGAATACTATAATGGGGTGTATAAGCGTGAAGCCCATTTGGCTGAGTTGTTACACCTTGAAGAGAAGAGAGATGAGTCCCTAGAAAACTTTGCCAAACACCAGAGCATAGTGAAACGATGGTTTGACAAGAGAGCTAAGTTGAAAGCCTTTAGAATCTTTGACTTAGTTCTTTACTAGGATAAAGCCCATGACCGTAAGGGAGAGCATGATAAGTTTGACAAATTTTGGCTTGGCCCTTATCAGATTTCAGAAATTCTGGGAGATAATGCTTTCTGCCTGAAAACCCTCACTGGTGAAGATATCCCACTGCTTGTGAATGGGAAGTATTTAAAGCATTACTTCCAATCTTGAGTTGTTTGCAGCTCCCTCTTGTACATAGTTAGAGTAGGTTTTCTTTCTGCTTTGTTTTGTTTGTCTGCTATTTTGGTTTGGGTAGTATAGGTTTATTTTCTTTTGTTTTGTGTTGGTTTGATTTGGTTGGTTTTTCGCTTTCTGCTTTGTTTTTTCTTTTGGTTTCCGGCTTTCTACGGGCTATTACATTTGCATAACGAGCTACTTGCTTGGGGTTTTTTCTAGAAATTTCATTTTACAAACTCTAATTAGTTTTTCGAGGTTGAGTGGTGGAATTATTTTATCTAGATGTCCCTTGTACTTAGAATTGGAGTCATTTTTTTGGTTGAACTTTGGAATATATTTGAGTCTCACATTTTCACATAAATTTTAAAGATTTTGGAATTGCATATGGTTCTTGTGTAATTTGATCAGGTGAAAATTATTGTATTCTGCTTCAGTGCCACTGTGTTCCTCATCCCTGAGTGTGAGCTTCATTTCTTATGAGGTGAAAGGAAAGGTTTGAAAAATGTTTACAAAAAAGAAAGAGAAAAAAGAGAGATTATCAAAATTAAAACAATCTTCAGCTTATAAAGGGGTATGCTAGTATCTCTATCGGGACTATAGATTCCTAGCCGGTAGTAGAGCTATGCTTGGGAGGGTCATAATGATAACCTCACCAGGGCTATGGATGCCTGACTGGTAGGAAGGCTCTATCCAAGTTGCTTTTGAAGTTAGAAATTTTATGTAGCTCGGTTAGAATCTCTTTGGTCCTTGTTGCACCTAAAGAATAGGAAATGAATGCAAATACACACACTTGGACCCTGGTATAGGAAAAGGTCTTCTTGCTTGTGATCTTTGAAACTTTGTTCATAGGTGTCTTGATGCAAGAGCTGAAACCAGAGATTCTGGGTTCTTGATTCAAGTTTGTTCTTGAAATTCTCTGGAGCATTTCCCTAGCAGAGTCGCCATTGGTTGTGCAATTTTTGCACACACGCCCCACTAAAAGTAGGGACCCTCTTTCTTTTTTTTTTTTTTGCTTTCTCTCTTGGTTGGTTGGCCCTTTGTATTTTGAGGATTCTCTTTCTTGGGCATGTGCTTTGATGTTTATCTTGCTTGCTGGAATGGTCCATCTATGATATATATTGACCCTAAGTTTTGGACTCATTCCGAGTTTTTCATTGCTCTTGAGAAAATCTGCTCTTGGCGGAATTCCCCAGTTTCCTTTAAAGCCCGGTTACGATTGCTTTTCATTTGATATCTAGAGATTTTGGTCCTTCACGAAATTTTGTTCGGACCAGATTTCTTCGAGGGTCTATCACCTTATTGAATTCTCGGGTTCTGGGTTGATCCGCCTTGACTGCATTAATTATACAATTTCTGCAGTGGGTATTAAATCGACTTTTGGGGATTTTGTGTTGTTAAATTTTTATCATTTTCTCTGGAGTGCTTGGTCCTAGGTGCTGCTACTAGATTGTGCATTTGGGATTGTGATCGATTGTTGTAGTTGGGTTTTCTGGAGGCCATTTGTACTCTACTTGGATTTTGGGGTTTATTTCCAGCTTCTGCTGCGTCTTTTTTCCTGTCCTCATGGTATGTACATGATGCTTCATCTCTTTTAATGGATGAATTGAATTACTTCATGGTTTGTGCATATGTGTTGTGAGTTAGAGTGTTGATGTGGTAGGGTTTGGTGATTGATTTTTCATTTTTGGTTTTGTTTCATATAGAGTTTGAGTTCTTGCATGTTTGAATGTTGAATATCTTGAGGTTGGGATTTGCCCATTCTGTTAGAGTGTCAATCCCAAGTGAGTTTCTGAGCTTTTCCTTTGGTTCTTTCATGAGGTAGATCGCTTGTATGGGTCAAGATGAACCTATTGTCAACCTTGCAAACAAATAAGTTAAGCCCAAGCTTATCCTATGCTCCCATGGCAGAATTTTGGGGTTTCGTGCCTAGGGCATTGTCAATCCCTCTTGATTTACCTTAGGGTGAGTGTTGAATTCAAAATCGATCTGTAGGAAGTCTAAATTGAGCTGGTTCTAGGCTCTAGATTCTCAAATTTGTGATTGTTCGATCAATTTGAGCGAGGTCATGGGGAAATGTGGATATTCGGGTTTTCAAAGTCTTCGCAAAATTCCTTAGCTGTCAGAATTCACCGACTTTTCATTTTCCTTCAGTCTTCCTAAGATGTGCTATGATCTGAATTTTTGCCTACCTCACGGATTTCCTCTACCTTCGAATTTCCTCAGTTTTTCCGTCGCCTCGTCGGTTTACCGAAAATGGACTTGAATTGTGAAGGTTGCATTAGTTTCGTTGAAATCCGTGGCTTCGGGATTTTCTCAAAAGTTCTTGGTTCTTTCATTTTCTCAAAATTCCTAAGCTGTTTCTATTCTCACAGATTTCCGTCTAGGGCGGATTTTCTCGAAGTCTTACTGAAAAGGAAGAATCAAGAGATTACATGAAAGTTTTCTTGATGATTATGTATTTGATGATCGAATTTGAATTATTTGAAGATGCTTCATTCTGTTTCTTGGTTAATAACAATCGATTGAATGATTATTGGATGCTTGTGTGCTTATTTTGCTAAAATCCGCTTGGTTGGCAGTTTCCCAAAATTCCTCTCTAGACTGGATTCCGCGGAAGGGATGAAAAACCGAGCTTTGAGATGATTAATTTTAATGAGGTTTTGAGCATTTTTTCTTATCATTGGATTTGTATTGAGGATGAATTTTTCCTTTGTGATTAATTAAATTGTGTTCTATGTGATCTTTACTATGGTTTCTTTGTCGAATGCGGGCTGAGTTAGGTAAGGCAATGACAAGTGGAACCCAGGGTAAAGTGGTGGATCCAGGTGCAGAGGGGTCTTCTGATTCTGAAGCAGAAAGAATGAAGATGGATATCAAATGCAAGATTCGAGAGATCAATTTGTCCTTTATCTGGTTGGGGGTCACTGACACAAATGTTGGATTGTGGGAGTATGAAGAGTTTAAGACAAGGATGGAAGCATAGGGCCTTCCTCTATTGGCCAAGAGGACATTGGAACCAGGATTGGCACATGTAGCTAGATTTCCTCCTACAGTGTAGTGTTATGAACTGGTGCTTGAATGTGCACGACACTATGAAAAAAGTACACAAAGGATAGTTGGTCTCCAAGGGATAATTGTGGTGAATCTAAATCCTGTGTCGATAGCCTAGACCTTTGACATGCCTGACAGGTCTCATGTGGTGGCTTTTGACATGGATGTGGAAAAGAAGTTCTATGAGGAAGATATAATCAAATCCCAACAGGTCATTAATTCCTGGTTGGAAAAACCCGAGTCTCACTTTTCAAAGTTACCCAAGCAACTGTTCAAATCCAAATTCAGGAAGGAGTATTATAATGTTATCAGCCTTCCCAGAAGGGTTGTGGGGTTGAAGAGTGCAGGAATGTTCAAAAATTGGATGTTCCATGTTATTGCTAGGATGGAACAGGGTACAAATTACCACTGAGCAAGCATAATAAGTGCCAGGATTCATGAACAAATGTGTAATGTCCTACATAATAAGAGTTTCACAATGACTTCTTACCTGTTCTATTCTTTATCTAGGTTTCACCCATACAAGGGATTGAGCAAAAAAGGTGTGTTTGCACATGATATAATTTATGAAGTTTACCCACAACTACACCTGGGAAACTCGAGCTACAGAAAGGTGAATGATGCATTCACCATGTACATCAATAGGTTGTTCCAAGGTGCAAAGCATGTCCAGATCTTGGACAAAGCCAAGGAGTTAATTAAGAGGTTTGGAGCTTGGTTTATCCAGTTCCCCACCTTTTCATACATAAGAATTTATGGCTGTTAGAGGGCCCCATAAAGACTCCCTAGGTACCCTACAGATCATGTTGTACTCCTAGAAGTCACAAGACATATATTTGACTTTGATGCAATTGTGAAGAGGGAGAAGCACAAGACCGGGTTTGGTGGTGATTTTTCTCTGAGGATAGGCAGTTATGAAGCCTTCCCTTCTATTAAATCAACCCATGCTTCTGAAGAGGAGATGAGTACCCTAGGTCTTCCTTTCCACTCCAAGAGGTTCAGGTTTGATATAACTAGTGAAGCCTAGAGGAAGGCTAGCAAAGAATACAGTCACAAGGATGACCTAGAAGACTACTGGGCAAACATTAGTGACGAGTTTGAAGTTAGAAAGAAGAAGTTTTCCAAGTTACTAGCCAGCTTGGTATGGTTATACAACATAAGGGTTGTTCCTGATCAGGTTGAGGAGGATGGGAATTTAATCCAAGGCCATAACTTTGAGGCTGTAAAGGATAAGCCAATTGGAGAAGTTGATTGGCTAGAGGAAGAGAAGACAGAGCTAGAACAATTCATGACTCCAGTAATTAAGTATACTAAGCTATGTCTCAAACACAAGATGTTGGAGCTAGAAAGTGAGGATGTGCAATGCACCTATGATCTCATGGGAGACTTGGAGTCTCACTCTATGTTTGAGGAATCACCTGAACAAGACCCTTAAGGAAAAACCAAGGTGGGCTCTTCTTTCAAGATAAAACTTAAAGATGTTCAGGCATAGGAGGTCGGAGAGGTAGAGAAACAAAGAAAGACAATAGCCAAAAAATGGAAACATGTCTCGAGGAGAAAGAAGGTTGAAGGAGGTGAACAAGGAAAAGAAGAGACCAATGTTCCCTCACCTAAGAGGAGGAGAATTGTGAGGTTATCCTAAAAGGAGAAGGGGACTTCTAAGGCAGATAAAGAAGGTGACACACCTGTGGTAGAAGTAGAGAGCTTGGGAGAAAATACACAAGTATATACCAGGCTATCTAGGAATCCTTCTCCCAATGATGCTGCACCAAAAGGAAATGCTCCCATGACTGCTCCTATCACTGAGCATGAAAACATCCCTCCTCTTCATGAGACTCACAATGTTCCACATAAACCAAAAGATGTTGAAGATCCCAAAGACTTAGGAGAGGAAGAGTTCCAGGAGGGTGATCTCTACAATGCTAAGGTAGAGATGGATAAGGTTATGTGGTCTCCTCTGGTGGCTTGTGAGGATTCACCTAAAGAAGTTGAGGAGGATAGACCTCTTTCGAGGGAGGAAGTGTCGACTAGGACTCATTCACTAGTGCATGAAAGAGAGGAGAAAAATGAAGGGAAGGAGGATTCAATTAAGGAGGTCTCCGAGGAGCCAAGTATGGAGGAAAGTATGCCCAAGGTTCAATAGGAAGAAGATGGACATAACAAAGCACAATCAAAATCTACTATTCTGGGCTGGTTGGATAAATAATTGAAGAGAAAACAAATTGTGGTGGATGATACTCCTCCTAGTTGGGATGAACTACTAGAAAACATTGGAAAGGGAAAGACAAAGAAGAAATCCAGAGTCATTTCTAGGATTGAAAGGGATGAAACGAATAACAGGGTAGTCCACATTGCTACCCCTACTCCTGACAAGGATAGGGATGATGTGACTGGAAAAGATTATAGTGTGCAAACTATCAATCTAGGCCATGCTTCCATGGATCAAGACATTAAAGAATATGAAAGCTCTAGTGCTATAATCCTTGGTAGATTGAGGAAGGAGGTGTAGGATAAGTCAAAGTTGGAGAAAGAAAATGAAAAACTTAAGAGATATTTGCAAGAGTTGATGAAACCCTTGCAATCCATGTAATACCCCGCCAAAAACCTTAAAGGAAGTTTCAATTAACGTCTTAAGCGAACCAATTTTTTTTTTATAAAGTGCAATTATACACACATTCACTTACTAATTAACAACAACCTCTAAGGGTACAAGGTTAGGATTACTTAAACCCACACATACACATTACATAAAACCATAGCCTTATGAACTTTATGTAATAAACATCATACATCATAAGAATACCACATAACATAATAAGATAATCAACCAAGATACAATCTCATAATCATTATATTTATCCAATAGTTACATCACTCATTCCCAAAATGAGGCAATAGTACATAAAATTACAATTATAGAATTTCACTTCATAAACATAAGAGGGATAAGATAACTTATACAAATTGGAATAATACAATGCAAGAAATTACAACAAGAACCGCGAGCTGTCCATCTGGATGTCTCGCCACCAAGTACTGAAGATCAATGGGGACCCAACGGTTTTGGTGCATGTTCCACCCAACCAAGTGGTACCCGAAGGCCCATTCCCCATGCTAGGAGATAGTAACAAAGTAACATGGACAAAGATCTACAACCACTAACCAAAGGCAGACTCATACTGACTCATACTGATATAACCAAACAAATGAACTAACAAGTACAACTCAATCACCATGCAAGTACAAATCAAGTACAACTCCAACATCATTGACATAGGTCACATTGCTTCTAGACATAATAATAATCGAGTAAGTTCACAGAACCATACACATAAAACAATTAACAACAGTTGTCCTAGATAGAGTGTCATCACATATTAGTCATGAGATCTCTGGGCATTCTTCATAGGCTCCGGTGATCTTGGTGGCCTCAACCAAATCCTAGCCCTCATACTCACTCATGTGGCATCAAATACCTCTCATACTGACAAGATAAATGACTATGCCATTCCAGGCCTTCTCACTCATCCCAAGTCTAAACTAGCCCTTGTGTCTATGAGTGAGGATTAAATTATCTTGATTAGTGTGAACTGCATCCTAATCATCTAAGTACATAAATTTAGTTATCACTCGATTAACTCACTTCTGAAGGTTACCCGGTTTACCACTTTGGGCTCCGGCCCCTAACAAAAGCCATTCTTCTAATGGACAACTCACTCACAAACCAATCACCAAGGGAATCATAAGTGCATACCAACTAGGCATCAAAACCACTCCAACACAAGGAGGAAACAAATGATAGAACTTACTCCAAATATCTTGGAGGCAACAAACACATAGTCCACTCCTTTCACAGGAGGTACAAAACATCCCCATTCATTGAAACCGGGTAAAACTGAGAAGACGCCATGCACTACCCAAGGGAAAATAGCTGGATGGCATAAAGATTCAACAACCCTTATCCTCTAAGTTCTTCTGGAAGACTTATAATTTAAGACTAACACTAGATCCCAAAACCACAATGTAACTTGACGACATAGCAACAAAAGCATTCAAGTCATTAATCAAATCTAATATTTGGATTTTCTAAATCCATATTCATTCAATAGGTAATGTTAACAAGGTCAAAGACACACTTATAGAGTTAACTCAAATAATCATATACCCACATTTCTATTTCCATTATAAGAAATCTTAAACAAGTTAAACTTACATCCGTTTACGAAATACAGAGAAACTAGAATATTTAAGGCAGTCACGAGAAAATTACTAGTTTTGGATATTCTATATCCATATCTCTTTCATATTTCATTCACAATAAATTAATTGCTCTAATTAGAATAAAATAAATTAAACTAACTATTTGCCTCATCAATATAAACAACTTCTTAATTTACTTTTAAATCGACACAAATCCATGCAAGTAAACTCTTTCCATTTCCTAACCAAATCTTACATCTCATTCAATTTTCCATTTAGAATATGCAATCACTTTAATATAATAAAATATCGTTTCTCTATCCACTTTCCCATATACACTAATCAATCCCTTTCTAAATCTCTATTCAATAATATATTGCATGCATCTTATTAAAATAAAATACGATAATGAATTTACACTTAATATATATATATATATGTGCTCCATTTTATATAGACACCAAATATATATATTAATAAATTTAATTATATATATTCTTTAATATTCCAATCACAACGATTAAATTACTCTATGGAAATAAATAAATAAAACATAACAAATATCAGCCTTTTCCAATATATTCATTTCCTAGATTTACTTCTAATACAACATAGACTATTGCCATTACTATATTCAATTTCTATCCAAAATCTATATCTCAAAAGAAACATCAATATCTTCAGTTTGTAAAATATCTTTTTGCTTATCTATTTAATCATGCATTCCAATCTTATCATTTAATGTCTCCATGCAAATCCAAATTACATGCACTTAAATAAAACTAAACAAATACTAAATATACAACTTTATCTATATGTTAAACTGTACAAGTAATCCATAACAAAATTAAATATATCTAAATAATTTCAAATCAAATTCAATGTTTACTTCTCAAAACAACATCAGTTTTCTACTAACTGGATTTCTTTTGTTTTTTCCAACTAACTCATATAATTTATTCAATTTATTCAAACTACCATTTCCCTAACAATTTGAATTATGCAAAGTAATCATTTCCATTATAAACCTTCAATAATACTAAATAGTATAACTCAATTAAATAAGATTTGATATAAAATATATAGTAATATATATATATGTTCTCACAATATATATACATTCATTACATAATGATATGTTCAATCCTATATATACATTTAAATATATTATACCCCACACAAATCAAAATAATATCCGGATTTCAAAATATAATAAATTTTCCATTATAATCAAAATCGAAATTCGAATACAAACTAATTTACAAGAAATGATGTTATTGTTTTGAAGGGAGACGAATTAAATTAATCCCAACCTGTTCGTGCCCTTACAAGAATTAAGGGTTTAAATTATGAGGATAGGGAGAGAGGGCACGGTTGTACCTTCGCCACTCCCCATGCTCCCATACATGTGTGCGAAGGGAGGCATGGGGGTTCTCCCTCCACATAGTCGCTCCCTTATGGGCGCGGCTGTGGGGAGGTAGATCCTCCCCAACACCCAAATCCCTAACAATTAAAACAGCGAATTAAATTCGCTTCAACAAAAATGGCAAGGGTTCGCTAAAAATAGCGAATAAAAGATTTCGCCTCCCATAAAATTCAATGGGTAACGTCGTACGGTTGGCGTAAATACAATTTAAAATCAAAATTTTATAAAAAGTCGAATTGTATATATATATATTATATATATATATATATAAATTCATATATATACATATATATATATACAAATGGATTTAATCCAATAATCAAATTGGGGAAATATTTGTGAAAATACTCACCTACAGGTAAAGTTATGCAAATTTTTTAGAGAACATCCAAATTTCCAAAAAATTTACAAATTAATTCTTTTAATCCATTTTTCTGAATTCTTTAAACAATAAAAGAGCAATTAAACCAAAACGGATCTGTAATAAAATCAGAAGTCTCAAAATCCTCAAAGTTTCTTCACCTAATTTCTATAGAGGGTTTTCAAAATAAATTTGATTTTCTACAGAGGGTTTCATTTTCTAAAAACATTCTAAATGTATTGTTCAATCTCTATGTTGGATTCCGAAAACAAAATAATTGATTTCTTCAAATAATTTAAAATCAACTGAGGTTTTCACAATTTTCACTCAAGAATTTTCATAAAAACAAAAGCTGTAAATTTATTTAATTCTTTTCTAATAATAATAGATTTATTTTCTAAAACAGATTTAATAAACAAATCTTTAATCACTACCATTTTAAAACAATCAAGAACAATAAAACACAAAGAGGAAAACCTGGATCAAGAAGCTAAAGGAAAAGATTAATTTCTGATGCAAGCCTCCTCCAAAGACTTCCTGGATTTTCTTCAATCCTCCAATGAATCCAATCCAAAACACAACAAATGCAAACAAGCTTTCCTCCAAT
The DNA here is from genome assembly GCA_007115665.2 of Sequoiadendron giganteum. NCBI lineage: Eukaryota > Viridiplantae > Streptophyta > Pinopsida > Cupressales > Cupressaceae > Sequoiadendron > Sequoiadendron giganteum. Next base: position 168,745,162 of record CM021100.1, on the reverse strand, counting down.
CAATTCTACAATCAAACTTTCTTCAAACCCTTCTTTGTGCAAATTTTCCAAAATTTCTTCTCTGCTGTAAAAAATGAATTTTCCCCAAAACTTCTCTCTCTAAAATTAAAACATGCATTCCTTATAAATCAAAAATACCTAATATAACCCTAATTCACATTACATGCAAATTAGATATTAATTTCAATTTCAATTTTTGAAAACCCACTTTCAATGCAATTTCAAATAATAAATTAATTTCCAAAGTTGCAACTAATTTTCCAATTAAACATTTAATTACGATTTCTAATTTAATTCCCACACGTTGAAATTAAATTCCAAAATTAATTTTAATTATTTTATTTCCTTTCATTCTCTTGCATCACGTTTAATTAATTAATTTAATTATTTAATAACTAAATTCAACCCCCTTGGATTAAATTTAATTAATTAAAAAAATTAAATATGATTAATTAATTTAAATATAAACTTTTATCCACATTGCATTATTTAAATTAAATAACCATCAACATGATTTAAATGCAATTATTCTAAATATCTATTTCCAAATCAAGAATCTTTCAGAATTAAATAACATTAAAGCAAGACGGACAATGAATCGACACACACGACTGATGACACACTAAGGCTAGGGTGTAAACTTGACACATGTTACCTAGCTACTACCTCCCGTTCAACTTAATCGTTGGATTGACACGCTCGAACCTATGAAACCAGGTGGAGTCGATGTCATTACCTGCAATCTTGCAGCCAAGTAAACAACATCATACAATGTATCCAACATATAATACACACCGTGAAGAAGGAATTACGGATTTGCAGGGCGCTCACAAGCGAGTGATGCGAACCCATCTTCTTCACCAATACACTCATCGAAACTAACACTTCCATCATAATCCAATAATCTCATAATAACATCTCATGTTAACTTTACAACACCATTCATCCATTAAAGAATGAGAAACACTAATTAGGTCAACACATCACACAATAATAGTTGTCGTTCAATAGTAGCGATCAAAACATCATAACAAAATGTATCCTAAATCAAAGTGATTGCAACCAAACATAGCATAAAGCAAACTGAACGAGAAGAAAAATGGAGGAGTATTACAATCCATCAGTGCTTCCTCATTTGCTATAGGATTCTTACCTCAGGAAACAATATTAGAATTGGAAAGAATGAAAAACACCACACATGTTACAATCGACTGGTTACAGGGGGTGTAGGCCAAGGGAGATGATGTTATCAAAGCTATCCTGTCAACTGGAGGAGATGTAATGAGATTGTTAGATTGGCTGAGGAATGTACTAGCCCAGGATAAGGAAGACGTAGATCTCCTTTTGCAAAGGACAAAAACTATCATGGAATACACTGAAGATAAGTTGATAAATGAGGGAATTCTTCCTTCCTCAAAGATCCCAAAGCCTTTGGAATGGTTTGAAATCCTGCAAATAAGGCAAAAGGCTTTGAAGAAGATATACAAACAAGGAAGGCAGACTGAAGACACCTTGACTAAAACTTACAGTAAGTGTATTTCCTTCTTTGAAGTGATGACAAGGAGAAATAAATTTGCTCCTAAACATCTTAGCTTGGAGCAGCTGAGAAAATGGTGGTGAGATGTATATTCTCTAGTCAATGAGGGCCTTATCATAGAACATCAGTTGTATGATGCAACTACTTACATTGCAGTTATTGATCGATATCAAAAAAATAAGGGGGATTGAGATAAAGCAGTAAAATAGTCAAGAGATGATATCAAGTCCCTTGAGAGGAGAATTAGGGATTTTCCTATGCCACCTAATGCCGACTTGGACAAGGTATTTTTACTAGTGCAGGATAAGGTGGAGTGTGCCAAAGATAATGGGGGAAGTAGTTAATGTGATGCTACATCAAAATTTGTGCTTCCCATTATGTCTCCTCTTCTTTCACATGCATTGGACCAAGCTTGGTTGGAGACCCTAGGCCGAGATGGATGAAATTGGTGCATTTAGTGCACATTTCATGACTATTTCGAATTTCTCTTGGTCGACCTGTTGTGTGGCCATTTATTACTGTAAACCATAATTGGGCTGACATATCTTGGGGGGTTTCTATAAGTTTTTAATTATGCCTCATTTGTAAGGAGTTAGTGAGACAAATTTATATTGGAGGGAATTGTGATAAGAGTTAGAATTTAGTTTCCTCTTTTCAAGCAAGTGTTGTAACAGAATACTGGAATTGTTGCTACTTTGGATGCTTTAATACAAGTAAAGACATTATGATTTGGTGCTTTTCTTGGGTTGAGTTTTATTTGGCATGGTTCTTGATACTCTATCTTTGAAATTGCTTATGTTTATTTGATGTTAGATGATTTTATGATGTTTAGGGTTTTATGCTTGAAGTGTTTGTAGCAATTTCTAGTCCATACTTTTTGCAGTTAGCTGACTATTAGCTGCTTTGCAAAGTTAGCCTGGACTTAAAACCGCGCTTAGTTCAATTATGAATACTTGTTTATCTTAATTGTAATAGGGTTGTCTTGAATGAATATTCATAGTTTGAAAATCTTTAACACCTTAGAAGATTGCACTATTTCTGTAAGATTGTAGATTTATCTGGGTTGAATAGGAATTAGTTAATGAGGGATTGGTCCATTTCGAGCATTTCATCTTTTACATTGTTAATCTTAGGGTTAAAATTAGTATTCAAATTATCTCTAAAACCTTATCTCTTTTGTTATTTCTTTGATTACTTGGGTTATTTTCGAGATCTGAATTATCACCATATTGCTAGATCTAATAAATTGGAGTCCATTATTTTCTTGTAGTAATGTCCCTTTGTGATTACCGACATTTTCACATTATCCCTGAGTTGTTTTATTTGCATTGTCAAGGCCTGACATTAGAGACCTTGGGGTTATCTCTTGAGGCTTGCTGATAGAGATTTACCTTTCAAGAGAGATAGGATATCATATTTTGTCTGAGTTGCTGCTATCTAGAAAGCACCATCAACAATTTTTTAGGTCATCCTTCCATTGTGGTGAACCATTTTACTCCTAACCTATCCCCCTATTTTTCTTCATTTCATTTTGGTGAACCTGACTTTCTTACACTATAATATTTTTGATTTGGAGATCCTTCAAACCCTAGATCTAGGATTTTACATTAGTTTGCATTGCATCTTATTTAGGGTTTTCAAAATTGCATTAGTTTTCATTTAATTTAGGGTTTTAAAAGTTCATTTTGCATCCTTTAAAATCTCAAAAATCCAAAACATTTACTTACATATTGCATTCATTCCACATAATAGTCTACATATTAGTGTTTTCCAATCATTTAAATTAGAAAATCCAAACAAAATTACATCTAGAAAGTTGTCATTTTTCTTGTTGTTTTCCATCAGATTGCACTTGCATTTCATCACAACTTTCTAGAAATCTACAACTGAAAGTGTGTTTAAAATCATAATCAAAGACCTTAAACATTAACTTATAAACTCAAAATTTAACTTTGTCAACCCCTATGCAGGGACCTATTCACCCTAGGGTGAATCTATCCTTATACAAGTTAGTTTCCAGATTTATGGGCATTAACCTATCTTTGTTTGCTTTGTTTTTAACTATTTTCAGATATTGGTTTCAATTTCTAGAATTACACTTTTATGAAATTATTTGCATTCAAGTTGATTGGTCAAAAAAAGTGCATTGTTCAAACATAAAATTTGCATTCAAAAGTCATCATTTTTTAGTTTTCTACATTAAAAAATCAGATCATCTTTGCATGTCATATTTGAAAATTGCTATATCTCCTTACATACTTGCATTGTGTGTCCTATTTTTGGGTGTTTGTTAATGTAGACATTGAAAAATGTCCTAATTGATATCATACATTTAAATCAAATTTATTAACATCATTTCCTCTTTAACCCATCCTCTTTTTGCTTAACTGATTTAATTATCCTAGCTAATTAATTAATTGCATCATTTTCATCTATTGGCCTAATTAAATTTAATTAGATTAATTCATCTCTTTTCGCACTAAAACTTCATCTAATTAAATAAAATAAATAATAATATTAAATTTAATCTCCTAAGTGATATTATTTAATTAAATAACCCCAAGTTATTTAAGTAAATATCATTTCACCTTTCCCACATTTATTAAAACATCTAATTTAATAAATGTCACTTTAAATCTTCTAATCCCCTAATTGCATAAATTAAATCTTGTTTAATTAGCAATTAAACTATTTTTCCTCTAATCAAATGGAATATTCCCATGGAATACTCCTTATCCCTTTTTTTTCACAATTAAAACTTTGTTTTAATTTGCAAAATGTCTTTTTCCTCACCCATAGGAATATTCCAAAAGAATATTCTTATTCCTCCATCATTTAAAAAAGGAATATTTTCACTTGGCTTCAAATGCAAGTTACCTTGTAACTTGAGTTACAAGTTATATTTTAACCTTTTGAACAAGTCACCTTTGACCTGTGTGTGCAAGTCAAAAGTGTGTTTGTTTGAAGCAAATGTGAACCCTTGATTAAATCCCATCATGCATTCTCATTCGTTGATGAGAATCCATGATCCATGCCTCTCCTTTCTATCATCCTTGACCGTTGATTAATATTTTTGATCTCAACCCTCCACTTCTCATTCGATCTCGTATAAATAGGTCACTATTTGGAGATAAATGGAACCATCTTTCAGAGGAAACTTATGCTGTTGAATTTACTTGCATCCATACTCTCATATTTACTCACTTAGCTTATTTTAGCTCATTTTTATTGCATAATAGCTTAGAGCATCCATTAATTGCTTCCATTCATCCATCTTAGTTTGTATACGAATTAGGGTTTTCATCTTTTAGCATAATTTTAGCTTAGATTAGCTTAGCAATAGAATAATTTTAGATTAGATTAGCTTAGCAATAGCATAATTAGACCATTTGTAGCTTAAAATCATGGTAACTTAGCTTGCATCATGTTCATTTTTTCATAAACTAAGTTTTCATACATCAATAACAATGGATTCATCGATTCTCTTCCATAGAATTGTCTGCAACAGGCTCACTAATCATGGGATTGGGAAAGGGTCATCATTTCACATCAACACGACACCAATTCCAAAACAAGATAAGTTTCAGATGGGCTAGGTTAGGAATTTAACTATTTTTGTGTAGTTTGTAGCTTTCATTTTCAATTAAATACTTAGTTTAGATTTCCATTTCAAATGATCTTGTTTGTAGATACAATACTTCAAATCATCAAGCTATGATAAGGATGTGGTTGGGTGATGGATGAATGGTAGCACAAAGAATAATGGGGCCAAAGAGCCAAAGAATAGATGGAGGTGCTTTATTTATGTGAGGTTCATGTTTGCTAGGTTTTCACCAAGGTACTTGCCCAAAGTGCCATTGAGGTGGCTTTCACTAGAGGATGACTTTTTTACTTTACTTTTTAAATCCTTTTTCTTATTTTGTAGGATTTTGTTTTTTTTGTAATTTTTTGTATTTTCTAGTTTATACCCCTAAAGACTAGGCATAGTTTTTTTTGAGATGCAAGCTGTTAGTTGGCTCCTACAAGGATTCACCTTTAGGTGTTGATATTTGATATGTTCCTGATCCATAGCTTGTTTTGATGATGAAAGGACCCAACTAGTTAGACTCAAATTTTCCTTTACTATCTTGATATGGTAGATTCTTTTGATTTTTCTTTAGTTTAAGATCGCTATTTGGAATGACTGACATTTGATTCTATTGTTATAGATTTGTTTCAGTCAGTTTTGATATACTTGCAAGTGATTAAGGGCATCAAGACGACGCTCATCTAGGAAATTTAGCTCATTCAACTGAGATATTTGTATTCTTCATCGATGATTAGATTCTGTAAGTCACGGCTAGCTTCGTTGACTGTTTTCTTTAGGATTTTTAGGATGGTTTTGTTTGTAGCCTCCGCTTGGTCGTTGCCTTCGGGATAATAAGGGGTAGAGAATCGATGTTGGATGTTGAATTTTTGGCACAAATATTTCACATCCTAATTCTTAAAGGGTGTCCCATTGTCTGAGATTAGGGTTTGTGGGACACCATAATGGAAAATGAGGTAATTCAGGATAAACTTAGCAATTTGCTTCCCCATTATGTAGGTCACAGGAATGACCTATACCCACTTAGTGAAGTACTTAGTGGTGGTTATGATAAACTTGTGGCCATTAGATGAGGTTGGGGTAATTTTTTCTATGAGATCAAGTCCCCATTGTGAAAAAGGCCAAAGTATGATTATGGGTTTGTAATTCCTGAGCTAGTGCATGAATCAAATCCCCATGCTGCTGACATTGGACACACTTTTGCACATACTGATGAGCTTCCTTCTCCATGGTTGGCCAATAGTACCTCGTCCTCAATATTTTATTAGCTAATGTCATACCACTAGAATGTGAACCACATATGCCATTATGTACTTCTGTTAAAGCAGTTAAGGCTTCCTCTTGGTTAAGACATCACAATAATGTTCCTTCGATGCTTCAATGGTAAAGGGTATCACCTAGGATCACAAATCGGGATTCCTTTTTGACAAAGGTATTTTTAAGGTTCGAGGTGATATCATATGGGAGGGTTCCTTTGCTTAGGTAGGTAAAGATGTCATGATACCACGGGGATCCAGGACCAACAATGACACACATGAATTAAGATTCAAGGATTTCAAAAGTTGGCATGAGAAGTCGTTCTACCAAGAATTCACATTGGAGGATGTTGTTCGACATGTCCTATAGTGATGCAATGATTTCCATGGTGTCTGCTACTCTATTGTTCATGTGAGGAATCTTCTAAAAAGTTATGCCTATAAAGAGATCTTTGAGATTCTCTACCATCTTCTTGTAAGGGGTGAGCTTGTTATATTTAGTTTGATAGTCATCATTTACTTGGTTAATAACCAGATGTGAGTATCCATAGACTTTTATTTCTTGAATCTTCCACCAAAATACTATCCTTAAACCTATGATTAGGGCTTCATACTCAACAATGTTATTAGTGCAGGAAAATGATAGCTTGTATGACTTTGGAATGTAGTCACCTTGAGGGGTGATGAAAAGAATGCCTACTCCAAATCCATGTTGAGTGAATGAACCATCAAAGTACATTTTCCATTGATCTGTGAGGTTGAGAAGGAATAACGATTCATCAGGAAACTCAAATACCAAACGATTTTCTGCATAGATGGGTACTTCTACTAGTTGGTATACGATCACTTGTCCTTTGATTGCCTTGTGCTCCACATACTCTATGTAAAATTCAGTTAAGATCATCACCCATTTGGCCATTCACCTTGTGAGAGTTTCCTTAGATAATAGGTATTTTAATGGGTATATCTTTGCAATGAGCTTGATTTGATGTGACAATATGTAATGTCTGAACTTTTGTGATTCAAAAACTATTTCTAGGCATGCTTTCTCAATAGGTGAATAGTTCATTTCATAACCCACCAAGGTTCTACTAATGTAGTAGATAGATCTTTCCTTTCTATTCTCATCATGTTGTACCAAAAGAGCTCCTAGTGTTGTTGATGTTGCTAAGATATATGAGATCAATGGCTTGTTTGGTATTGGAGGCATGAGGACTGGAGGTTTTATTAGATAATATTTGATTTGCTAGAAAGTTTTATCGCAGTTTCCATCCCATTTGTAAGTTATCCCTTTATGGAGGAGATGTGAAAGGGGTTGATCTTATCTAATAGCTATGTTATGAACCTTGTGATGGACTACAACCTTCCTTGTAATCCTCTCATCTATTTTAGTGTTTGCGGTGGTTCCATGTCAATGATTGATTTTACCTTTGCTAGATCAATTTCTATCCCTCTTTGTGGGGTGATCCCACAATACTAGTTTATAATTTTTGGGCAAACTGGACACTGAACTGATATTTTTAACTAAATCTTCACTTTCGAGCTCCTATAGCGGCTAAACCGTGAGGAATTTGAAGATGATGCAAACTAGTGATTTGTGAATTTTTGTCTAAAGATTCTAAATATATTTTTTTCAATTTTTTTGGAATTATATTGCATTGTTTTTTTCATCTCCTTTGAAAACTAGTTTTTATCAATAAACAACATTTTTAAGGAGTGATGCTCACTGTATACAACATAATTTTTTTTGTATGAAGGATAAAATTCTACTTTTTTTGAATTTAGATTTGTTACTACGATATCTAGCCAGTTAATTTGGTTTCATAGTGTTTTTAATTCGTTTTCATAGTTTTTTATTAAATATGTTTTCCTTAATCAAGTTTCGAAGTCAAACCAATTACAATTCAGACATAGGCAGACTGTATACAACATAATTTTTTTTGTATATATCAATATTTATTTATTTTTTATGGATCAAGGAAATCAATACCCAGCCTTAACATATTTTTCAAGATTCTATTTTGATAATATACTATTATTCCACATGTGCAGAATAGAGAGCTTGATTTTTGGTGAAAAACCTACATTCACAAGAAATAAAAAATAAATATATTAATCAAATTAAATTTAATTAAAATTAGAATTTTTTGGAATCTTATAATAAGGACTACATAATTACAAAAAATAAATTTTAAATGAACTCATTTTATCCCCCAAAAGGTAAATCAAAAGTGATTTTTTATCATCATTTTGATAGGTGTAAAGGAAACTCTGTTATAGGTATGGTTTAAAACTAGCGGGGTTCTATCCAAGGGGGCTTGGTCTAAGGTGGTTTGATCAGACCCTCTTCAATTGGAATCCTTTAAATGGAAATTTTCAAGGCTTAAATCATTATATTTTCTAAAAATATGTGATTTCAGCAAAAATCAGGGTCTCCCAGAAAGGGTAAACCACTTTATGGCAGCACCGTGTGAGACAATGAAGCTAAGAAGTTTCTCTGATATAACGCCAAAGACACACTTTTTTGGATTCAGTCATACCTTGTATTCTTCATGCCTATCAAAGATGGGTCCTAAGACTGGTATATGCTCTCTTATTTTCTTTGATTTTGCCAAAATATCATCCACATAATCTTCAACTATTTTGTTGATCATGTCATGGAAGATGAGGGTCTTTGCTCTTTGATAGGTTGCTCTTGCATTAATTAACTTGAATGGCATCACGTTTTAGGAATATGTTCCCCATGGACAAGTGAATGCAATTTTATGTTGATCCTCCTTGGCGATCATGATTTTATTGTAGCCTAAAAAACCATCCATGAGTGATAGCATTTCATGCCCAACTATTAAGTCTACAATGAGGTCAATGTTGGGAAGAGGAAAATCATCCTTTGGGAATGCTTTGTTTAAGTCTTTGAAATAAGTGTAGATTTTGATGCCCCCAGTGGGTTTTGAGACTAGTACCAGGTTTAAAACCTACTCAGGATAATCTATTGGTCAAATGAACCCAACATCCAAAAGATTTTGTAACCCTAGTTAAACCAAGAGTGTTATCTGAGTGTGCATCTTTCTTTACTTTTGCTTAACTAGCTTGGCTTCGAGATATACTGCTAAATGATGCACAACTACTTTAGGATCAAGGCCAGGCATAGCTGTGTATGACCATGCAAAGTTAACTCTCTATTCTTTTAAGAATACTGCTAGGTTCTTTTGTTCTTCATCCAACATGGATTCAATATAGAAAGTGATCTGGGGTGCTTCTTTTGTTCTTAGATTGACTGGGGTATCCTTTTCTGCTAGCACTGTTGAATTTTCAGGATGCATTGTACTAAGGAGAGATTTATTCCCTCATCCTTGGGTGCCTTAGAGAGGTTTTCACCCTCAGATACATCATTTATTTTTATTGTTTTAGGATCCAAGTGCCATGGTGTGGTTTTCACTTAAGAATTTGCATGCTAGTTGCATTTCATCAATTTTGCAACTAAAGGATTCAATCATTTTTCCATAGTATGCCCCTATATATATCTCTATGTCAAAATATTCTTTGTGATATTCCTAGGATAAGTTGTCATGGAGTCCCATGAATTTTGAGATCACTTCATCATTTTTGAATAAATCAAGAATCAATGGTCCTTGTTGGTCCATGCCAATAAGTTGCAGGTATACCAGGTGTAGTTTAGTGGGATGATTTCTTGGAACAAATGATGTAATGGATATCATGAGTAGGGATTTATTTTCAAATAGGTTACCCATATCAGGGGGGAAATCATCTAAGGTCATGTCACACGGTGTAGGTAACCAAGAGGAAGCCTCGACCAGTTTAATAGAAGTACCTTTGCCAATAAGGGTAATCTTGCTAGTAGTACAACCTAAACTAGGATTCTTTAATCGTTTCTTAGGAATGATAGGTTCTAGCAAGCCATTGCCATTTTGTCCCAGTTTATCATTCTTGTTCTAACCCATTCCCTTCATGAGTTGCAAGCCTTTATTATCATCTTCCATAGGAAGAGCAGGGATAGGTCATTCATCCTGATAGAGGAGTTTAGAGATGTCCTCCTCATTGACATCTTCTTGATTTAGATCCCCCCATTTGGTGAAGGTAGTAGCTGCCATCTTGATTCTTTTGGGGTCTTTGGTGCTAGATGTAGGTTTCTCATGGGATTGAGGAGAAAGAGGTAATTCTCCTAAGATATTTAGGTATCCTTTAGGAGCTTATAATTCCCACAACCATCATCTTGGATTACTGCTTTGAGCTTATAATTCCCACAACCATCATCTTGGATTACTGCTTTGATGTCAGGAATTTTCTGCACAATGGGTGTATTTCTTGCTGAGGTAGATGCAAGAGATGACGATCAAAAAATGAGGTAGATATGGATGTAGGCCCTTCATTATTTTTAGGCACTTGGGGGATCTTATATAACCTAGCCTCAAGATTTTAACAGTAGTAAAAAGGTTCAGGATCTCCATAGATGGTAATTTCTCTACCTTTGAAAGGAAACTTGACACATTGATGGTAGGTTAAGGTGACGACTTTTAAGGTATGGATCCATGGTCAACCAAGCAATATGTTGTATGAAAGATCAAGATCTAGCACTTGGAAAGTAGTTTTTGCAATTATGGGTCCCACTTGAATGGCTAATGCAATGATGTCTTGTGATACCTGCTCTTGGTTGTCATATGCCTTGATGGTGGTACTCTTTGTTTTCTCAATGGTATCTTTTGAGTAGCCTTGGTCTTTGATTAACTTAAGGTACAAATATTCAGACCAAAACCTCCATCTGCTAAGACTCTTTTGACCTTATTTTTATGAATATAGGCCTCGAGGTGTAAATCACAATTATGAGATGGTTGTGATGGTAGGTCTTTCTTAGAAAATGTAAGAAGATGATTGGTAAGTGACCTACCATAGCTAGAAACTAATCTCTATCATTATCCTTGGGGAAAAATGACTCCGATAAGGATTTCTCTAAGATTTCTCTATGTGTGGTAGATATTCTTCATAGTACTAAGATTGATATTTGTGTGGGGATCTTCTTAAGCTGGTCTAGGAGATTATACTTGCTGGGATTTGATGTTGGCAAAGCAAGTTGTGCCCTAAACTAGGATGGGACTCCTTGGATAGTGACCTTTCCATGCCATGTGGTGACTCCACACTCGACACTAGGTCCTTTTATGGTGGTGACCGCAATAATGCTATCAAAGGGTACGACCAAATTTGAATAGCTATGCTGCACATTTTTGTAATCCTTAGCTTTTCCATTGTTGTTCCCTTTGTTAAGATCTATCATAGGGTTCTTGTATATCTTGAGATCCTGATTCCTAGCTGGTACTTCAATAAAGATGGTGTCGTTCTCTATGAGATCTTAGATAATGTTCTTGAGTCTCATGCAATTCGCAGTTTTGTGTCCTTTGATTTTATGAAAGTTGTAGAGATCATTTTCATTGTACCAGGATGGTTTCTCTTGCGGTTCTTGGTAATTTTCAAAGTTCAATAATATTATCAGATTTGATTCTACCAACTTTTTCATGATGGTTTCGATGGGTTCAGATAACTATTTGTACTTGCGCTTGGGATTGTTGTTCCTATTGGTAGTTCACCTTTGTTGCATCTCAATGTTGTCGATTTAATTATTCTAAGGGGGTGTTGTTTGTTGCACAGTTGGTTGAATGTTAGCAACTTGATTGTTGTTGGGTCTAGGTGCACTTAGGACCACCTTAGCATCTACCACACTATCATTTATCACATTTTTGTTTTTAGCCCAAACACGAGGTTTGTCATTTGAAATAGGTGATGGGCAGTTGTAATCCTAATTATTTCCCTATAACATTAAAGCTCGTTCAATGTTAAGGGCTCGACAGACAAGCTCATCATAAGATGCGATGCACTGTATTTTCAAGTGGAATGAGAGATCAGGATCCAGATTGGCTATAATGATTCCTACTTTTTCTTCATGATGAAGGGTCCACTTGCTCTTACTAGATTTTTGTCTCCATCACTATAAGAAATTGATGAAAGATTCTCCTTTGGTTTGTTTGAGAGTGTAAAACTCTTCTAGACTAACATCCATGTCAAGATTAAAGGAGAAGTGGTTAATGAATTGATTAGTAATTTCTTGAAAAAATTTAATGTGAGGAGATAGATGAGAGAACCAATTCATAGCAGGACCTGTTAAGCTTCGAGGGAATAGATGCATTAGATATGAATCATTATAAGCTACCTCCATACACATGACATTTAATTATTTGACATGGTCTACATGACTTCATCTCCCTTTATATTTATTGAATTTGGGGATCTCAAATCCGGGAGGGAATGATATCATTGCAATTTTTTGGTCAAAGGGATAAGGACATAGGTTCTATGTATGGGGATTCTTTGTCTTTCCCATTGAAAGGTCCTGCATTTCTTGGAATAGCGCCTTGAGTTTTGAAGCTAGATTATCTTGTTGATTTGGTGGAGGAACATATGATGAGATGAGGGATAAGTTGTTTATGGGACAGTGTGTTGTATGGTGTGTATGGTGGAGTGAGATTATGTGAAGGTGATTGAAGTGTCGGTGTGTATGTTCCTAGAAAGTTTGGATTGGCAATGTTCTATTGGGGGTTATAGTAGGAACTTTTTTGTTGATATTGGGCATACTATTGAGCTAATAAGGCTTGTTATTGTTGTGCCACAAGGGCTTATTTTTGGGCTTGTTGTTGCTACTATGTCATGATGGCTTGTTTTTGTGCTTGTTATTGTTGTTGTGCCATGATGGCTTGTTGTTGGGCTACTAATAATGCTTGATAGGCTTGTTTTTGTTGTGTTGCTAAGGATGATTGATAAGCTTGATGATGTTGTTGTTGTGAGGCTAAGGTTTCTTCTTATTGTTGTTGTTGTTGTGCGGCTAAGGTTGCTTCTTGTTGTTGTTGTTCCTGTGTGGCTAAGGATTCTTATTGTTAGTGTTGGATGGCTTGCTAATAAGCTTGGTGTGCTTGCTGTAAGGCTAAATTATGATTTTGCAATATAGGACCAGTTGGTTGTTGGGAAATCTGTGATGGATTGTGGGTGTGGATTTTTTGGATGGGTTGTGAGTTGGTAATGAGAGGCTGGGAGTTTCCTTGGTTCAACATTCCTTACAAAATGGTGGATTGAGACGGAGGAATGTAAGTTTGAGATCCCATTTGATTTTTCATGGTGAAGGGGACCATGGGGAAGGATGTGGATGTTGTCATTAGATTTTTGAATGATGCTAACATGCTAGGACCTTGATTTAATTGATTGAGAATATTCCCTTGATTGAAGTTTAGGGGATTTCCTTGTACTTGAGATATGATCAAGGTACTTCCATGGTACACAGGGTTCATTCCCAAGGTGTTGGTTTGAGTTGGATCTATGATAGATGAATTGGTTGTGTTTTGTGATGACAACGATATAGATGAACTTGCATGAGGATTGGGTAAAGATGTCCCTATTTTCATTGAGGGTTGACTCTATGATACAATATGGACATTCCCTTGTGTAATACCTTGAGATAATTGGTCTATACTACTTTGTGTGATGGTGGGCATATTAGTGGTACTCATGGATGTAGATGACGATGGGTGTCCCCGATAGGTGGAGTTTATGATGGAATAGTGAAGGTCAAGAGGTTTATGTAGTTTTTTGAATTTTTTGGGGACTCGAGGGGCACCAAAGGTAGGTGTCCAAGTGGTTGTTTGAGGTGGAGGATTGGTATCAAGAGTACGCACAAGTGTACTACTTTCAAATGGAAGAGTCAGACCAAAGTCCTTAGCAAGACTGGTCACAAGACTAGGAGTAGATGTTTGATTTATCCTTGATGGTGGAGTGGTGAAGCCTTGTGCTAAATTTTGAGCCATAAATGATTGAGAAGTAGGAGCTATGTTTTGAAAGGCTTGATTCTCCATGAGTTCCTCCCTTGTAAGCTCAAAGGGATTGTTTTTGATGTCTTCAATTTCATATGGTCTTGTCAGAGATGATGGTTGTTGTGATGGAGTGACTTAGCTTCTTGGGCCAAATTCTAGATGATTTGGATTACTTGAAGTAAAAGCGATTTTAGTTTTCTCCATAATTATCTTATATTTTGAACTCGTTTTTACCATAAATTTTGGGTCACTAATGGGAGAGTTGTGTTGAGATTTATACTGTTTGAACTCTCTAGTTGACTCAAATCTAGGTAAAAGGGATGCTCTAAGTCTTTTTGGAGCAATGATAATAATGGGGAATGAAAAGATGGGTGATATGGAAAAATTATCTTTGCAATCATTTTGGGACAACAATTTTGACTTAAGTTTGATGTTTTGATGTTAGGATAAAGGATTTTTGTGAACTTGAGAATCTTTAGGGTAGATTCATGACCTTCAAGATAAACTAGTTCAAGGATGATAACTAACTTAACTAGGTGCATGGAAAAGGATACATTTCACATACAACTTTGCAAAGTTAGAGGATGGTTTGATTTGATACTTAAGTCAAAAGATGTGGTGTGTTTGAAAGTTTTGCAAATATAGGTGAGATAAAGTATGAAATTTTGATGAAGGGATAGATGAAATGTTTGACCCAATGCTGACTTAGAATGAACCTATGTTCTCCAAGACCACGGTAGTGAGAATGATGTTAGACCCCTAAAATATTCAAATCCTAAAGACCCAATGTTGACTTAGATGAGAGAATAAATGGGGATGTTTGAACCTATTCTCCATCTCCTAGCTCGAGCATAGTAGTTTCTTAACAAATGAATATGATTGCGGCAAAGAATTACAATCCTCTTCCTACCAAAATTTGAGTTATGATATCTATGTTTGTGATGAGAGGATGCAGGTTTTACTTTATGGACTTTGATTATATGATGGATCATTCAGATAGGTTGATTATCTTGAAAAATATCTATATTTTAACCCATAAAGAACGCATACACATCTGGATGCCTTCTTAGTGCCCATTCATAAAAGTTCACCAAAAAATTGTTTCTGTAGGTATAGTGCTGAAGTACAGTTTTTTATTGCTCTCGAACTAAGGTGATGAAGTTTAAAATGATGACCAATGGACCTTGTTTTGGGGATTTTTATTTTGTTTGAGATCATTAGAGAAGAAGAAGATACTTATTTCCATGCGGGAGGTGGTAATATGGGCCTTCTAGCCAAAATATCCGCTCTTCGTTCTTCTTTATCCAAGATAGTTGCAACAATTCTCTATTGATTGGATGTTTCCTTTGTTTCAAAAATGAAGCTTTTCAAATTACCAATAATATCCATTTGTTGTCCCTCAATGTATTCAAAGTTTGGTTGAATGATAGAACATGCAAGGTTGGGTTGTAAAACAAGAGTGTTTAGTCTCCAAATGGTCATGTGGGATTTAATTGTGTCAAGTTTATCTTACTTAAATGAAATGATTTTACAAAAAATCTTCTTGATTAAGTTTCCAAACTAAATATTTATGTCAAAAAAATCATAACTTTCACAATTTCCATTCCATGAAAATCATGATATTAGAGCCACAATTTCCTATGTTGTCTTTGGGAAATATGGATTATGATTAAGTCAAGATATTTAGAATTCGCTAAGGATAGAAACCCTTAGGAAAAGTAGTAATGTCAAAGCTAAATCAAGAGGCACCAATATTTAAACCAAAATCACTACATGAACAAGAGAGGAAGAAGCAAAAATTTGAACTTAGAAAAACTAAGTTTTTTTCCAAAAGATAACTCTCCAAAACTCAATTTCCGAGCTCAAAAGAAAAGTATAGAAAAAAACCCCCAAACTGCATCATACTACATGAGAAAAGTAGAAACTTTTTCCCTCCAAGATTTCCATCCAATAAAGCCTCAAAATCAGGCTCCATATGCTTTAAAACTAAAAAAAACAAACTCAGTTTATTGCTACCTTTTGGATCTCACCTAGAAAAAATAGAAATTAAGTTATTGGCCACCCTTCCTTGCTTTGACTAAATTGCTAAAAATAGCAAAAGGTCAAAGCAATTTATAAAAAACATTGCTTTTACCTCTACTTTACAATATTTGTAGTTTTAAATTGCCTATCTTATAATTTTTTCCAATTCAAGATTTCTAGGAAATCTTTGCAAAAAATGATTATATCGAACTCTATTACAAATGATTTTTCTTGATAAAATAATAAAAATATTGGATGAATATCTATTATTGATTTCTATAAAATCAATAAAAATAATAATAACAATACCTAAGCATACCAATGTTTGATTTTTATTAAGGTATAACCATTAAAAATAAGTAAAATTCCCTAAGGTATTTTAGACTTTGAAATACAAATTAAATGCCTAACCCTAAAGACCTAGGCAAATAATACTAAAATAAACCTTAAAAGGTTGACCTAGGTTAATGAAATATGCTTAAAATACATTACCAAGGGATAATATTGAAGGCATTGAAAACTTAATTCAATTTGATAAAGCACTTAGCTCGAATTAGTGCAACAAAGGGAAAACCCTAAAACAAAACTCGAGCCCCTATCATTTCGACCCATTTTAATTGTGGCTTTGGCCGAATTTTGAAACTTTGGCTTTACACTAACTATCATGAGAGAGCAAGGTTTTGATGCTTTTGAACCCTCCATTTGAGCCTTCTCCATCAATTCTTGATGCACTTGATCTCCCTCGTCGATGGTAAGCTTTTCTTGTTTGCATTTTGATACATTTTGTCTCCATTTGAATGATAAAATCGGTCTATAGGCCACATCTACCACTATGATTATGATGTTCTTCCTCATACTTGTTCTTACTATTGATATTTTTTTCTCCTTGGCCACCATTGACGCTTCCATCATGAGTAACTGAAGCCATATGCATGCAAGTTTTGAAGGACATTTTCACATCAAACCTGGTTAAGCTTCATCCCCTTTATTTTGTGCACTTCTTTTTTAAGTAGGCTTAACCTGGGCTCAATTTGAAATAACGAATCTATGAATGGATGGTAGAAATGAATAATTTTTTGGGCTTGATTTTCATGTACAAGTTGTGACCATACCTTGTATTCCTTCATTTTTTGCAAGAAGTGGACCCGTTTCTATGTGACTCTCTTCTCGAAACCCTAGATGAGTTTGATCTTTGATTGGGCCTCAAGCTCCATCTGGCATCTCTGTTATTTTTGAATGTTATCAAACCATGGGGTTTGAACCCTCATTATCTTCTTCAATACTTGCATCTTTTCTCAAAATGAGCTCGACCCATGATGTAAAATCATCTACATTTACACTCTTGGTGAAAACCCCAAGTGGGTATGCGGTATTTTTTGAAAATATGTTGCTTTAAAGAACATGACCTCTCTAGGCCGTGGCCATGGTTCATATTCCTTCATTTTCTAAAAGACATAATCACTATTAGGTTCGACCCATGATGCAACCTATAATAAAACCCTCACAAAAAAGATCTTTTCCTTCTATAACGTGTACTTTCAATGCAAAACCCAAATGGGTGCTCCCACTATGAAAAGAACTCCATCAAGCTATGACCATTAAAGATTAAAATTGGATATCCTAAAGGATTGACATAACTGGAAATTTCCTTCATTTTGTATTATGAGCAATTTTCTGAAACTAGTTACCAACCCTCAATACTTAAGATTACTTCCTGTAGCAGTATGTCCCCTTGTACTGAATCATATAATTTTTCTGAAAAACTAAACACTGCATTCTTACATTATTAAAATGATGTTGTCCCTTCATTTGATTTTGTAATGAAAACTTTGCTCTTACTATTTCACCTTGGCTCCAGAATGTTGAAAAGAATAGAACAACACAATTATCCTTTATAATTTTTCCTGTAGAAAAAGATATCATGTAGCTCCATACTTGATAGAAACTATAGCTTTATGCTTCTCTTCATGCATTTTTATAATCTCTCAGGTAGAAAATGTTGATGAATCAATCTTTTGCAAAGAAATATTTTCTTGAAATATAATCACTTGATGATGATGCTTAAAGCCTCTTGATTTCACAATTTTGATTTGTGGATTCCATATGTATGCTTGTTCACTATCTTTAAACAATGAAATACTTACTGCACTAGTTAATGAAGAACTCAAAACAACATAAATATTATGAGTAAATCATATGTGGGAGCCAGAATGTATTTCGAAACTGGAAGCGTTAAATTCCTTTGATGTATTTCATTTAGCTTTGAATTCAATTGAGCTCTTGTTTACTCATAATCCCCATTTCAATTCTTTCAAATTTGACTGCTATGAGTAGCCAATGGTCTTAATGTTTTCATGATTGATAATTTTTTCACTCCTTCAGTGAATGCCTTATGTGAGCATGGTGAATGTATTTACCTCCTCATAGCCCCACTTGGATGTTGAGGGGTAGTATGTCGAGCTCAACCCCTGTGGGAGCCCATTTTACACCACATGCTTTATGATATTAAAAAAAATCAGCAACATGGATTTTCCTATACCTACATAGGAAGCAAACAATGTTAGCATAAAAATAATGAAGCTTAAAGATTCCATAATGTTGCACTTGTAGTCCTTATTATACTCTTTCTTATTCACTCAGCTGATTCAATGTGTTGTAAGGAATGAATTATATCTTAGTTGGTAGAGCACATAGTGTAGTCCATATCTGGAGCTCTAACAGTCCCTTTTCCATGATGTAGGTTCACTTAAAAGCGGTATCAAGGATGGGACAACTGCAAGGAGATTAACTAGAGATCGACAAACAAGAAATGATGGATATGCTCTATGTTATCTACTTCCTTTATTTTACCTTCAGTTATATAATTCATTTCTTGTAATGTATTATTCTGGCTATCTCCATCGCTTGTGTGGGATATTTAGTTTCTCTTTTACACTTCTATTAAAAATAAATGTAACAATTGCAATTTTGTACCATTCATTTGTATTTGCAAAACAAATGAAATACTGTAATATGAATGAAGTTTGTAAAATAAATGAAAGAAATAATTATGATTAATCATTTATGCATTCTCTTTTGTACTTCATTTATGCTATAAGGCATTGAATAATAACTCTGAAACTTGGCCTACTTAATAATTGCAATCCAAAACTGAACCTTGATAAAAGTTGATACAAACAGAAATTAAACTGAAAGCTTCACTTTAAAATGAATCAAAACTAAATAGCTTTTCCAATTGAGTTGTAAAAAATTGGTAACATTTTGGTGATTTGTACTGAATGCTTGCCTGCTAAGCATTTGACCAGTTTCCTTAAATACCGCCATTGGGCGTGAAGTCATAACCTGCCCCTCTCAAACTCAGAAACTCAAACTGTAACACTCCAAACATCAGCAAAACAAAAATGAACAATACTGAAAGAAAACTAACAGGCCCTAACGACCAACCAAACATGCACAACAACACTTAGGGAAAAAAAATACTAAAATGAAATGTGCCTTAAGCACTTATTTGTAGCAAAACAATTTTAACCTAGACTAACCAGTGAAGATGATTGTCTAAACAAAGTCGTTAACCGGTTTTGCAAAGTAACTGCCTTTTTTGACCAATTGAGGATTCTCTAATTTCTTGTAGACTCACAATAAGAGAAGAAAATAAAGAACATTGCCTTAAAATTGATGTAATACAATACAAAGATTACAACCAAAGGCACAAATATTGTGAAATTGATCAAACATACCTCTAGCTTTCCATGAATGGATGGGTTGAATCTGGTGCTCTTCGGCTGCAATCTCATTCATGGGTGCACTGATAGTCTGATGCATCTCATTGGAACCCTTGTTGGCCAAATCCCTAATAGGGCATCTTCTTGAAAGGATGAAATCTAAACTTCTATTATTGGTTCCTTGCTAGTTATCTATTATTTCAATCTCATTTTCCCGATTGAGATCATCTTGAAAAATAGTGTCATGCTCTTGCCCCACTTGGATAGTGTATGCATGTATCCTAACTTCTTGACTATCTAAATTAGGGATGCTCTCATTTATCTACCCACTAAAAATCCTTTGTTTGAATGGATTTCTTCACTTTGCTGATCACATCTTGACAACTTCATTAGTTCACATACATTCTCCTCGTCATTATTAATACACAAAGGAAACACCTCAAATAAATTAATCAAACCTTGGGTTTGGAAATCCTCCTTTGTCTTCTCAAGCTGTTGTTTAACACTTTCTCCCTTGGAATATGGTTGCTTGACATCTAAGCTTGAAACAAAAGTCTCGAGGTCATCCCAAAACATGTCATCTTCATTCTCATTTCCATTTTCTTGTGAAGGGAGACTGCTCATTACCTTATTACAACCCTTTTGAGGTATCAGAACACCAAAGTTTTGAACCTCTTCTTGTTGTCCTAGAGCCAGTAGGGGTGTGACCTGATGTATGCATTCTTCATCATCCAAAAAAATGAATGATGGTGGACATGGATGGGTTGGTGGGATGTTTGGATGTAGCCATTTTTATTCTCCAAACTTGGAGTAATGGATGATGGATGTTGGATTTTTGATAGCGTTTGGAACCAACAACTTTATATGAAGATTTTGAAGGAGGTGGACATGTATTATAGGTGGGAGTCCTCTTGTGATGTGGCTCCACATTTTGATTGACTTTTGGCATATTTTCTTTTCCTAATTCATTGTTTTCTTGACTTGACCCATTTTGTTTTGGGATCCATTTTAGCTTCATTTTTCCACTTGTATTTTTTATTGATTCCATGGACTTTGACATGTGATTTTGGATTTTAGATTTGTAATACTTTTGTTGGTTCCAAATGGAAGTTTTATTCATGATGGAATGATGGTTTGGGGTGTGGAGGGAAGGGGTATTGGCAACAATATTATGACAAGGACTACTCATGACACCCATTTTGATGTTTGTATTAGATAAAGTTGCCCCCAATATCGAGGAGGGACCACTAACATCATTAGATTTTCTGACTGAGGAGTAGCCAAGACCTTGGTGTCTGTAATTTGCCTGAACTTGTATTGGTTCAATAATTCCTTGCTCATGTAGGCCTAGTCATTTTCCTTGATAATGCATGTTCTGACAGATTTTGTTGGCAATGGGATACTTGTTACTTTGGAAGCAAGATGTTAACCCATCCTTATTGTGGAAATTAATGCTTGAAATCTTCTCCTTTGTAAGAAATCTTGTTCCAAAAAAGATAGATGATCCTAATTGATAAGATGTTGTAGTTTCACTCACATGTTAGATAGATTTGTGATTAATATCTTCAGTCTGATTTGGTGACATGTCAGACTCCTAGGATTCTGCCAGTGCTTCAAAGTCTATGTCAAAACCATCTTCATGGTCATTGTCATAGAGCCCACTGAATTCAGGTATAGCTTGATCATTTGCAAATATGTCCATGCTAGGAGACTCTTGTTCTAGTGGTAGATCATATATGTGTCTCATTGTTGGGAGTGTCAATACTTGATGTTTGGATAGGGCCATCTTCAAGTTTTTGATCGTGACTGGAATAGAGGTCAAGGATTGGATCATTTTTGACTTCTTGATCAAAGATGGGTGCATTTTGAATGTCATGATTGGAAATAAGATCTTGACCAAGGATAGGGTCATCTCGAATGACATGGTTGTGGATGGAATCTTGACCAAGGATAGGTGTCTTTGGTATGCCATTATTGTCTAGGAGGACTTCTTGAATCAATTTAAAGATAGGGTAATGGGATGGACTACTTTGATCTTGACATGATGATGATGTTATAATTTTGGGCTTTGGACTTGCCTCTTGACATGTATCCTCAAGTTTTTGAGATGGGATGGGACTTTGGATACTATGACTAGAAGTGTTTTCATGACCAAATGTTTTTTGAGCTGGAGTGTCTTGGAATGGATTGGTGTATAATGGACTAGGATAGGATGTGGATACTTGGAAAGGGTTTGTGTATGAAGGAATAGGTTGAGACTGTATGAAGGACTAGAATGAGATGAAGGACTAGAATAGGACATGGATAAAGGACTAGGATATGACGTGGAGGCTTGGACTTGGTTGAGGGATGATGGGCTAGGATAGGGCATGAATGCATGACTAGGATATGACGTGGATAGAGGACTAGGATATGACATGAATGGAGGAGTAGGATATGATGTGGATGGAGGAATAGCATATGATGAGGAGACTTGGAAGGGATGAGTGTATGATGGATTAGGATTAATGAATGGTTGGCTTCCCTTGTCAAGGTTAGGGTGGGTAATGAAATTTTGTTGTGACTTAGTGTTGTGGATGGTGTTAGGGGACTCTTGATAGTAGATGGATAGCGGACCGGGACTCATGGATTGTTGGTAAGATGGATAGATGGATGGAGTACTAGAGGTTGAGGTGAATTTGGACTTGGATTGGAGGTATAGCGTTTTGAAGTCCCTAGCCAGTTGTGCTTGACCATTACTAATGAATTGGCATTCAATTCGACTAGCAAGCATGTCATAGTGACTTGAAGACATGATGGTGGATGGAATGAGACTAAGACTATGCAGAGTGATAATGAAGACAAAAAGGGATGGAAAATGCAAAGTGGTAATGAGTGCCTTATGCCAAATGACCTTTAGGAAAGGTATTCTAACCACTCAAAGTTTGGCCAATGTCTCAATTTGGATTGTCAAAGGACTGGTTTGAAGGATAAAGTGACAAGATGACAAAATGACAAGCTGAGGTTTCCACACTAGACTTATGAGTTGGAAGTAGCTCACCTAAGGACAATGACTAAGGACTGATTGGTTTTGACTTGGTCCAATGACAATGTATTTTTGAGACAATGGTTTGACAAAGGAAGGAAAGTTTGCCTATCCCAAAGGTGTAAATTTGAGGACTTAAGACTTTTCCTATGAAGATGAGGATGAAGAATTGCAAGCTAAATGTAAATGAAAACATGGATGACTTAGACAAGTGTTGGTTTTGGTTTGGACAGAGGCTACTGGAATAGATGCCAGGAAAAAAATTGTTTGCAAAATTTTGGCCTCGGGTTTTGACACGAATAATGTTTTCCCAATTGATAGGAAAATGCATTGCTTAAGGTTTCAAATGTGTTGCAGTATCAAATGCATTGTTCTAAGCAGAAAATGCATTGCAAAATAATCCTATGCGTCTCATAATCTAGCAAATGTGTTGCACAATAACAGATGCATTACAAGATTCTAACAGGTCTGGAAAATATGGCACTAAGAACTGCAAATGCGGCTCGACAGAGGAAATGCGTTGTTTTAGATGGCGATTACGACTTGACAGAGAAGATGCGACTCAAGAATACGCAATTGTGGTTCTAGAACTATCGATTGCGACTCAAAATGCCGAATGCGGTTAAGAAAGTGTCGATTGCGACACAATATGGCAAATGCGGGTTGATACTACACAAATGCGGTTTAGGATACCGAATACAGTTTGATACTGGAAAATGCGACACAGTATAGCAAATGCGATTCAAGATTATTCAATTGCGGCCCATCAGAGCGAATGCGACTCAAGATACTTCAAATGCGACCCATTAGAGTGATTACATCGCATGAAGCAAATTTTGGGAAAAAGAAAATAGTTTGGCCGATTTGACAAGTTTTGGACCCAGATTGTTGATGTACCAATTTATTGAAGTTTGTTTGCAAACAGTAGGAAAACACATAGAAATTATAACATTGAGTGTATGTTCAAGGTTCAAGCATGACCCTTTTCTGTTTGCACTGGTATTTGAACAAAAAAGACACTTCAAGTAGACTCACTCTTAATAGTCAAAAGGTCATCATAACAATCACAACCCATAGCTTAAAATCGCATCGACTCACACAACCATGTCACCCCCTAGAGGGCACCCATGTTTTTGTCTTTTCCAGGTGCATACTCAAGGTGACAGAAGTGGATACCGAATCCCCTGAGCAAACAATCCATGGTGATTATATGGTGAGTGTCTTGGGGGGAGATTCTTCCCTCCCCTTGCACTGTAATTGAAACAATGTTCGGATACTAACACGACTGGCTTCTACACTATGGTTCTTAGTCAAGGTTTCCGTTCGACATGGCAATAGATATACTCCCTCAGGAGACCTCCCAATATTTAGAAGAAAGACTTTGGGGGTGGTTATCTTGCCTACTGCCGTTGAATATGGGTTTCCCCAAAATTCACATTTGATTATAGTGGGTTGGAAAACTTGGCTTTGGTTGTTCCCACTTAGGTCGTTCCCTAGGGTGAGTGCTTTTTCCAACTACGGCATGCCTTCTAAAGGTTGTAAGAAAACATGAAATGCATAAATATAAAAATGGATAAGTCTGGCTTTTTGATCACCCAATAAAGGGGAGAACATATACCTATTATCCAATCAAACACAATAGACAAATTGTTTAGTTTTTAAACCCAAATGAAGATTTTCTACTCTAAGTGAAGATATTGCTTCACAAAAGCATGGGGTTCATTTTAACCAAACAAAAATAAAATGTGGTGACTATCCTAGGATTGATAAATTCTAATTAAATTAAATGTCTATCCTAGGATTGATAAATTCCAACTTCAATTTCTATCCTAGGATTGATAAATTCCAACTTAAATGTCTATCCTAGGATTGATAAATTCCCATTAATGTGTCTATCCTAGGATTGGTTCATTTTAACCCCATAAATTAATCAATTACTGGCCGCAGATGCGTCAGATCCAGATTACAATTCAATAATGAAGTTTAGCAGTCATTTGCGACGCATAATGGAAGATGCGGCTTGGGATCTTGTATGCGTTGTAGTAGGTCGTATGCGACGTGAAATATTGTATGTGGCTTGGGATGTCTAATGCGTCATTAGAGATCTCACATGTGGTGCATCAGGTCGTATGCGTCTTTCACGAGCGCAAATGCAGCTCGACAGAGCACTCGCGTTGTTTGAGATTGTGGTTGCGTCATTCTATACCCTATACCTGCAAAACAAAAATCCAAAGCTGTACGAAAAATCTGCAAAAACGTGTTAGATTGTCAGGTTCACCAATGTAACATAGGAAAATATTCAAATTAGTTTCATTAAAACAAACAAAATCAAACCTAAGTAATCAAGAAAGAACAAAGGAGGAAATGACGAAAACAAATGGAAAGATCTCACCAAATGTATTCAACCTCCATGAATCACCTTCCTTGCACCTTCTAGCTTGCTGCAATATGTGTTGTGCCCTCAGATTTCTTTGTGAGAAACTATGATTATGACAAGACCTAGCAAGTGTTGAGGGATTTGATCTAAAATGCAAGTAAGAAATTAATCTCTACATGCAATGTAAAATCTGCAAAAGACAATGTTAGATGAAAAAGAAAGAAGAGAAGAAGAAGAAGACTCAATAGATATTAAGAGATCCCAAAATGAAGACAAAATTGACATTTTATAGAAAATAAAATTTTGGATGGACAGATGAGATGAGAGATTTAGAAATGCCCTAGAATCAATGGTTAAGATTCAAAATGGCAACTCTCAATTAGGGTTAGGGTAAAAATCCCCAAATGTGTGGACAAGATTTAATTTAAAAAATCAAATCAATGGCAGAGAATAAATGTGACATTGAGATGAAATTAGTAAAAATCAGGAAGATAAAGATTGAACAAGAAGAAGATATTTAGAAAATCAAGTTATTTTAGAAATAACATACTTTGTGGAGAGAAATGCTATTTTGAAATTAATATTTTAAATTAATTCAAAAAATATGAATTCATGTGACAGTAAATAATAATAATTTAAAATTATTTACTTGGAAAGAGGGAAGTTGCCAATTTAAATAAAATGCTTTTATTTAAATTTAGAAAGAAAATCAATAAGGCAATTTAATAATTAAGATTATTCAATTTTGGAGGAAAATTAGAAAGTGGGTAATTTTAAATATGATTCTATTTAAAATTAGAAAGAAAGTTGGAGAGAATAATAATTAAATAAATAATAAGAATTTATTTAATTATGAGAAGACATAAATAATTAATGACGTATTAATTAAATAAATAAAGAATATTTATTTAAATAATCATGAGGAAGTAATAATTAAATAAATTTAGGAATTTATTTAATTATAGAGTGACATAAGCAATTAGCGACATGTTTAAATAATACATGCAATTTATTTATTTAAATAGCTAGGAGGAATAAACTATGTGAATTAATTAAATAATTAATAATTATTTAATTAATAGTTGACAGTAGACTATAGGACATAATTAAATATTCTAATTATGTTGAGATGAAGCATGATATAGAAGAATGTGGTTTTTGGGTCTAGGCCATTTTTATGTGTCTAGACTATCTTGACTAAAAATTGGAATCTCAACTTCAGGAGTATACAGAGGTTCGCTTTGTCTAAAGCTTGGGAATTGATTCTTACAAACCTCTTCTTGCACAAGTTAGTTTGGGACTACTAGAGTAGCTTGGATTTAATGCCTTTGTGCCTCCAAGTCTTGCTCATAGAGATAGGCCTAGTAAGCCATATCCTTCTATTGTTGATTGAACTCATGGTGCTTCTTGATCTCCTCTACTTGTTTCATGAAGTCATGCAACATACCCTTTATGTTCGCAATCTCCTCCTGCTGATATATCTGATTTATTTGGCTCTCTATTTCACTCATCTCCCTTTCGTAGCTCAACCTTAGATTTTTGAAGCTCAAGTCTTCAAAACTTTGGGGCTGATTTTGAGCATATGAAGGCTGAGGTGGATGCTGGGTAGGGGCAGGTGGGTGGTAATTATAGTGTGCA
Source organism: Sequoiadendron giganteum (assembly GCA_007115665.2). NCBI lineage: Eukaryota > Viridiplantae > Streptophyta > Pinopsida > Cupressales > Cupressaceae > Sequoiadendron > Sequoiadendron giganteum. Next base: position 168,718,131 of record CM021100.1, on the reverse strand, counting down.
TGCTGGTTTTGAGAAGCCAAGGGATTGAAGCCAATAGAATGATTATGCTAGTATGACTGATATAGAGATGGATAAGCAGGGCTTTCGTGATATGGCAAATGATATTCATATTGCCTATAAAGATTTGACATTTTTTCTCATGTAATAGCTGAAAAATAGAGTGAAAATATGATTCAATGTCCTACTAGTGCTTAGGTTTGCTTGCAAAACCAATGAATGGAGTCACAAGGTATGCTATTTATTTTTTACCTCAAGAAGGTTCAAACTCTGCTACACATACCAAAACAAAAAAGAAAATTATGTTTAAGCAGACTAAACTTAGTTCAATGTCCCACTAGGCATGCCAAAAACTATTATCAATCAGGATTGCACCCTAGCTAATTTTGAATTAACTACCCTGCTGAAACATGGAAACACTCTCAGATCATGGGTTATCTATAACGAGAGTGAATCTCTAGAGTTGGTTGGTTCCCCTAGCAGATCACCTAATTCTAAATGATTTTCTGAGGTAAAGGGAAAAAAGATAAACTAGAATTTAAAGCTCTAACTTAATATGATTCACCAGAACTTAATGATGACTTTGATATTCTACCCACAAACAGTCCTTAGAAAATAAAAATAACTTCACAATATCTCATGAATACCCAGCACATAATTGATTTGCATGAAGGTTTAGATTCAAACACAACATACAACTTGCATTGTATGAACTTTCTGTACCAGTAATCTGCAATAATAGGACATAAAAAGGATCTATAAACAAAATCACAATGGAAACATCATACTAAGATTGAAAAAGAGACAAAAATTGGAGATAAGAATGCTAAATTTATTAAATTGAAGGAGTATGCCAAAGTCTGAGTACAAATACTAAGCTTTCAAAAACTCTTTGCATGAACAAGAGAGGAAGAAGCAAAAGTTTGAACTTAGAATAACAAAGTTTTTCTCCAAAATATGACTCTCCAAAACTCAATTTATGAGCTCAAAATAAAAACTAAGAAAAAATCCCTCAAAACTACATCATATTGCATGTGAAAAGTAGAAGCTTTCTCCCTCCAAGATTTCCATCCAATAAAGCCTCAAAATCAGGTTCAATATGCTTTAAAACTTTAAAAAAAAAACTCAGTTTATTGCCACCTTTTGGATCTCGCCTAGAAAAATTCAAAATTAAGTTATTGGCCACCCTTCCTTGCTTTTACTAAACTGCTAAAAATAGAAAAAGGTCAAATAAATTTATAAAAACATTTCTTTTACCTCTGCTTTACAATATTTGCAGTTTTAAATTACCTATCTTATGACTTTTTCCAATTCAAGATTTCTAGGAAATCTTTGCAAAAAATGATTATATTGAACCCTATTACAAATGATTTTTCTTCAAAAAATCATAAAAATATTGGAAGAATATCTATTATTGATTTCTAATTGATTTCTATAAAATCAATAAAAATAATAATAACAATACCTAAGCATACCAATGTTTTATTTTTCTTAAGGTATAAGCATTAAAAATAAATAAAATTCCCTAAGGTATTTTAGACTTTGAAATACAAATTAAATGCCTAACCGTAAAGACTTTGCAAATAATACTAAAATAAACCTTAAAAGGTTGACCTAGGTTTATGAAATATGCTTAAGGAAAAATACATTACCAAGGGATAATATTGAAGGCATTGACAACTTAATTCAATGTGATAAAGCACTTAGCTCGAATTAGTGCAACAAAGGGAAAACCCTAAAATAAAACTTGAGCCCCAAAATCTTCTGCATTTGCACTCTTGATGAAAACCCCAAGTGGGTATGTCGTATTTTGTGAAAATATGCTGCTTTAAAGAACATGACCTCTCCAGGCTATGACCATGCTTCATATTCCTTCATTTTCTGCAAGAAGTAATCACTATTGGGCTCAACCCGTGATGCAACCTATAATAAAACCCTCACAGAAAAGATCTTTTCCTTCTGTAACGTTAAATTTCAATGCAAAACCCAAATGAGTGCTCCCACTTTGAAAAGAACTCCATCAGGCTGCAACCATTAAAGATTAAAACTGGGTATCCCAAAAGATTGACATAACTGGAAATTTCCTTCATTTGGTATTATGAGAAATTTTCTGAAACTAGTTACCAACCCTCAATACTTAAGATTACTTCCTATAGCAGTATGGCCCCTTGAACTGAATCATATCATTTTTTTGAAAGATTGAACATTGCATTCTTACTTTATTAAAATGACGTTGTCCCTTAATTTTGATTGTGTAATGAAAACTCTGCTCTTCATATTTCACCTTGGATCCAGAATGCTGAAAAAAATAGAATAAAACTATTGTCCTTTATAATTGTTCCTGTAGAAAAAGACATCCTATAGCTCCATACTTGATACAAACTATAGCTTTATGCTTCTCTTCATGCATTTTTATAATCTCTCAGGTAGAAAATGTTGATGAATCAGTCTTTTGCAAAGAGATATTTTCTTGAAATATAATCACTTGATGATGATTCTTAAAGCCTCTTGATTTCACAATTTTGATTTGTGGATTCCATATGTATGCCTATTCACTATCTTTAAACAATGAAATACTTGCTGCACCAACTAATGAACAAATCAAAACAACATAAATATTATGAGTAAAGCATATGTGGCAGCAAGAATTTATTTCAAAACTGGAAGCGTTAAATGCCTTTGATGTATTTCATTTAGCTTTGAATTCAATTGAGCTCTCGTTTACTCATAATTCTCATTTCATTGCTTTCAGATTTGACTAATATGAGTAGCCAATGGTCTTAATTTTTTCATGATTGATAAATATTTCAATCCTTTTGTGAATGCCTCATATGAGCATGGCGAATGTATTTCCCTCCTCATGGCCCCACTTGGATGTTGAGGGGCAGTATGCCAAGCTCAACCCTTGTGGGAGCCTGTTTTACACCACATGCTTTATGATATTCAAAATAGATCAACAACATGGATTTTACTATACTTGCGCAGGAAGAAAACAATGTTAGCATAAAAACAATGAAGCTTAAAGATTCCATGATGTTGCACTTATAGTCCTTATTGTACTCTTTGTTATTCATTCAACTGATTCAATGTTTTGTAAGGAATGAATTATATCTCAGTTGGTAGAGCACGTAGTGTAGTCCATATTTGGAGCTCTAACAATCCCTTTTCCATGATGCAAGCTCACTTAAAAGTGGTAGCAAGGATGGGAAAACTACAAGGAGATTAATTGAAGACCAACACACATGCAATGATGGATATGCTCTATGTTATCTGCTTCCTTTCTTTTACCTTCAGCTGTATAATTCATTTCTTGTAATATATTATTCTGGCTATCTCCATGGCTTGTGTGGGACATTTATTTTCTCTTTTCCACTTCTATTGAAAAGAAATGTAACAATTGCAATTTTGTACCATTCATTTGTATTTGCAAAATAAATGAAATATTGTAATATGAATGAACTTTGTAAAATAAATGAAAGCAACAATTATGCTTAATCATTTATGCATTCTCTTTTGTACTTCATTTATGCCACAAGGCATTCAATAATAACTCTGAAACTCAGCCTAATTAACAATTGCAATGCAAAAATGAATCTTGATAAAAGCTGATAGAAATAAAAATTAAACTGAAACCTTCACTTTAAAATGAATCAAAACTAAATAGCTCTACCAATTGAGCTGTAGTAAGAAAATGGTAACATGGATCAAATGAATTCATTTAAATTTTATTTTTTGTATGTATTCCTTATTATAAGCTTCCCAAAAAGTATAATTTTAAATAAATTTAATTTGATTATTATATTTATTTTTAATTTCTTGTGAATGTAGGTTTTTCACTGAAAATCAAGCTCTTTATTCTTCACATGTGCGAAAATAGCATTTTATCAAAAATAAATCTGGAAAATATCTATGCACTAGATATTGATGTCCTTGATCCAACAAAAAAATATAATTGAATTTTGATACATACAAAAAAAGTTATGTTTTAGCTAGTAAATCATGTCTAAATTATAACTAGTTTGACTTTGAAACTTAATTAAGAAAAAACTACTAAATGAAATATTATGAAACCAATTCCATGCACTAGATATCATAGTTATGAATCTAAATTCGATTTTTTTTAGAATTTTATCCTTCGTAGATAATAATTTATGTGTTAGCGAGTAACACCACTCTTTAAAAATGGTATTTATTGTTGAAAACTAGTTTTCGAAGGAGATGAAAAAAACGTGTAATTTGATTCCAAATTTTTTAAAAAAATTATATTTAGAATTTACAGATAAAATGTTACACATCAATAGTTTGCATCATCTTCAAATTCCTCATGGTTTAGCCGCTATAGGTGCCTAAAAGTGAAGATTTAGTTTTAAGAGTTTAGTTCAATGTCCAGTTTGGCCAAAAATTATAAACCAGTATTGTGGGATCACCCTAGACAAAGAGCATATTTCCTACTGAGTATTCTATATCAAAAGCATTAGATTTTAACTATATAGATCTGTGTGGGCCTATGAGTACAAAGAGTCTACAAGGAGACTAGTATTTGAGGATGCTAATTGATGATTACACTAGAATGACTTGGGTTGCTTTTCTAAAAGAGAAGTCAATTTTTTTTGAAAATTTTAAAGCATTCAAGGCTCTAGTTGAGCATGGACCTGAAAGAACAATCAAAATTTTGAGATCAGATAGAGGTGGAGAATTCACTTTTGACTCGTATGGTGAATTATGTGAAGAGCATGGGATCCATAGGCAATTTTCTACCCCTAGGATTTCAAAGAAAAATGGAGTTGCAGAAAGGAAGAACTGGACTATACATGATATGGCTCGGAAAATGTTGAGTCAAGAGAATCTATTTGATATGTACTGAAGAGAAGCAGTTCAAACTATACTATATATTTTGAACAAAGTTCAAATTAGACCAAAGACTTACAAAACACTATATGAGTTGTGGAGAGGAAGATTGGCTTCAGTGAGACATTTGAGATTTTTTGAAAGTAAATGCTACATCAAAAGGGATGAAGAACACTTTGGTAAGTTTGATTCTATCTTTGATGAAGGTATTTTCTTGGTTACTCTATGACAAGAAAATATTACAGGTATTACAACAAAAACCTGAAGAAGATTGTGGAAAGTGCAAATGTAAGAATTGATGAAACTATTTGGTCTACTTGTACTCTGGAAGTAGAAGATGATGATGAACCAATTCACAACAGTGATGAAGATTCATAATCTATTACAAAGAATCTAGTTAAATAGGTTTAGAAGAATCACTCTAAAAACCAAATTTTATGAGATAAAGATAGTGGGGTTCAAACCCAAATGAGAATTGAGAAGGAAAATGAACAAGTACATTTTGCATTACTATCATAGATATAACCAAATACTTATGAAGAAGCAAACAAACATAAAAGTTGGATATAAGCTATGAAGGAAGAACTGAATCAAGTCAAGAAAAATGAAACTTGGCAACTGGTCCCAAACCTAAAGTGTTACATCCTCTCTAACTTAAACATGTTTATGACAATGAAATCATGGTCATTACGCTAGTTGCAAGTAACTCATTTTCATGTGAATGTGAAATTGAGTAGAAAATATTTTTTCTATATGTTGTAACTGTAAATGTGGTTGATTTTCTTTTATATGAGAAAATGTATGTGATGATGAGATTATATTTAAACATGTATATATATGTCGAGAATGGTCTAACCCTAGTCTTTTTGTCAAGTGGTCGTAGGATCATCAACACTCGAGGGGAAAGAGAAACATCATCAAGGAGAGGTCATGGTTAACAAAGGATCAATTTTATCATCAAACCTTGAGTTAGTGTAGGACAGTTGCATCAGAGTCATAGCCTTGTCCATAATTAATTTAATTTAATTATTTTTAAGCAAGTCAATTTAAATCATTTATCAATAATCCCCTTTTGAATTTGAGCGAGAAAATTCTTAGAATATATATTAGGAGATTTCAAATGGTTATAAAATATTAAATTAATAATAATAGCTATAATTCTAATGCCATCGATTTTAATATAAAAATATAAGTAAGGCTTAAAGTCAAAATTGGGAGTCGGTGAATTTGGAGGTGGTAACTCATGTCTTCTTGCCACCTCTTTTTTGAAATGTCCAAGATCATGGGGTAATCGACGAGGTTTCTTGGTCGATGTCTTGAGTTGTATAATCTAGTTTTTGGCTTTCTTTCAAGCTCTTCATTCCTCTCTCATTCGTAGTTTGTTCTCTCATTTTCTTGGCAATCGCATTGCGGGCATTCTCTGGAATCAAAATTCTTGTTAGCATTGACATTAAGCTAGTCTTGCTCCATTCTCTAATTATTCACGGGCCATAGTTCATTCTCTATTCTTCTAATTGTTTTGAAACATTCTCCATACCCGCATTTGCTAGTTTTGTACCCATTCCATCTTTCCATCTCTTCTCCTTAATTGTTGGCATCCTCATCAGTTGTAAATCTTGGTTATCTTCTATTGAAGCTCAACGTGGTTGAGTCTGGAAAATAATTCGAGTCTTCAATCTTTCGGGAGGTGGTTCCTAGTTCTTGAGTTCGTTGTTTCCATCTCTCTTGGTCAGAATGATTTCGGTGGATTTGTAGCTTAGACCTGTTCATCTGAGGAAAAGGGAGTTTAGATATTTTTGAGTTTTTGAATCTTCATATTCAGGAAAGTAAAGCGTATAAATAATTTAATTTATATGAAATACTGAATCCATGTTTATTGAACACCTTATGCATAGAAAATTAAATTCATTAATCTTTCTCGTCTTTCTAAAAGTAAATAAAATCAGGTTTTATATTTTCTCCTAGGGTTGGTTTGTTAAAGGATTTTTCTATAAGAGAACCTAAACCTTTTACATTTCTTGCAATGAAAATTCTCTTTATCAATGCTATACTTCTGAATCAGGATACATAATGAATTGTTTGAAAATTACTTGAAAACCTTATTCTAATAGATTAAGCCGAATCTTCTCCTTATCTACTCGCTAATTTAGAAGCTCATCTAGTGCATTTCCTTTGCTCAGTTGAGTTCTACAGAGGAATTATAAATGTTAAATTCTTCAAAATCATCAATTCCATTTTAGTCTCTTTTATATTTATAAAAATTTATGGTTAAGATTTAACCTTGAACTAAGAGGAAAGTGATAATCAAACTAGTCATTGTAATTTAGACCTTGACATAAATGTAATTGTATCGAGCAAGGGTGAGAGTATTGATGGCACAAGAGTGCCAGTAATATTAAAATCCTTGGCCAAGGTACAATGCTAGACTAAGCATTTTTCAGCTATCAAGTACTAGATATACCCCTGGTCAGAGAGATCTTTCTAGTTGGGAGTTACCCATAGTGAAGGATCGATCAAGTGGTATAGATCCTTGACACTAGGCTTAGAGGCATGATGATATTATGTGATTCATTGTTGATTAAACTCATGAATGGATGAGTTTCTTCAGTTTAAGAAACATGGGAGACTAGTAGGTCTTCGGTTGGGCGGAAAAGCCCTTGATGATATTTCCTTTTCCCTTGGAAATAGAAGAATTATGTGCAACATTCTAGTAGGAAGCCTTCAAAATTGTATTTTCTTGTACTCTTTCTCACTCTTTAAATTTCAAAAATATTTACTTAGCATGTTTATTTCATAGCTATAATTATTGCTCTTACTTTACGAAAGCAAAGAAAAGTTAGATATTGTTCTTTTGTATTTTCAATTATATGAAATTAGTTAGTTGTTGCATTATAGCTAAAATTGAAATTAGTTATGATGTAATTATTTAAAATTGTTTTTCTTTTCATTCAAATTGCAAAGGAAACCCTACCATGTAAACAAGTTAGTTACATTTTAACTGAAATCTAGTAGTTACATTCCATTCTTAAACTGTAGATTAGTTAGAGTCTTACATATGGTATCAGATCTACCAGGTTCAAGACCAAACCTTGGGGATCATCATGCAAACTTAGAAAATTGAAACAACTGTTGGTGTTTTCCAGGATGATGATACAAAAAACACCTCGGAAGAAGATCCAAGACCCTGTTTCCATATGACTGCGGAAGATCAGGCTTTGATACGATTACTCAAGATGCTCTTTCCCTTCAGATTCAAAAAATATGGATGAAGCTCTGAAGAGACTTCAAAAGAAAAGAAGGAAATGGATAACCTCTAGGAAGGAAATTGTGAAGTCCACCATACTAGCTGAGATAAACAAAACCAACACTAGGAACCTTTCAAATTTCAAGACCAAACCAAAACCATCTAAAGGAGATCGAGTTCCAACTCCTAGATATAGACTTACTCTGTTTTCAGATTTTAGTGACTAGGAGGAACCTATCACTGACAATAAACATGATTCCTGAACATTTGAAAATGAACAAATCACAGGGAGTGATAATCGTATTGTAATATTTTGTAATAAATCTATTACAGGTAGTGATAGAAATTTTGTATTATTCATGTAATAAATCTGTCTCAGGTAGTGATAGAAATTTTGTATCATCTATGTATTGAATCTATCATAGGTAGTGATAGAAATTTTGTAACTTTTAATGAATCTATCACGAGTGATAGTCCTTTTGTAAGAAGATGAAAATTGAATCAATATCAAATTTGTGAGCTATTTTTCTTGAAATTTAATTTGAATTGAGTCTGAGAATTTTTGAATGCTAGTTGCAAAAGAAAACTCCTTAAAATTATGCTATGTAAACTATTAAATAAAAATAAAGATAAAGACTAATTAGAACCAATAATATCTCCAAGAACTTCATTGGAATGGAAAATTCTGGAAATGGGTTTAGAGGAGATCAGGATACTAATCTCATGGCTAAACCAAATTAGTTATTGAATCTGATGAATGCAACCCAGGCTCAAGTAGCCAACCTTGAGAGAAAGGTAGAAGGACAATCTGAGGAAAGAGACAATAGGTCTGAAAACTAGAGTGAACAACATGAGGATAATTCTAAAACATTGAATTTGGGAAATAAGAGAAGTAAATTGGTTGATGAAATTGCTAAGGACATGAAAAAGATAAAACCCCCTAAGTTTGAGTGCTCCGTTTTTGGAGATGTCGTGGAGGCATGATTAACAGAAATGGAGAAACATTTTGAGCTAAGGAATTACTCAAATAATTCCAAAGTAGCATGGGCAGCATACCAATTGGTAGGAGAAGCCGCCACATGGTGGGAAAATAAAAGGTCTGAAGTGGGTTTAGTGGTAGCAGAAGTAACCTTGGATCAGTTTGAAAGAATATTTCATCAGAGATGGTTACAACTATTGTACTATGATCAAAAGTTTTTGGATTTCAAAAAATTCAAGTAGGGACCCTTAACTGTCAATGATTATTGGGAAAAGTATTCCCGAGTACTAAAATATGTTCCTCAATATCAGTAGGATGAATTTTTTTGACTTTAGAAGTTCATAATGGGATTGAACAATCAGATAGGGGGTCCAGTGGATGTTTCGGCACCTCGGACTATGGTTGAAGCTTATGAAAAATTTGTACGACAATAACAAAGGTTTAAGAAGGATGATTATTTCAAAGATAGAAATTGTAACAAAGGCAAGTGGAATCAGTCACACTAGAATTTCAAGAAGAAGGGCTACAAGAACAATTAGTTTTATTACAAGAAAGATGAAAAGGGTAATAATAATAATAATAGGAAGGATGAAACCAATACAAGAAAAGGTCTAGTAAAAATGGACCACCAGGGGGATGCTTCAATTGTGGAGGAGAACATTATGCTAACCAGTGCCCTACTAAAAATCAACATGGACAACAACAACGAAAGCCTCTACTTCCTCAGCAAAAAACCTTCCAACAAATAATCCATGTAGTAGTAGACTATAGGTAGGAAAAATACCAGGTCACTCCTATAGAAACTCTAGGTATGCTTTACAGGAACTCAATAACCATTTTAATAGATACTAGAGCCACTGAATGTTTCATATCCTCTAAGTTACTTGGTAGATTTCCTAAAAGAAATGGGTTCATGGCTAAGTCATGGATAGTTGAATATGCTAATCAAATGAGAGCTCAGGTAGAGCAGTGTCTATTTGAAGCTAGGGCAGAATTTCTAGGATTTTCTGCAGAGATCAACCTTTACATGGCACCTTTGGGTTCCTATGATGTGATCATTGGAATGAATTGGTTAAGGGAACATAAAGTTAAGGTTGATTGTTTTGCTAAGATGTTGCTAGTATGGATGTGTTTGGTGGTGTTGTCATTAATGTTGTCATTGATGTCAACTCTATATAGGTTGAGTAATTTGTGTATTTTCTAACTGCTTTTGAAAAAAAAAAGAGAAATAATGAAAGTTGTGTTGAAGTGTGTTCTGAGCATGCTCTGGTATTGTGGTACACACTTTTTCTATGTTGATCCTATACCTATTCAGATTTGTAGGCATTTTCATAAGCTTAAAATGATCGTATACATCGAATTTCATCTTTTTGTTTGTTGGAGAGTAAAATTTATGTTCACCAATGTGTGAACTGATTTGTTAGAGTTATTTGGTTGTGGACTAGGAGAAACGTTTTGGCTCTATAGTGTTCTAATAATTGGTTTCAGATCTTGTGGATATGGGAGATTACTCTTTCTGATGGTTTATTTATGAAAAATTTTCTTGTGGTTTGATGCTCTGGAAGACCTACTCCAGAGCTCCTATATTTTTGTTGGTTTTCTTGGTTGAACTAGTGAAGTGTTCTCTGCAAATGAAGTTTGTTGAAGTTATTGCAAATGTATTTGAGTTGTTATCAGAGATAGTAAAATTACTGGTGAAGCATGTTGATCAATCCACGTGTGATTATCTTATTGGTGATGCGTGTACTTCAAAGATTGTTGATGTTTTCATTAGGTTTGGTTGACTTGGTGTTTACATGATACATTATGATTTTGCATCGATTTGAGAAAGCATGTGCATGATCCAAGATGTTGTTTGGGTCCTAAATTAAATATGTATTTGGTCCTCTCACATTCTTATCCACCATGATAATGTTGAGTAGCCAACCTTGGAGAATGTTCCTGAGGTTGAAGATGGTATAAATGCAAGTTAAGTTGTACTGAATTTGATATCCACCCATCATTCAATTTGAGCAAGAGAAGAGTGTATGAATAAGTGCAAAGAGCAGAGTGTGGAAGAGCGAATTGTGGAAACAATACTTTATTATATCTATAATATTTTGATCAAGTTGTGAAGTGTGTGGAACTCCTAGTGGTGGATCTTTATCTATTTCTTTGTATTCTTTTGTAGGCAGTGAGCCTCTCTTTTGGATAGTGAGTCCTAAGGCAATGAGCCCTTAATCTGGGTAGTGAGCCTTTGTACTTGGGCAGTGAGCCTTTGTATCTGGTATTGCATTACTCTTATATTGTGAGTTAATCCTCACCGTGTTTTTCTTGTCATTGGGTTTTCCACATAAATATGGTGTCTCTGGTGTTGTGTTTATGTTATTTACATTTCATGTTCACACTTAATAACAAATTGAATATAGAGTGAAATTGATTGAGTTAAGAAGTAAAAAATTTGATACAAATGATTCACCCCCCTCTTAGTTATCTTATGCATTTAAAAAATTGGTATTAGAGCTTTGGTTCCTCGATGAAAAAATTAACCACTTGAGGTAGATAAGATGGCGCACAAGTTGCAGCTTCCTATGTTTGATGAAGCTGATTATAGTGACTAGAAAGAACATATGAGAAATTATTTGATTTCACTTATTTTTAATACCTAGAGAGTTGTGGAGAAAAAGTATGTGATTCCAGTAGTCGGACCTTTCTCTGTTGATGAGGTTGCAACGTTTGAAGAAAATGAAAGAGCAAGGTTTGCTATCTTTAGTGCTTTATCTAAAAATGAAAGAATGAAAGTTATTTCTCTGGCTACAACAAATGAAGTATGAACAAAATTGAAATAAATTTATGAAGGAAATGAGAGAGTAAAGTTATCAAGGAAACTATCTGCTAATCAAAAATTTGAGAATTTGAGAATGGAAGATGGAGAAGACATTGCAAGCTATTATCAAAGAGTTGAAACTATAGCAACTAAAATCAAGAATCAAGGTGGTACCATGAAGGATGAATATATAATTGAGAAGATCTTAATGACCTTATCAGACAATTACAATGATAGTATCGACTCTTGAAGAACAATACGACCCGAAGACATTCACTAGGGAGCATCTATTTGGTGTTTTGACTGCATTTGAGATGAGAAAAATTGTAAGAGATAAGGAGAAACCTAAAACAACCTTTAAAGCCATGAAGATAGAAGATGATGATGATGCAAAATATTTGGAAGCAAATTTCACAAGGAGATTGAAGAAAGGTACTGGTAAATACAAATGTAAGTTTCCTTTTAAGTGTTTCAGCTATGGAAATATTGGTCATTATGCATCAAGATGTCCTAATAGAGCTACACAAAAGAAGCAAGATAATAATAATAATTACAAGGACAAAAAGGATAGGAAATTCAAGAAGTTGTATTATATTAAAGAAGATGCGAGAATTTATGATGATGAATTTGACCTTGAAGAAGATAAAGATGAATGGTTGTTTCTAGCCTTGGAAAAGAAATGTGCAAAAGAACCTAGTCCGGAGTATAAGAAGCATGAATCAAAATTTAATTTGGTAACTGATTTTCATGCCAGACAGGACGAAGAATTTTGAGTAATTGACAATGGATGTTCAAATCATATGACTGGAGATAGTAAGTTTACTAAAATTGAGAAGTATGATGGGGGTATAGTCATGTTTGGAGATGATTTTGGTGCTAAGATTGTTGGTAAAGGAACAATTAGCTTTTATGGAAAACACAATACTAACGATGTTTATTATGTAAAGGATTTAAGGACAAATGTGCAACAAATGTTTTGAGCTTGTGTTTTAGGATAACACTCGTGAGATCAAAAAAGGATCCAAAACTGTGGTTGCAGCTGGAAGAAGAAATCATGGAAACATCTATCAGCTTAAAGGTGGTGATGGTTAGTGTTTTTTTTCTCAGATTAGTGAGAGTTGGATCTAGCACCAAAGGAAGAGACATGTGAATTTTGATAACCTGATTAGGATTAGTTCTAGAGAAGTTGTCAGAGATCTGCCTAGAATCATAAATCCTTCAAATTCAATTTGCAAAATTTGTTAGATGGGAAAACAGACAAGGAACAATTTTAAAACGAAGGATCAATCATCTATCAAAATGCTAGAATTAATTCATGCAAACCTTTGTGGTCCTACAAGAACAAGAAGCCTAAAAGGTGACAGGTACTTTATTCTCTTGACTGGTGATTACTCTAGGATGACATGGGTTACATTTATTAGAGAAAAGGCTCAAGCTCTTGATATATTCAAGGTGTTTAAGGAAAGAATAGAAAATGAGGCAAACCTGAGAATAAAATGGTTAAGATCTGATAGGGGTGGAGAATTTACATCTAGTGAGTTCAATGCATTCTATGAAGAACATGACATATAAAGATATTATTCTGCTCCTAGAACCCCGCAATAGAATGGAGTTGTAGAGAGAAAGAACCAAACTGTGCAAGAGGACGCAAGAACTATGGTGAAAGAAGAAAATGTTCCTGATGTATAATTGAGATAAGCTATTCACAATGTTATTTACATTCTTAACAGAGTTCAAATAAGAGGTAACAACACTAAGACCCCTTATGAATTATGGAATGGTAACTCCTACTATAAAATAATTTAAGGTATTTGGTAGTAGATGTTATATTAGAAGAGATGAAGAAAATCTTGGAAAATTTGATGCTAGATGTGATGAAGGAATTTTTCTTGGATATTCAAATAACAACAAGGCTTACAAATGTTTTAATAATAGGCTAAGGAAAATAATTGAAAGTACAAATGTGAAGGTTGATGAAGCTATGTATGGACTAGTGAAAATAAATGAAGTTGAACTTGATGATCCTATCTTTGTGCAAATACAAGAAGAAGAAAAGGAAGAGAGAGAACAAAGTGAAGAAGAATAAATTCTAGAACCTACACCTAAGACTCCTAAATATGTTCAGAAAAATCATCCGGAGGAACAAATAATTGCAGACAAAAGTGAAGGAGTGAAGACAAGAAGCAAAGTGGTTGAGGTAAATTTGTGTTTACTTTCTAAGATAAAACTTAAGACCGTGAATGAAGCATGTGATGATGTAAGTTGGGTTAGAGCAATGAAAGAGGAACTACAAACAATAGAGAAGAATGAGACATGGGAATTAGTCCCTAGACCTACAAACAAGAATGTTTTTGGTTTGAAATGGGTATTCAAAAAAAAATTGAATGAAGATGGTGAAGTGGTGAGGAATAAAGAAAGTCTTGTATGTAAAGGATATCCATAGGTTGAAGAAATGTATTTTGAAGAAACGTTTGCACCTATAGCAAGAATGGAGGACATTCAGATGTTCTTGGAATTATTAGCTCATAAAGACTTCAAAGTATATCAGATGGATGTAAAGTCTACATTTTTGAATGGAGAATTGGAAGAAGAAGTATAAATGGAACAATCAAAATGTTTTTCACTGTTAAAAAACTATACATGGTTTGTAAATTAAAGAAAGCACTATATGGATTGAGCCAAGCTCCTAGAGCTTGGTATGATAGATTGGATAGATACTTGACTAAGCAGGGATTCAACAAAGGGTCTGCAGACAACAATCTTTACTTCAAGGTTGAGAAAGACAAGATTTTGATAGTTGTGGTGTATGTTGATGAAATCATCTTTGGTGGAAATGAAGGTATGTGTAAAAAGTTTGCTAAAGAGATGCAAAAAGAATTTGAAATGTATATGATTGGTGAACCGAATTTCTTCCTTGGACTTCAAGTAAATGAAACTAACAAAGGGATATTCATTTCAAAATCCACGTATTTTAAGGAATTGCTAAAGAAGTTTGGAATGAATGAATCTAAACCAGTATGTACCCCTATGGTAACTGGATGCAAGTTGAGTAAGGATTATGAATCTGCTAAAGTTGATCAAAGCATGTATTGATCCATGATTGGTGGAATGTTGTATCTTAATGCTACTAAACTAGACATTATGCAGGCAGTATGTTTAGTTGCAAGATTTAAAGAAGAACCGAAGGAAGCACATGTTAAATCTGTGAAGAGGATATTTAGATATCTTAAAGGAACTCCAGACTATGGACTATGGTATCCAAAGGACAATGATTTCACTTTGAATTCCTACACTGATGTTGATTGGGATAGATGTGTAGATGACCATAAGAGTACAAGTGGAGGAGCATTCTTCCTTGGAGGAGGATTAGTTTCATGGTTGAGAAAGAAACAAGATTCAATTTCTTTATCCACTGTAGAAGTAGAATATATTGCAGTAGCATCTTGCTATACATAGGTACTATGGATGAAGCAAACTTTCATGGAAATAGGTGTGGTAAGTGATGAACCTAATTCTATTTATTTTGACAATACAAGTGCTATAAAAATTTCAAAGAATCGAGTGATGTATTCCAGAACAAAGGATATATCTATCAAGTATCACTTCTTGAGGGAGAAGGTATTAAGGAATGAAGTTAGACTTGAATATGCACCTACCAAAGAACAAGTTGCAGACATATTCACTAAGGCACTTCCGAAGGATAATTTTGAGTATCTTAGAGGGAAGTTATGGGTTTTTTCCCCTCCTTTGAACTAAGTGCACATGGAGGTGCATATGTCCAATGAATTCACATACCTTTTATTCTAGACTAATGATTGAGGTCTACTCCTTAGGGGGAGTAGAGAAGTGCATTGTTGCAATATGTGATGTGCATGTACTCCTTAGGGGGATTGAATAGAGATCTATATGGAAAGAATTTCCTTTTCCATTGATGTCAAAGGGGGAGAGAGAATCATGTGAAAATTTTATGCTTGGCAGGTTGTCACTTTTGAAAACCATGTATGCTATCTTTGATGGTTTTTCACATCATGTGTTGCCATCAATGACAAAGGGGGAGATTATTGTAGGTATGGATGTTTTTGGTGTTTTTTTCATTAATGTTGTCACTGATATCAACACTATACAGGTTGAGTAAGTTGTGTATTTTCCAAATGCTTTTGAGAAAATTTGAGAAATAATGAAAGTTGTATTGAAGTGTGTTTTGAGCGTGCTTCGGTATTGTGGTCCAAATTTTTTCTATGTTGATCCTATACCTATGCAGATCTATAGGTATGTTCATAAGCTTAAAATGATCGTATACTTCGAATTTCAGCTTCTGGTTTGTTGGAGAGTAAAAGTTATGTTCACCGATGTGTGAACTGGTTTGTTAGAGTTATCTAGTTATGGAATGAGAGAAACATTTTGGCTCTGTAGTCTTTTGATAATTGGTTTCAGATCTTGCGGATCTGGGAGAGTACTCTTTCTGATGGTTTATGTGTTCTAAAAAATTTGCTTGTGGTTTGACGCTCCAGAAGACCTACTCCAAAGCTCATGTGTTATTGTTGGTTGTCTCGGTTGAATTGGTGAAATGTTCTCTGTAAATGAAGTTTGTTGAAGTTGTTGCATATGTATCTGAGTTGTTCTTAGAGATAGTAGAATGAATGGTGAAGCATGTTGAGAAATCCGCATGTGATTATCTTATTGGTGATGTGTGTACTTCAAATATCATTGGTGTTTTCATTAGGTTTTGTTGAACTGGTGTTTACATGATACATTATGCTTTTGCATCAATTTGAGAAAGGATGTGTGTGATCCAAGATGTTGTTTGATTCCTAAATTAAGTATGTATTTGGTCCCCTCACATTCTTATCCACCGTGGGAATGTTGAGTAGTCGACCTTGTAGAATATTCTTGAGGTTGAAGATGGTATAAATGCAAGTTAAGTTGTAGCGAATTTGATATCCATCCATCATTCGATTTGAGCAAGAGAAGAGTGTGGAAGAGAGAATTGCGGCAACAATACTTTATTGTATCTATAATCTTCTGATCAAGTTGTGAAGTGTGTGGAACTCCTAGTGGTGGATCTTTATCTATTTCTTTGTATTCTTCTGTAGGAAGTGAGCCTCTCTTTTTGATAGTGAGTCCTAAGGCAGTGAGCCCTTAATTTAGGTAGTGATCCCTTTTGCAGCGAGCCTTTGTATCCAATATTCCATTACTACTATATTATGAGTTAATCCTCACCGTGGTTTTTTTGTCATTGGGTTTTCCACGTAAATCTGGTGTCTCTCATGTTGTGTTTCTATTATTTTCATTTCATGTTCACACTTAATAATATTGAAGATAGAGTGAAATTGATTAAGTTAAGAAGTAAATAATTTGATACAAATGATTCACCCCCCTTCTCAATTGTCTTGTGCATTTCAACTTAAGATAGTAGAGTGTGTGGATGATCTAAGAAAATCAGTGTTAATTCAAGGGGTTTAGTGAGAGGTTAAGGTATGACAAATTTCAACTATGTAGCTAAAAAGAAATAAAAGGGAAGGATGCCAAATGTTTGTAGTTAAAATGGAAGAAGTTAGAGAATACAAAGAAATCATATATTTTGATGATATGCTAATGCACACCTAGAGTAGGAAAGGGGAAATGGAAATTGATTCTAAGGAAGAAACTATCACTGAAAAATACCCCTATCTTCAGGAATACCAAGATGTATTTCCAGAGGAACTACCTGGGTTACCACCTAGAAGGGTATTTGATTTCTTCATAGACTTAGTTCTAGGGGCCGAGCCTATTTCTAAGGCACCATATCATATGACCACCATAGAACTAATGGAGCTAATTGTGCAAGTGCATGAATTATTGGATAAGGGTTTGATTTGACCTAGTGTATCACCTTGGGGTGCACCAATGATATTCATTAAGAAGAAGGATGAGACACTTCGCTTGTGTATAGATTAATGAATTTTGACTAAGCTTACCATTAGAAATAAATACCCCTTTCCCTGAATAGATGATATTTTTAATCAAATGAGAGGGGTAGAAATGTTCTCTAAGATAGATTTAAGATCAGGATATCATCAGCTCAGATTGAAAGAAGAAGACATTCATAAAAAACTTTTAGGACTAGATATGGTCATTATGAATTTATAGTTTTTCTATTTTGACTCACTAATGCCCCAACTGCATTCATGAACTTGATAAAGTGTATATTCTGAGATTGTTTGGACAAGTTTGTGTTGGTTTTCCTTGATGAAATTCTCATCTACTCTAAAAATGAGGAAGAGCATCTTCAGTATCTTCAAGTAGTCCTTCAATGGCTGAGGGAGCATAAGCTTTATGGGAAATTATCAAAATTCTCCTTCTTTCAAAAAGAGGTACAATACTTGGGACACATAATATCAATAAAGGGAATAGTACTAGATCTTGCTAAGATAAAAACTATAATGGATTGGCTAGTACCGAAAAATATGCATGAGGTTAGAAGTTTCATGGGATTGGTGGGATATTATCGAAGGTTTATTAGAGATTTCTCCAGAATTTCCCACCCCATTACCTCTCTTCAGAGAAAAAGAAAGAGGTTTGAATGGATTGAGAAATGTTAGGAAGCGTTTGATATATTGGAGGAGAGATTAACGACCACACCTATATTGGTAGTATCGGATCCTAATGGCTATTTTTTAGTGATAAAAAATGTGTTTGGGGATGGATTAGGTAGAGTGCTAATGGAAGAGGGAAAAGTAGTGGCTTATCAATCTTTAAAAATTGAAGCAGTATGAGCAAAATTACGCACCACACGATCTAGAGTTGGTAGATATTGTGCATGCCCTGCAAATGTGGTGACACTATCTGTAAGGAAAGAATTTTGAACTCAAGTTCGATCATCAAGGTTTGAAATATATATTTACACAACCCAATTTAAATGCTCACCAAAGGAGGTGGATGGAGTTAATCTCTGATTATGATTTTGAGGTCAGTTACATTAAGGGCAAGGGGAACAGAGTAGCTGACACATTGTTTTGATAAAAAAAGATAACTTCCATGGTGTCAATCAATACAAATTTTAGAACTCGGGTACTTCAAAAATTATATGGGGATGAATTCTACTTGCAAGTTCGTGAAGCCCTTCGAGCAAACCCACAAAAACCTAAATATGAGGGTTTTCAGATTGAAGTAGATGGAATTTTGAGATTCAAAGGCAGGATGTATATTCCAAACTCATCAGAGTTAAGGAAAATGATATGGAAAGAGGTACACACCACACCTTACTTAGGTCATCTAGGGGTAACCAAGATGTTAGCCAACGTTAAACCATTATACTTTTGGAAGGGGATGATGAAGTATGCAACCAAGTTTATTGCAGGATGTTTCAAATATCAGAAGGTCAAGGTAGAGCATCAGGACTTGGCAGGATTACTACAACCCCAAAGTGTACCAGACTGGAAAATTGTAAATCATTAGTATGTATTTTGTATAGGGTCTACCAATGTCAAGGAACATGCATAATGCTATATTGTTAGTAGTGGATAGACTCACTAAAGTAGAACATTTTATACCTAGGAATTTGATAGATGGAGCTTCTATGATTGCATGAAATTTTGTACAATTTTTTTTTGTCTCCATGGAGTACCGGAAAAGATCATATCCGACAGAGATGCTAGGATGACATCTAGGTTTTGGCAGATTTTTTTTGATCTTTGGGGACTTAGTTAAATATTAGTACAGCCTATCATCCTAAAACAGATGGTCAAATGAAAAAGGGTAAATCATATTTTAGAAGACCTGCTAAGGATGTACTGTATGGATCAACAATATAAGTGGGGAGGATACTTACCCTTGGTATAATTTTCTTATAAAAACTCATATCAATTAGCTATTAAAATGGCACCTTTTGAAGCACTATATGGTAGGAAATGCAAAACCCCTATTAGTTGGAACAGGATGGAGGACAAGATCATTTTAGGACCTGAAATGCTTTAGGAAATGGAAGAATATGTAAGTTAATTAGACATAAGCTAAAGGAAGATAAATATCGACAAAAGAGCTACACTGATGCAAAACGAACCCCCAAATAATTTGTGGTGGGAGAGAAAGTTCTCTTGCGAGTGAAACTGTAGAATTTTTTTATCAAATTTAGGAAAGCTTCTAAGGTAGCCCCAAGAGACATGGGACCTTTTGAAGTTCTGGAAGTTATCAATCCAGTAGCATACAAAATTGCTCTACCTTTTTCTCTCTCCAGATTGCACAATGTGTTTCATGTCTCCTATCTTAAGAAGTATTATGCAAAATTTGATCATATGATTGATTGGAATTCCTCGCAGGTGCAGGACCCTGGGGCGATCAAAATAGAGCCACTTAGAGTTCTCAAGGTACGTAAGTTGCACTTACGTAACTACAAGGTGGTACAATGCAAGGTCCAATGGGATCAGTACTCAGAGGAAAATTCCACTTGGGAGGATTATATGATGAAATCCTTCAGAAGTTCCCATATTTATTTAAAAATAATTAAGACTTTATATATAATTATGATTTTAGACTTGGTTTTATAAATAAATAATCATCGAGGATGATGATTCATAAGGAGAGGAGTATGTTACATCCCCTCTAAATTAAACATGTTTATGGCAATGGAATTATGGTCATTATGTTAGTTGCAAGTAACTGCTTTTCATGTGAATGTGAAATTGAGGATAAAATATTTCTTTTATATGTCGTAACTGTAAATGTGAATGATTTTCTTTTATATGCAAAAAATGTATGTGATGATGAGATTATATTTAAACATGTATATATATGTTGAGAATGGTCTAACCCTAGTCTTTTTGTCAAGTGGTTGTAGGATCATCAACACTCGAGGGGAAAGGGAAATATCATCAGGGAGAGGTTGTAGTTAACAAATGATCAATTTTATCATCAAACCTTGAGTCAGTGTAAGACATTTGCATTAGAGTCATAGCCTTGGCCATAAGTAATTTAATTTAATTATTTTTAAACAAGTCAATTTAAATCATTTATCAATAATCTCCTTTTAAAGTTGAGTGAGCCAATTTTCAGAATATATATTAGGAGATTTCAAATGGTTATAAAATATTAAATTAATAATAATAGCTATAATTCTAATGCCATTGATTTAAATATAAAAAATGTTGGGAAGATGGTGCCTTTTAATTGCATTCTAAACATATTTCATGTATCTCCTAAGTCTTTAGAATGTGTTGCACAACACTAGGATTAGGAAGAGATTAATTTGGAATGAAATAAAAATTTAATTTTACATTGGTAGTTATTCCTAAATAATTGGAGCATGTGGGGACACCTTAGAGTGAGATCCTACAAAATAGGAGAACATGGGTGCTCACATGGGAGGTGGGATCCACCTTGGTTCTGTTAATTGGTTGGTGAATTGAGTACACTTCAAAAATGCATCCTAGGTTCCTACAAAATAGGGATTTTGATTTATGCATGTTGAGGAGCTATGAAAATAGGGATTGAAGTTCAGTTTAGTTTAGTTGAAGTTTAGTTGAAGTTTAGTTCAATTCAGTTTAGTTCAGTTATGTTTCAGTTATCTTCAGTTGCATTTTATTTAATCTCAAATGATTTGAGTTGCGTGGATAGATAACAGGTTGATACATTCAGTTAATAGACGGAGGATCATGCATGCACATTGTTTTGCATGAATGGTGTTGAGAAATGTTTCAGTTAACAAGAAATGACTTGGACCCACTTGGGTGCCCAAGTTAGCTTCTTGGAATTAACTCCTTTACATGTTGAGATATTTTAGAAGGTTGAGTTAGGTGGGCCCTCTTTTGGGTGCCTACTTTGAGGATGAAGCCTTGAAGATATTTATAGAATAAAGGTTGATTTGGCACTTCAGTTTGGGATGTCCAAATGCATGAAGATGAGGATTTGACATTGTTCTTCAAGGAATAACTTTACTTGCAAGAGATAGGCATACCTTTTAGGGATAGGGCTTAAGAATTGTAAGTGTAACTCAATTAGAGTTTACAAAGTTGATCAAAGCCTATTTATCTCAAGCAAGTTTCAAAGAGAGTTATTATCAGTTTTATTGCAGGTTGTGAAGAAGTTTTGGTGAAGGCAAAAGAGGCATTCTCAAGAAATAATTGGAGCTATTATAATCTACTTCAGAGATTTAATAATAGATTAATTTTTGGTGGAGTTTTTTCTTGAAAGGGTTTCTCCATGTTATATGCTTGTGTAGTCTTTCTAATATCCTGTCTACATTCTACAAATAGTAAAATGGATTAATCATATAATCACCCACAAAGAATATGTAACAAAGGAAAAACATATTTAGATCAACAATATTAAACTTTTACAAAGTATTAAGCTAAGAAAACTCCTCAATTTTCAACATTTGGTATCAGAGTTGAGGTTAGGTAGAGTATTGGGATGCCTTTCTCTTAAAGATTGAAGGATTTATTGGCTTAGTGGGAGATTTTATTATTTTGGTTATTTGCTGATTTTAGAAATAAGTTTTTGTGTCAATTGTGTAAAATGTTGTCAATGTGGCAAATGTTGCAAAACATGGAATATGAAAAGACACAAGTGTAAATGAAGGAATTATAACGGTTGTAGTTTTAAAATTAGTTGTAAACGGTTGGTACATGTTTAAATATCCTTGGGGAGGTCGAAACCGGGGTTGGTGGTTGCAATTTTGAAGTTTAAGCAATAAAATTCCTTTGTTTTATGCAAATATGAACATTGCAACACTGTTCTTTGAGCTGGTATGCCATTGTACAATACATTCATGATCTTCACATTATTAGGTGTGATAGAGTATTGATTTAGCCTTCATTTTCAATTATTTTGGTTTATTTTTCGTTAATTTTTATGTAAGTTATGATCAAATTGGTGATTGCCACTTCCAGATTTTTTTTTAACCATCTTGCTGCAACATGTGGTACGAATTTGATATTCCATATCTTGATATCATAACAAATGGAATTGAAATAAATATGAATCTAATTTCTAATGCACTTGGTCTCATCATTTTTTTTTGAGTTTGGAGAGAGATATTGCAATTTTTGCAAAATTAGTTCAAAACTGTCATAAACCCTAGGTAGGGTAACTAATGACTTTGAAAATATGATTTCTTATGGTTTCCATGGTGGAGAATTCTAATTTTTTGTGTGGGAGACTAAAATTTTGTATATTACCATGCTTCAAAGTTGCATGGTTCCATATTGAGGTTTGTGCATGTTTTGATGATGCCCCAGGTTTGATTTTTCATGTTTTAGGCTTAATTGGTAGAAGGACAATCCATTTTTGAAGGATTTCGTACAAACTAACCTACCCTGATTTTGTGTAATATTGTATAAAGAAAAAATGGGTATCTATAAATGTCTTTATATTTTGGAGATCATGTTTGAACTGAAAGTTATGGCCAAAAAAATCAATTTGTTGCCCCCATGTTTTAGGCTTTAAAGATTGAAGGCTTGTGAGCAAAATCCCACCAAGTTATCTTCTAGGATTGCAAATTTTGATTGGTTAAGGTTGTATTGAAGTTATCCACCCCTTATTTGCATAAAATTGGTATCAAAGCTAGAATATCTTTGGGAAATGATCTATTGTTTTGGCTAATGTGGTTTAGTGATATTTGATGTTTCAAGATGACTCTTAATAAGAAGAAAGATGGGAAAGGGGCATCATCTTTACTCAATCAGTTGTTCAAAGTGGAAAAAAAAAATATAGAAGTAATAAATAGAAATGATAATACAGGAAGAATAAATGAAAGCCAAGAAAGAAAGATGTAAAAAGAAAGCTTATTTCAAACTACCTACAAGTCTAAAGGTAAATGATGTCAAGTTGTGATCTTAGATATCTGCATGGATAATATTGTTTCTAAATATATGCTAGATAAATTAGGTTTAAAATGAATACCACACCCCACACCCTATTCAATGACTTGGCTTCAAATAAGTAATCAGGTAACTGTAAGTGACCAATGCAAAGTTGAGTTTTATATAGGTAGTTATAAGCATGACATAGTTTGTGATATTATGCATTTGGATGTATGTCACATTGTGCTTGGAAGGTTGTGGCATTACAATAGGGAAAAAAGTATAACAACAAAAAAAACACATATGAGTTCAGAAATGATGGGATAAAATATCTATTGACAACCTTGAAGGATGAGTGCACAAGAATTAAAAGCTTGACATTAATTAAGAAGAAAGATGTACAAAAGTATGAGGTAATAAGTTTTGATAACATATTGTTTGAAAAACTAGTTGAACAAGAAATGGAAGAAATTTCTTTTGAATTTTCTCAAACTAAAAGTAATGTTGACATTTATGTTTGAGTGATGTTCAGGAAGAAGAGGAAACAACAAAAGAAGTTGCAGAGGACTCAAGGATAGTCCAAGGAGAGAAGATATTTATGGAGGGTAAGGAGATGACATGGTTCTTAAGAGAAGAACCGAGAGTTAAGAATGGTGATGTCAAGGAGAACAAAAGAGTGGATGAGAAATTTAAAAATTAAAATGAATGGTTGAGTAAGGATGAGGTGAAGCCAAATATTTCATTGAATAATGAAGAGAAAAGAATGTCTAACAAACAACATGAGGTGGTTAAAGAAGTAAAGAATGAAGAAGAAGAATATGATTTATTTAATATGTTTGTTTCCTATGTAGGTACAAAAGTCAAAATGGATGAAAGAGAACATAAAAATCCAATGGTAGTCCAAGCTAAAGCTAGAATGAGGAGGCAAGCAGAACACCATGGGTATATAGTGCCAAATTAGCCTTGGCTCAAGAGTCATGTTGTTGAACCAGAAAACACGAGTGAACCATTTGAAACAAATGTGGTTGAGATACAACAAAAAGGAAAAAATTAACACATGCAAAAGAATTGGAAGACAACAAAGAAGATTCATATTTGAGATGGAACTCAAATTTTCTTTTCCATGGGGAGTATGGTGCAGGAGCACCTTAGGTTCAGTGAGTTAAGTGCAAGTTGTAATTTTGGTTTTATTATGTTAGTTTCATGTAATAAGGTCATCTAATACCATGTTGGGTGTGTTATAGTCCATATTAGGTCGTTAGGAGTGTTGATGGGTCAAGTTGCTTAAAGTTGTCAATTTTGCAAAATATTGTCAATGTGGCAAATGTTGCAAAACATGGAATATGAAAAGACACAAGTGTAAATGAAGGAATTAGAATAGTTTTATTTTTAAAATAATTTATAAATGGTTGGTACATGTTTAAATAGCCTCGGGGAGGTCAAAACCAAGGCTGGTGGTTACAATTTTGAAGTTTAAGCAATAAAATTCCTATGTTTTTTGTAAATTTGAACGTTGCAACACTGCTATTTGATGTGGTATGGTATTGTATATAATTTTAATGATCATAAAATAATTTTTGTGTGATAGAATATTGATTTAGCTTTCATTTTCAATTGGTTTGGTTGATTTTTGTTAGGTTTATGTAAGTTATGATCAAATTGGTGACTATCACTTCCAAATTTTTTTGTAACCAACCTATTGCAACACCTGATACAAATTTTATATTCCATATCTTGATATAAGACCAATTGGGATTGAAAGACATATAGTATAATTTATAATTCACTTGGTCTCATCGATTTTTGTTGAGATGGGAGAGATATATTACAATTTTGACAAAAAACAGTTCCAAATTTTCATAAACCCAAGACAGGGTAATTAGTGACTTTCAAAATATGATTTCTCATGGTTTCCATGGTGGAAAATACTATTTTTTTATGTGGGAGTCTGAAATATTCTATATTACCATGTTCCAAAGTTGTAGGGTTCCATATTGAGGTTTGCACATGTTTTGATGATGCCTTAGGTTTGATTTTTCATGTTTTAGGCTTAATTGGCAAAAAGACAGTCCATTTTTGAAGGATTCCAAACAAATTAAACTACCCTGATTTTGAGATATGTTGTATCAAGCCAAAATGGGTATCTATAACTGTATTTATATTTTGGAGATCATGTCTGCACTGAAAGTTATTTCCAAAAATCTCAATTTGTTGCCCCCATGTTTTAGGCTTTAAAGATTGAAGGCTTGTGAGCAAAAACCTACCAAGTTATGTTCTAAGATTGCAAATTTTGATTGATTAAGGTTGTTTTGAATTTATCCACCCCTTATCTGCATCAACATAATAACCTATAAAGAGGCACTTACATATTTGCTAAGGCAGATTACAAAACTACCCCAAAATAGGAGCTCAAACTCTACAACCGACTTCTAGGAAATACTAAAAGACTACACCAAACATGGAACCATTACTAGGAATAAAATAAAATATGTTTAACAAGATAAAAATAATAAAAATATATATCCATTACTTCCATAGAAGATACAAAAAAAATAAAGAATTTAACACTCTCGCAACACTCACAACAAACCCTTGCACACCACCCCTGCAACACACTGAAGAAAAACTACAACATTCAACACAATAGTAATCTCTGCATGATATTGCACCATAGTGAACATCTGACTCTCGTCCTTAGTCCACCTAGAAACCCTCAAACATCTCACTCTCAACCCTCCTCCACAGGTTTGGCAGCCTCTGAAGAACAACTAAAATGCATTAGCAAATACAATCAATGAATGAATGAAAAAGCATATTTTTTCCCTTTAAGTAATCTACATGCAAAAGCCAAATTTGATGGCAAGATGTGGGTAATAATTGCACCCAAAATTATGTAACTCATGTTTCCCAATTGGTTGCCAAAAATTAGCCATTCCCCACAATTATTGCTTATTGACAATTATTGTCATAAGCAGCAATTTCTTGCTTTTCTAACCATAAAGTGCTGCATCAAAACCCATGCCCAAGTATGGGTGATACAGAAATTATAATATTTATTTGACTTAATTTATCTTGAGAAACACACTTTTCCCAATTTGTCCATAAGTCTTGACTTAATATTTTCAGACAACGTGGCTTACTAAAAATAGAAATTGCTATTTTTAGAAAAATGCCATTTTTAGAAAAAGGGAACATGATATACTTTGACTTCAAAAATTAATTAAAAAATAAATATTAAACAAAAAAATATAGAAAATTATCCATGCACTAGATATTGATGTTAAAAATATATATTTTAAAAATGATAATTTAATCCTTTCAATAAAAGAAGTTGTGTGCTATGACATAAATGTTACTTTTTAAATATGTTGTTTATTATAAAAATCAATTTATTAAAAGCTACACAAAAAGTCACAATTTATTTCTGATTTTTTTATTAAATATATTTAGAATCTGCACACAAATCCTCACAAATAAATAGTTCACATCATCTCCAAATTATTAATTATTTAACTACTATAGGTTTCATCAAGTGAAAATTTGGTGGAAATGTTGATTTTGTGACACAATATTGTGGTTTGACCTTTTGAGGATACAATGGGGGATGATAAGTGTAGTCAAAGTATATGCACTAAAATCATGTCTCCTTCATCTATTATTGTACTTGAGGATGCTTGTGAATTCATAGATTTGGCTCCTTGTGATTTAGTGCAATTGATCATTCATTATCTTCTAGAAATGGCTACTTGGGATGAGTACTTGACATACATTGGTGGTTTATTGTGTGAATCCTACTTTTCCAATTTGGGAGACATCATCGATTGCCTTCATCTTCTCTTTGATGAAGATGAACCTTCTTTAGTTGTTGTGAGGGAACATTCTAAGCCTCTAGTTGATTTCTCTACATGATCATCCTTTGAAATTTGACATGAGTGTAGATTCTATTGGACAACATTTGGATGAGGCAAGTCTTTGTTTTCTAAGGAGGAATCTTTTTCTTTGGAAATTATGTTTACAATCATTTCTAGGAGGTCTCGATTTGTCACCTTCTTCTTTGATCGGGCAGGTACTTGATTTGATTATGATAGCTTTATCTACCTTGGACATGTGGACACTTGAGCGTTCTCCAAAGACATCACAATTCATCCTTCTTCATGCATTTTCCTATCTAGAATGGGAAGCATCCATACATTTGTACTTGGTATATCTTTTTCCCAAGGGGAAAAAATTGTTGTAGGAATTTGATCATGTTTTGTCCTCAAACACTTACCATTTTTGTAGGTGCAAGATATTACACATTGAGGGGGGGCGAGATTGCATGGCCCTCTCTTATGGGGGTTCTTTTTCCTCATATTGGGTTTTCTCCTTCACCTACATCATTAAGAGTATCTTGTAACTTTCATCTCTCTTTTGGGGAGGAGTTTTTTGCCACTAGGTTTTCTTTGATTTGTGAGAGATTTCATTACATATGTGCATGGGTACCTAACATGACCTTGTATCTGGGACTCATCCTTGCATCTTTGCATAATAATTGAATCCCTAAGTCGTACTCAAAGGGGGGGGCTGTTGATGTAAATTATTGTTTTACCTATTTAGGTCTTATTTACAAGTTAAGACCACTTAGATTATAACCATATTTATGTTGTTTTGATAAAAATTTATCCTTTTTAGCTTTTATTATATATTAGAGTCCTAGATCATTTAATATTGTCTCGTTTCATTTAATTATGACACAGTCATTTAATGTTGGTACTTCATCCCACCTTGCCTATATAAGAAAGGCATCATATGCACATTGTCAACAATTCAATATGATAATCTTGCATTCATAATCATAGCATGATATTTCTTCCATTTCTCTCTTATGGAAGCTATTTTGCCTTGTAGGTGATCTTGGAGTGTTGAGTTCATCATAAACTCCTATAGTAAATGCAAAGAAATATAATTTCATTTAGCTTGAAACTTGATGATGGATAGTTTTGATGCAATATTAGAATTTAGATATCTCAAAATTGGAAATAGGTCCCCTTTTATCAATGAAATGTGTCAAGTCTTGGACTATATTTTTTTTTGTTTGGGACCAAGTCCACCAATCTTGGTTAAGTTCATGACCATAAAATTTTCTATTATATTCAGACTCAACAATGTGCATTGTATGTCTCTACCATGTTTGTGCCTAGATGATATTCATCAGGTTCATTCTTATTTAATATTTGAGGGCTAGCAATGTTTAAAATAACTAAGAAGGGCTAACATTATGTCACAAGGAGAAGTATTCTCCTAAGTTGACCCTTGAAAATGTGTACAAAAGCTCAAAGATAGTGGACAAGGTTTCTAGAATGAATATATACATATTTTGTAACTCTTTAGTGTACTAAATTGAATTGTGTAGCTATTGGATACTTCTTTGATGCTCTAAGATGCTTTAGAGATGAAATAAATGAATTGAAAGCAATAAGAATGTTTAAATACTAGCACATAGCATTAAAATTCACAAAATGTGTACTTAGTCAACTTATGGTAAGAAATAAAGGGGCTAGATTGACCAAATTTTTTATTTGAATCTTAGAAAGGAAAGGGTTGAGTTTATAACCACAAAGTTGACCCATGAGCATGTAAATCACCAAAGGTGGTGTTGGTGTTTTTTCCTATTAAACCCAGGAATTATCTAAAGGGATGCCAAACCTTATAGTTAAGAAGTTCCTAGGCTAGAGGCCAACACAATGAGTGAAGAGTTATGAGGTCTCTAGTCCTTCTCTTTAGGCTTTGTGGGACCAAGGGAGGTATTTATTTATTGCATGTTCATCATGATTTATTTAAAAAGGAAACACTTTAGCACAAATAAGTTCCTATAACTGGAAAATGAGTAAAACCTACTAAGATTTGGTTGATCTTTTAAGTAGATAATACTCCACTTGCTAGGAACAAAGGTATATTTCAAACTTGCATACCAGAATTGGAAAAGCTATAATGAATGTTTGTTCATATTATGAGCCTATGGTTAGAATTAATACCAGTGCATCTGTTGCATAAATTCTTGACAAATAGGCCAGTGCTTCATCAATTGGGTAAGCGGAGTCAAAATACAAAATACCCAGTCATACACAAACTATCAAATCTTGAAATGAATTGGACTATTCCCATAATGCCTTACATTATATGAACTCACAGTATTAAAAAAACTACTTATCATATCCCATGCAAGTTCTAACAAAACAATGACTATATTCCAACATTTAATTAACTCCTTGAGTCAAAGCATAGAACAAAATCATACATTCAAATAAACCATTGAAGACAAATGAAAAGATCCTTGAAATTTCATTCATAATATGCTAAAACTGCAAACAAGAGAGTACATGCTTTTATTGTTAGATTTGTTTCAATACCAGTAGTTTATACATAACTATTTAAGGCTATTACATATACGACTTATACCCAAGACAAAGACTAGCATACTTTCCAAGCCTTCTGCATTACTTGTTATCTTTACCTAAACTTTACACAAACCATTTTTTACTCAAAAATCCAACCCCTGTAATGAGCCTTGAAATCCCTTTTATAAATCAAGGGAGCAACAAGCACCAGACTCATTACAATTACATTTCAAAAATATTTCATTTCAGCACAAAATTGGATTTCATTTCAAAACTTCCCCAATGGTGACTCGTAACTATTTGTTGACCTAGGAAAACTACAATTGTAACAATCGTCAAAAGTGCACCAATTGCACTGGAGAAGGTCGCCACCATCAACAAAACTTCGCATTTCACATCCAGCCAAAAATAACAACGACAAAATCTGACCCCCAGACACACCCACCATCACCCAGACCTAACACCAACACTAACACCATGGTACACATGCCCACTTCACATCCTTGCAACAATGGGAGGAGAATTCACTGCCTCGTCATCATCTTTATTTTTTTAGCCATTACACCTGGTCACGTCCACTAGGGGTTTTGATAGAGACGTTAGGCACCATAATAACCTCCACCCTTGAGGGAGTCAACTGATTCAAAAGTATAAGGTATTGCTTAAACCCCGAATCTATCTCAGTCTCATTGGTAGACGCGCTATCAGTTTAGCAATAGGGGACTGCTGCTACTCGTAAGAAGCTTAGTCGTACCTAATCTTTCTTCGAACTCCCCGTACGAATCCCGTAGGATCCTTTCCCCTCTTCTCCATCTTGGTACACATATCTTTTTATTACACATTTTTTATTTTTATTTTTATTTTAACAACCTTTTAGCATTTTTACCAAATAGACTCTGCCTTGGCAGAGTCAATACATTGGACCTCGCCCTGCATTTCCACCATTCTTGAGAATTCATCCCTATTCATCGGCTTATGGTAGAAACGCAAGCGATGACCATTGAATAAGAGGGTTTGTGTGTCACCATCAATTGGTTTCAACCAAACTGTTCCATTTGAAAAGACCTCGAAAATCTCATAAGGTCCCAACCAATGAAAACTGAGCTTCCCTCTATGATATTTTTACCTTGAATCGAATAGGAGGGCCCAGTCTCCATTATGGAACTCCCTCTCCTTAATATGTTTGTCATGCCACACTTTCCGTTGATGTTGAATTAGTTCAGTTTGATGGACAGCGTCTAAGTGAAGCTCATCCAATTCACTTAATTGCAGAACTCATTCAACTTGGGCTCATTTTAAATCTAGACCTAGTTCCATAGTTGTTCGTAGAGTTTGTAGTTAAAAATCAATGGGAAGAAGAGTTTCTTTCCAAAAATGAGCTCATAGGGGTTGAATCCAGTCGTGGATTTCCAGGTTGTTTTGTATGCCCAAACAGCTTCAAGGATTTTTCTGGCCCAATCTTTTCTTCCTGAAGAAACTGCTTTTGTTAATATGTTTTCAAGTTCTCTATTAGTTACTTCCACCTGGTCATTTGCTTGAGGGTGGTAAGGGGATGACTTCCTATGGCTTACTTGAAAATGGTTGTTGAATTCCAAGAGCACTTTGAACATAAATTGGGGTCCCTGATCAGTAACGATAGTTCGAGGGGCTTCAAATCTAAGAAAGATTTTATTATAGAGGAAGTCTACAACTTGCTCTTCCCTAGCTACTCATAAGGCTTGAACTTCAGCCCATTTCGTCAGGTAGTCAGTGCAAACCAATATGTACTCTTTCCCTTGAGAGGAAGTATCTATGGGTCCGATAAAATCTAAATCCCATTTCTCGAATGGTTCAAGCACTACATGTGGTAGTAAAGGAATTTTTGAAGAAGTAGTTGGTCTTCCTACTCTCTAACATTCATCACAACGATGAACATAGTTCTTAATATCCTTATGCATTGAAGGCCAATAGTATCTAGCGCCTAAAATTTTATGGGACATTCTCTTCACAGAGTAGTGCCCTCCCGAAGGATCATCGTGACAGGCCCTTAGAATGTTGTAGGTTTCGTCCACTCTCACACATCTTCTTAAAATCATATTAGGCCCACAACGAATAGAATTTTTTTAATCCATTTGAATAGGGAACTTTCCCTAATAAGTCACTTTCTTTGCTTTGTTGTGAACCTCGGGGGTACCTCAGAGGCAGCCAAATAGTTAGCAATGTCTGCGAACCAAGGTGACTTTACAGAAACAAAAAATAGATTCTCATCTAGAAACTCGTCTTGTACAAGCATACTATCACCCTTTTCTTGTTTGATTCACGACAGGAAATCTGCTACTACCTTATATTTCCCTGGCTTGTCAAGGATTATAGCATTAAACTCCTGAAGGAGTAATAACCACCTCATAATCTGACCATTCACTACAGGTTTGTTCATTAGGTATTTTATAGCTGAATGGTTTGTATAAACTGTAACCTTATAACTTGTAATGTAGTGGAAAAAATTTTTAATGGCATGAACAACAGCTAGGAATTCTTTTTTTGTTGTTGTATAGGTTCTTTCAGCATAAGTAAGATTTTTACTGATAAAATATATGGCATATTTACCCCCATTCTCATCTTCTTGTCCCAGAACTGCACCACCAGCATCGTCAGAAGCATCTGCATAAATATGAAAGGGAATACTCCAATTTGGTCCTCGCAGAATGGGAGTAGAAACAAGCTTTTTCTTAATGGTTTCAAATGATAGCTGACACTCAGGCATCCAAACAAACTCTACTTCTTTCTGTAAAAGAAAGAACATAGGAGCCGCAATTTTACTAAAGCCTTCTATGAACCTTCTGTAGTAACCAGCATGTCCAAGAAAACTTTGAACATATGTTTGTGTTTGAGGGATATTCAATTGTTGGATGACCTCAATTTTCTTGGGGTCGACCTTTATTCCCTCAAAGGAAATATGATGACCCAAGACTATTCCTTGTTCCACCATTATTAAAAAAAAAGCATGGCTAAGGGATAGTCTATTTTCCTCACAAACATGTAGAACTCGGTCTAGGTTCTGAAGAGCTTCGTCATATGTTGACCCATAGACTGTAAATTCGTCCATATAGACCTCTACACAGTCATTAACGAGTGCAGCAAATATAGCAAGAACGGCAAGAACAGCTCTCTAAAAAGTCGTTGGAGCATTACAAAGTCCAAAGGGAAGCAATTTGTATGCAAATGTTCCCCAAGGGTAGGTAAACGTGATCTTGTCTTGGTCTTTTGGAGCAACCTATATCTGATTGTAACCACTAAATCCATCTAGAAAGGAGAAATATTTCCTTCCAGCCAAGTTGTCCAGAACCTGATCAACAAATGGTAGGGGAAAATAATCTCGATGAGTGGCTTTGTTGAGTTCTCTATAGTCTACATAGATTCTCCATTTCCCATTTTTCTTTGGCACAACCACCATAGGTGACACCCACTTACTATCAGAGATAGGATAAATAAATCCTGGATGGAGGAGTTTCTCAATCTCAATTTTGACCAAATCCTTTAATGCAGAATTGAGTCTCCTCTAAGGCTGGTGAACAGGCCTTATACTAGGATTAGTATATATGTGATGAGTACAAACACTTGGGTGAATTCCCTCATGTCCGTATAATCCCAAGCAAAGGCTTTAGACCTTTTTACCAACACATTGAATAATTTATCCTCCTGTGTTTCTGATAGCCAGCTATTGATGTTTAAATTTTTTCCTAGTAATAGCATAATCGATTTTGTTCCAAGATGGGCCAAAGTGACAGTATGCATAGGTCGCAACAAAGTGTTAAGAGGAAAACTATGAGGTATAAGTCGGTGAAACCTTGTGATATCTACAAAGAAATGACTTGTTTTGGGAATCATGTTAGCTAAGGGACAAGGCATTCCCATGGTAGCATAGCTTTGCTCCATCCCACTTATATCAATTGGTTGCCCAAAAATTCTTGGAGCATCCATCATTTCTTCCTCATTCGGGGTTATAGCAAGGCATGCTACATTGCTTACTAACTCTTCCTTCAATTCTTCTTTGTGTTTTTTAATTACTACCATGGCTAGCGAGGCCAAACTATCTTGACCACTAGATTCTTCTGGTTCATCAACCCAGACCTTTTTATGCTTAGTTGGTTTAGCAGGGGATATAAGAACAAACGTTTACTATCTTGACCATGTGAAATGGTCATTCCCCCTTCCCTTCAATCAATCTTAGCAGCAACCATGGCCAACCATGGTCTCCCAAGAATTATTGGATAACTATCTTTGGGTGTAAGAGACTAGATTACCTAGAAGTCAACTGGATATTCCCATCCATCAACTTTGACGAGGATGTTTTTAATGACGCCCTTTGGGATGGCTATAGACTGATTTTCCATTTGTAAGATTGTGGTTGTAGGACGTAAATCAGTTAGTCCTAACTCTTCCATTACATCCATAGTCATCACGTTAATAGTTGCTCCAAGATCCACTAATGTGTTTGGTATTGCTACCTCATTAATTGTAACAGTTATAAGTGGACTCGCAGGATCATCGTATTTTGGAGAAATAATCTTTCTAGACAAAAAATTAGCTAAATAACCATCAATATGAACGGTATTTATCTTTTTTGGCTTCCTACCTGGCATTTTAATAAATAGCTATTTGATTAACTAGTTTAACTCAGGAATTTCCTTTATTGCCTGCAATAGAGGAACCTCAATTTGTAGTTTATTAATCTCCTGAATTAACGCAGTTTCAGAAGCCATAGGCACTTCTGGAGTATCTTTCAGATTCATTGACTTTAAACGTTCTGGATATGGTGCCATTGTTTTCTCTTTTGGAACGGACTCCTCCCTATGTTGACTCAAGGATTGTCCTTCCTCCCCCTGAGACAAGTCTGTAGCTCCTGTTGCTGAAAAAGGCTCTTTTTCTTTGGTGGTGGTATCCTAGTTAGGCGACTTGTCTTTTAGTGGACTTTTAGGCTTAGTTTCCTCTACTATTTCTTCAATAGTTGGGGGCTGAAGAGTTCTACAGAGCGCAACTGTACATTTCTATAATGTATCGCATTCAGTCCTGTAACATTTTCATGTTCGGTAGAGTAGACTGGCGTATTCTGGCGATTATTCTTAGGATTGGGGAGTGGTTGCACTGGAAGTTGAGGTTGGTTCACCTGCTCATTCTAAGGAAGGTTTTGAGCTAGAGGTAACAAATTTTTTTGTTGATTCCTCCTATGTCCAGTATAAAATTGATTTTTCCCCTGGTTCCATTGGGGGGTAGCATGTTGTTGGTACCATTGTCGTTGTGGTCGGTTCGACCACTGTTGATTTCCCCATTAGGGGGACCCCCAATAAGGATTTCCCCAGTTAGGTTGTGCTAGAGGTGATTGATTCCAAGATGGAGTCCATTGATTATGAACCCAGTTATTTTGTGGTCTCCATGCAGGATTGGAATTATGTCCATAAGAGAAGTTACCTCCTTGACATTGGTTTAATGCGTTTATCTCTTCTTCAACCTGAATAGTTTTTTCCTTGGTATTCTTAATATTAGAGAGAATCTCAAACTGTTTTGTAGGATGGTTTTTCTCATAGAGTTGACAAACATTGACTTTATCTAAAGGACACTCTTGCAACAGGTTTTTGTTTCAACACCTAGGACAATAGATTGACAAGGTCTCTGGGTTGCGAGTTTTAACTTGTATGCCATCTAAAGTAGTGTTTAACTGAACGAGAATGTCGGTTTTCAAATTTTCTATTTCTTCGCGGAGCTTACCTATCTCATTAGATCCTTTAAAAAGATTATTTTTACGGATTC
The DNA here is from genome assembly GCA_007115665.2 of Sequoiadendron giganteum. Lineage (NCBI taxonomy): Eukaryota > Viridiplantae > Streptophyta > Pinopsida > Cupressales > Cupressaceae > Sequoiadendron > Sequoiadendron giganteum. The sequence goes on along the minus strand of CM021100.1, from coordinate 168,682,316 downwards.
CTCCTTGAGTACAGGAGAAATTTTGACATAACTCACATATTTCCTCAAGGTTCATTTGAGATATGTCACCCTTCCCCATTAGATCAAGACTTCTTCTAGCATCATCATCAAGTCCTTTAAGAAAAAATGTTTTGAGAATCTCGACACTAATGGCCTCTTCTCCACATCTTTTAGAGAGGAAAAGGAACCTATCGAGATAATCCTCTAAACTCTTGTCCTCATTTTGTCTCAGTTTAAACAGCTCTTCCTTTTGGTCACTCACCCTACAGTAACTTTGGTATTTTGGCAAGAAAACATTCTCCATTTTGTTAGAAACCAAGATCACCTGCATGCAATCACCTGTCACATGCAAAAGACATGTAGAACCAAAGAAGATGTTTTGTAAACCTCAAAGTAAAAATGCATTATTGAGAATCAATTATTACAAAGAGATCAATCCTTATGAAGGAGATCAAGAAACCCTAAAAGGGAAACCCTAAATGAAACCCTAGTGTGCACACTTAATAATTAATCAATTATTAATGTGCCTAAGTTTAGCTTAAGCAACTAATGGAATAAGTGACTTAATTAATTAACCAGTATGATATAATTAATTAAGTGGAATAACTTATTACTCTAACATCCCCCCTTAAGATGAACTTAGGAAGAAGCTAAAACACTAGAAGAAGATGCATGAAAGCAAAGATGGGTCCCGACAACTAGGCTTGATCAGGTACCCATTTACAAATGCAAGAAAGAGGTAGAGAAGGAAAACCGAGTGGGAAAAACCCCCATATAATGAGATGACATGCTGCAAAGAAGCACTGTATAGTAACACTGGAACCGCAATCCAGTAAGCAAGGAAAGATACTTTTGTCTACAAGAAACCATATCAGAATCATAATGATGCAACAGCAGACCCGATGCCACAGAACACTTGAAAACTCCAAACGGGAACAACCCTGGAATCTATGAAGCAGCATTCGATTATTGAATGAATGTGATACTGAAATGAAGTGCAAAGATGCAGCACTCTCCCAACTGCCAAAACATCCAAGTAATCTCCAAAAAACCCATCGGGCCAAATCTGGATTAACAATAAACCTAGGATAGATACATAAAAAATTGCATGGACAGCAACATAGAGCTCCTCAATACCTTTCCAATGCGGCAAAGATAGTGAAAATCAGAGATCGTGGCAAAAAGTTATGAGCTTGGAAGCATAAAATAAACATCTAAATTCAAACAGAAATAAATTCAGTAAACCATAAAAATACTTTAAAATAAACTGCACCACAAGAAACTGCTCGGAACCATCTTTTTGGCGATATTTCGTTTGCCCAATTTCGATACCGTATGCCCAAGTTATGCCAAAATGAAAAACATTGCTTCTTTAGGCAAATCAGGACTAGGAGGGGTCAAAGAGGTCATATGGCCACTGACGTCATGCTGACGTCAACACTTCACGAGAAAAAAATTGATGGCCACAAAAAACACCCCTTGCATAAAAACTGGCAGAGCCCCTGGTCGCCATATGACCGTAGGCGGGGCTAGAATGGGTCGGGGGTCGGGCGCGGAGCTCTTGGTCCCCCATAGAACCGGCAACCGAGGAAGTGAATCCCTCAAGGGCTGGCGGAGGCACCTGGTTCTTCACAGGACCTCAGGCTCGGCGAAAGGGGCAGAAGGCTGGGGCCGGCGACCGGATGGAGGAGCCACTGGCGGCGGCGGCGGACCAGTGGCTGCCCGGTGGCGAAATCCCTTATAACTGGAGGCGTCGGCATAGAACCCAAAAAAACACCTTTTTGGGATTTTTTTCGATTTTCATGCATTAGGAAGCGTGCTGGGGAGGTCGTATGGCCTCTCTAGCAAAAAAAATTTTCCTTTCAGACCAACTTCACCAAAATGGACGATTTGACAGGTGTTTCTAGGGTTTTGGGGCGTTGCGAACGCGATGGCGATGTCCGTTTGAGCCCAAAGTGTCCCAAAAAATTGGCTGCCCCCAGATCTTGCAAAAAAGATGCCTGTGGAAACCCTTGCACTTAAAACTCACTGAAAGGCCATATCTTCAGATCATGAACAAGCAGCTGCAGGTCTGGAGCTCTGATACCATGTTAGAAACCAAGATCACCTGCATGCAATCACCTGCCACATGCAAAAGACATGCAAAACCAAAGAAGATGTTCTATAAGCCTCAAAGTAAAAATGCATTATTGAGAATCAATTATTAAAAGAGATCAATCCTTATGAAGGAGATCAAGAAACCCTAAAAGGGAAACCCTAAATGAAACCCTAGTGTGCACACTTAATAATTAATCAATTATTAATGTGCCTAATTTTAGCTTAAGAAACTAAAGGAATAAGTGACTTAATTAATTAACCAGTATGATATAATTAATTAAGTGGAATAACTTATTACTCTAACACATTTCCCCCCAAGATGTTATACTACCAAAACCCAATCCCATAAACTAGCACATTATTGAATCCTTCAAAGTAGAAGGAAAAAGCTTCAACTTCTGGTTATCATTTTTATAGTCATGAGTTTGACATAGGACCTTAAATTCAAAGAGAAATTGGTCTGGGTCTTCCGAGGACAAGCCACGGAAGGTTGGAAGGAAAGTTAGGGAAATTTTCTTCATCGCAGTATCATCATCTATATCCAAAGTAATAGGATAAGTAAATGTTCTAGGAGGGCGTTGAGGTTCATTGTGGTTAGGTTCAGCCCTACGATCTCCCATAATGTTCAAAGAAGTTTGTTCCTCAAAGACAATTTCCTCTATAACGGGTTGTTCTGCCAGTTGATTTCCAAGAAAATAGTGGAAAGCCTTTGGTGGAATAGGCTCAAATAATCCTTCAAAATTATTGTCGTTTGAACCTTGGGCCTCCCTAAGTATGATTGGTACGTATTTTGGGGGGGTCTTTGATATAAATCATCTATGAGGGCCTCTTTTCCTGACCATGCAGAAGAGAAAACCGCCAGTAGAATTTTTGTTATAAAATGAGGTATCAAAACCGTCTCCTAGTAACACTTAAGCACAAAGGTTATTTTAATCCCCGAAAATGGCACCAAAAAGTGATAGGTTGTCGTTAGGTCCCATTACTTTAGAATATAAAATGTCAATAAGTCAATTGGGTAGTGTCCAAGGCATGTTGCAAAAGAAGATAATTCAGATAACTCATCTTAGATTTTATGTTTTTCTTTAAACTACTGAAATCAATTTTAGTCTAAGGCCATTTAACTTCTTATCTGGAAAACAATTTATTCTAGGAAAACTAGAAATACTAAACTAGAAAGCATAAGATAACTAATTTAGAAAGAATCATAACTAAACTAGAAAGCATAGAGATAAGCAAACTGAATAACAGATAGACTACGAAAGTGGAAAAATAAGTAAAAAGACTATAAAAATAATTCTTAAAAATTAAAATATTCTAACAGCTACAACGGATAACTCATACTAATTAAAAACAAAAGTGCTCTAGAACTTTAGACTCAACAACTAACAAACTTTAGTGAGTTCCTACTGAACAGTTATCTACGTAACAAATAAAACAACATAACAGTAAGTACTTATCTATTTAAACTAACTTCCCTTGAGTGGCCAACTCGCAGGTTAACACTTCGTTCTCAAATCACATAAACTACATGTTCTGGAGTTCTTCCATTAAAAATAGTTATCATCCATAGTTCATCAACTTAGCAATTGACAAAAGATAGTTCTTTCATTCATCAGTATTTAGAGATCATGTAAACAACATAACAATACTATTCAGTCTTATTCATCCATTTTGAAATTACATTCTTATAGAAAAACTTATAACTAAATCCTAGATTCCAAATGGCATGGATAGCCATTGAAAAATTCTTTTAACAACTTTAACTAATCTTCCATGTCTTTAAAACTCATAAACATAAAGAAGGCTCGAGACGAGCCATGAAGTTTTTGGTAATAGAAATTAAATAAACAGTAATTAAATCTTTGATTCATCGACGTGAGATTCAGGAGGAGGTTCACAGCATCTATCTTCAACCATGTTTAAGGCACGTACTGGCTCAACGTTTTGTAATAGCTGCTAGATGATCGATTATTCCCTACAAAAACACTCAAGTCAACCCATTAAACTTGTATTAGCAAATTTCCTCAATTGATCATAAGAAATAAAGTTTGCATAATTTTCCTTAAAGATAAGCAATTATTTCTCCTAAAGTTTAATAAATTGGCATAGACTTAGGATTGAGCTTGTAAGAATAACCTTTTCTGATTTCATTATGATGAGGTTATTTTTACTTCATCACCCTGCATAGGGTATTACAATTTGGATGTAAGGGCAAAGAATTTCTCCACCCCTACATGGGGTAGTACAACTTAGATGCAAAGGAAGAGAATTTCTCTACTCCTACATGTGGGAAGAGCAAAATAGGATGTAGTTCGAGAAAAATTTCTCAAACTACATATGGGGTATAAAATTGCCTAGTGTAGGTCAAGGAATTTTTCCCAACCTACATATGGGGTATGTGCAAAGATTATGAACATCGAAGAATTTTCCCCAAAATGCATTAAAGACGAATGTAGATTAAGTGTTGGTTGAGGGTTATTTCCCAACCAACACATTGAGGAAAGACATATACGTAGTGTGGGTAAAATTCCCTACACTACATCTGTGTGACAATGGTAAGTGTTTTTGGGGAAAAATTTCCTAAGATGCACAACGTTGGTGGGTGAGTTTAGTGTCAGTCGGGGTTTATTCCCCAACCTTCTTAATAGTTGTAGTGCATGGTGCACTATGTTATTCGGGTTTCAAAACTCGAATGGTAGATTCCCATGATTAAAGAGATACAATACATGAAAAATTTCTCATCTTGCAAGGCAAGAGGTGCAATATGTTTAGAGGATCTCTAACACAAGATTGCTAGAATGATGTTTCAAGATTTTTATTTCACAATGGAACATGGTATGATGCTTGTGGTTTGAAAAGCGAACAACATCCTCACCATCGCGTGGATACAAACAATGAAACCCTAGGGAAAATAAACAAACCCACAAAACATAGACAACCAAAAACTAGACATGAAAACCAAAATAAAAGCTCAAACAACATTTACATACCACAAATAAACAATAACCAAGCAACCATAATCTAAAACAAAGAAAACTAGAGAAACATACCTACCAAACCAAAATAATGGTGAAACCCTAGATGGCAAAAACTTGGTTGAATCCACTCGAAACCCAAACAAAAACGCTTGAAATGAGCGAATAGGAGGCAAAGGATATCTAGATGAAAATGAGCAAAAGAAGAATGGAAAAAAGTGAGGATTAAAATAGGGGTTAAATCAATAATAAACCACATTAAAATTGACATTAATGACCACTCGTGTGGCATAAGGAGTGTATTCATGCTAAAATTCAGCGCGACTACATTCCTAAGATGCAACCAACAAGAACATGTAGGGGTGTTGAAACTCAGTGACCCTACATGTCCAAAAAAACACTAACTCTTGAAATTTATCCTTTGTAAAATTTCAAAGAACAAAAGGTGATCCGATTGAAATGAATTTTTGAGGGATCAAACTACGCATGAAGGAAACTAAAATTTTCCTCAATATGCATGCTTAGAGGATGTAGGCTACGAAACATACAAGTTTCATAGGGGTTATCCCATGAATTGAGTGTGTTGAATTAAAGGATGACATATATTTAAGAGAATAATATCTTATAAATGTTATACATGTTCTATTTGATAGTTTGACAATGAGTGATTCTAACATATATCAATGGCATTAAATTACCATTTCATAATACTGTGAAAATTATATTTCAAGCTCTCGAGAAAATGAAGAATATCCTTATACCACACACATACACTGGACAATCTTACAACATAACCTCTAAATATTTTGTGGTGAATAGTATCCTTGGGGTTCACTAAACTACATATAATTTTCTTTCTTCAAAGATAAAGATGAGAAACAATAAGTAGGATAAAATAATTTTTTAAAGCATGATATAATCCTTATTTTGCATAGATATTCATACTTCTAAACGTTGAGGACAGGGTGTGAGAAAGAACCTTTCAAACTAGAAAAAAGAGGATTTTAAACGTTAAAAAGGTAATAGAAAGTACTACAAAATAAAAATCCTACCATCAAAGGAGCCTAAATTTTCCCTAGAATGTTAGTTATTCACTTGATATTTTATTAGGATTCAAAAGTTATCCTTGGTAATAGGATTATTTTTGAAAGAAAATAGAACTAATAATCTAAACGAGAGAAGATCTACTAAGTATGTTTTTAAATTTGCAATACAATCGAATAAAAAATATATATTATTGCGTCACTTTAGAAGCCAAGTGAGAAGATTTTTCAAGATTTTGTTCAACATATTTAAATGAAAATTCAACCATATCTTTTCAATTAAATGAATAATGAATGTGTGTCAAGGCATATCTCAATGTATAAATCTGCATAGATTTGTAGTTGTATGTCTTTTCATGACATTGAATACCTTTTTATGGAAGGAATGTATATTTTTATTAATATTTAATATTATAAAGAAAAAAATATATCACAACCAAGGATTTTATAAATGTTCCCCTAATCTAGAAAGTGTACTAAAATTTTATAACAAATAACATATTTCAAAAGTTTTCCATTGTAACAAGAATTAATTTTCACATTAGTATATCATGCCAACTCATAATATTATGAGGTATACAACAGTATTCAATGTCATTCAATACATTAATGCAAGTGAAATTTAAGCAAGAAAATTTAATACACTATACATCTAAGGTGAAAATTTATATATACAATTTAGAGAGGTGTGTAAATTGAAATAGACAAAAATAATTCAAAAGTGTTTTGTTGTAGACAAAAATAACTTTCAAATTATTATTTTTTCCATCTCATAATACTATGCTATCTATAATAGAATGTTCAAGCAATTAAAGACATTAAAAGAGTTGAAAATTTAGCAAAAAAATAACTTATTGCAAATTTGAAGAAAATTAAATATTTTTTAATTTTTGTTAAAATGATTGTTTTATTTTTATTTTTGTTACAATGGCTACGTTTAAAATCAACCGACACAAAATTACGTGAATAGTATTTCCAAAATTATTAAATAGGAGAAAATAATTATATATAGAATTGTTGGACATTTTTTTAAATTCTATATGATAATTGGCAAACTAAGAAAAGAAATGCATCCAACTGATGTATTAGTATTCTTGTCTCGACATATACTAATAAGAAATGTATTCTTAAATAGGAGATGTTTTCCACAACGTGTCAAACTATGATATTGTTATCAAGATTCAACCGTGTAGTTTACGAGTCAAACTCATTGACCCATGTTTCATGAGTAGTGGTTCACAAGAACCCATCTCTCACGATAATGAATGGTCCACTTAGCACTTATTGCATCTAGGTGATGCTGACAGAGGTGAAGCACTAGGCCTTCCCAAGAGGTCACCCATCCCAGTACTACTCCAGCTCATGTGCGCTTAACCACGGAGTTTTCTCCAAGGTTAAGCCCACTTAGCTTGCAACCCCACTTAATTTATGAGTTTGACTCGTAAACTACATAGTTGAATCCTGATAGTGATATCACAATGTATTCTTAGTCAATTTCTCCATTGCGTATCTTAAATTCAAATTTACCTTATTGGACCACCTAAGAAACTCAATTGATTGGACAAAATGAAGCACTTGATTGAACAATTGATGTAAACACTTAAATAATGTCCACTTCAAATCTTGTACAATATCAAGTGGGGCTCTATTCCCCTCAACTTGTGCTTGGTTGGTCATTCACCAACTTGATCATTTAGAAAGCATCCAATCAAGTCTTTCTCTCAACCTCCTACTTAAAGTGAAGCAACAAAACATCTTCTCAACGCCCACAACACATGACTTGTATTTGTACATACCTAATGCCCTTAGACCAATTGAATCCATTTCAGCCACGTGTCGCATACGACTGAAAAGGCCGTAGCACCCTCTCGAAAGAAGGAAGAGACAACTTTACAGCTCATTTTGACGTGGACATAAAAACAAAGTAAATTTTCTGCCACGTGTCATTCGTTATCTCAGACACGACAATCAGTGTTTCCAATGTTTAAGTCTATTCTAAATTTGTAAGGAATCTTAAACGCCAAGTTGGACGTTAATTAACGTGACGTCTTCCGTTGCGTAGGTATATTCTGTCGTATCTTCATAACCCCTTTCGCATGAAGTTTATTAAGAGTAATGTTATCTATTAGGCAGAGGTAGGTTTTTATTTTCTTAGTATTAAGTTTTTCTTACACTTTTATGTAAGTTTGCTTAGATTAATAAAGTGACTATTAATGTGAGTGAAGTGAGTTGTGAGTATCTTTTATGGAAGTTATTTTTTAATTTTTGGATATTTTTGACGTTGGTTGTATTTTCCACCACCTTCCTCTCATTTAGTCTATATATTCACTCTCCTAGTTTGTATTTTAATTCATGTGTACTTTCATGCTTTTGAACTCTCTTATGCTATTTTTTTTGGAGCATTTGTATTTCCCTTATTAGCTTTTAACTCTATAATGATATTTTGATCTTAGATCATTTGTATTTGTAGTTTTATAGTTTCTATTTCCTACACAAAATCTTGGGAACTACAATATATTTTGTAGATACTAACATGGTACCAAAGCATTTGGTGTAGGGTCAGAAAACTTTCAATCTTCTTATTTGAGATATTCAAGGGGGAGCGAATCACCTGTATGCAAGTTTCTTGAAAACCATCATTCTCTTCTCTTGCATCTAAGTTAGATGATTTGTGTAAGGAAACAAAGTGTGAAATTTTTCTTCCTACACTAATCTTGAATAGAGTGATTTATTAAAAAAATAAAAATATGATCCAAATTTATTACAAAAAGTAGAGAAACGCATTCATAATTCAATAAACAATAATACCATAATGCAGTGATTTACATGGGGAAATCCCAAGTTCAAGAGAAAAACCTCACTCCAAAACCTACCTAATCTATTATCAAATCTAAAAGAACATTACAACAAACTTCCAATGTAAGTTGGATGATTTGTGTAAGGAAACAAAAGTGTGAAATTTTTCTTCCTACACTAATCTTGAATAGAGTGATTTATTAAATAAATAAAAATATGATCCAAATTTATTACAAAAAGTAGAGAAACACATTCATAATTCAATAAACAATAATACCATAATGTAGTGATTTACATGGGGAAATCCCAAGTTCAAGAGAAAAACCTCACACTCCAAAACCTACCTAATCTATTATCTAATCTAAAAGAACATTACAACAAACTTGCAATGTAAGTCTTTCTAGGAGTATTTCACAAACAATTAAACTTAGAAGAATTTCATTAGCATTCATTCTTGTATTTGAAAGCATTTGCAAAGAAACAAATTGGAAATACGTCAAAGTTCTAGGTATAGATAATGGGGGAATATGTCAACCACGGGTTTGAGCAACATTATACTTCAAAAGGAATTGATTTCTAGCATATAGTTCACTATAATCCTCAATAGAATGGAGTTGTAGAATGCAAAAAATATTCTTTTAAAGAGATGGATAAATGCATGATATACTCCAATTCTTTGGCACCATCCTTCTGGGAAAAAAGCCATTAATTGTGCATGTTATATTGAGAACCAAGTTCCTCACAAATATATGAAGGGGGTAAATCCTTTTCAAGCTTGGACAGGTTACAAACCCTTAGTTAAGCACTTTCGACTATTCGGTTCTTGTGTATAGGCCCACATTCCAATAGAGAAATGCAAGGCTATGGATCATTAGAGAAAGCCTTACATATTTTTTGGATACCCAGATGATCTCAAACACTACAATCTTCTACATCATACCATTCATAAGCTATTCATTGAGAGGAGTGCTCACTTTGAAGAGAGCCCTTCCAATTCATCTCTTAAAACTTCTCCATCCACTATTAGATTGGAGACCTTGCATTATGATGATAGTTCTACAAAGGGTCTTAATTCTTTTGATCTTGATGAGGAGTATTCTTCCTCCAATTCAAGTAACGACAGTGCTAATGAGGGTTCATATAGCCATCATTCAGAGGTTGATGCTGCTCCTCCAAATTCACCATGCATTCTCCAGCCACAGGGCCCTTTTGGGCTTATTAGATATTGCAGTCAACAGGGGTTTCGATAGGGAATCCTTAAAATAATAGAATAAGATCACAATTTCAAGAGACCCTACATATCTTTATTGCTACGATTCTGACCCACAGTCCTTTCGAAAAGCTTTTGGTGTCCCCGAGTGGGATGCAACTATGCAAGAAGATTTCAATTCCTTTGAGAGGAACCACACTTCAGATCTTATCCCTCTTTCTAAGGGGAGGAAACTCTTTCGATGCAAATTGATCTATCAAATAAGAAATTAATGATTTGTCTTCTTTTCCATGTGACACTTCAACTTCTATCTATTGCAGGTGGAAAATAAAAAAATGAGTTGGTAGATAGGATGAATTCAAGATTTAATGGTAATACTTGAATCCAATTCAAGACTATGTTTTTCTATTTTATAGGTTTTTGGAGCAATTTTTGTGGCTCAAGTTTTTCCAAAGAGATGTCCACATCCTTTCATCATGGTCTACTCATTCTTAGCAATTTATCAACTTTTGAAGGAAGTTGTATTGAGCTTCACTCATAAATATATGATGAGGAAACTAGTTATCCTGATTGGTGCTATAACGCTCTATTACATGGATCATATTATTAGTAGTGCATAATATACTTGATTTTTAGTTGGTTGTAATAATGATTTAGTTTGCTCATTTCCCTTATTAGGTTCTCATGTCTGAGCATTGCTTCGAGGAAACATGATCGTTGCCTAAAACTCTCCAATCACCCTTGGTTCTCATACTTTGAAAGTGAAGATGAGGATTCCTATCCATGTCTAGCAATCCCTAATTTACCCTTATTATATCCCAGTCAATAATAAATTTTCTACCATATTAGGTTTCCATTAAATCTATTTTGAGTTGTGAATAAAAAATCTATTGTCTAACAAGAAGGCTTGCTGAGATGGATTAGGTGACAAGATAACATGAGAAGATCTACAAAATATGTTTCTAAATCTACAATGTAATAGAATAAGAAAAAATAAAATATTGAGTCGCTTGAGAAGACAAGTGAAAAGATTTTTCAATATTTTGTTAAGGAAATTTTAATAAAAAAAATTGACCATATATTTTCAATTAAATAAATATTAAATTTGTGTCATGACATATCTTAATGTATATATTTGCATAGATTTGTACTTGTATGTATTTTCATGATATTGAATAACTTTTTTATGGAAGGAATTTATATTTCTATTAATATTTGTTAGACTAGAAATCATGTTAGACGTTTAAAATCGGGAACAACAACCACACAATTCCATTAGAATTAATTATAAGAAAATGTGAAATTAGGGTTAGACGAAAGGGCTTAGCCTAATTAAAAAATAGATTAGAGAAATTTTAGGAAAATGTCACCATAGACTCGGGATAATTTGTAGAGTCTACAATATTTAATTAGGGTTAGACGAAAGGGCTTGGCCTAATTGAAAAAAAGATTAGAAGAATATCAATAGGAAAATGTCACTGTAGACTCAGGATAATTTTTAGTATCTACAATATTTAATATTATAAAGGAAAAAAATTATTACTACCACATATTTTATAAATGTTCCCCTAACCTGGAAATTGAATACTAAAATTTTATAATGAGAAACATATTTCAAAAGACTTTCATTGTAATGAGAATTAGTTTTCACATTAATATATCATACCAACTCATAATATTATGAGGTATGTACAACATATTTAATGTCACTCAATTGAAATTTAAGCAAGAAAATTTATACATCTATAGATTTTAGAAAAGCTTGTAAGTTGAAATAGATAAAATAATTCAATTGTTTTATTGCAAATAAAACTAACTTTCAAATTATTATCATTCCATCTCATAATATTATGATATATAATAGAGTGTTCATGTAATTCAAGACATTAAAAGAGTTGAAAATTTAGCAAAAAATAAATGTATAATAATTTTTAAAATATTAAATATATTTTTTGTTATAATGATCATGTTTAAAATCAACTGACACAAAAATACATGAATAATATTTTTAAATATTAATTAAGAGAAAATAATTAATGACTATTGAATTGTTGGACAATTTTTTAAATTCTAATGATAAACATGAGAAACCAAGAAAATAAATCACATCCAACCAATGTATTAGTATTCTTGCATAGCATATACTAATAAGAAATGTATACTTTGTCAATTTCTCTATTATATACAATGAATTCAAATTTACCTACTTAGACTACTAAGTAAATCTATTTTGAGTTATAAATTTAAAATCTACTATCAGCAAGAAGGCTTGCTAAGATGAATTAGGTGGCAAGATAACATAAGCAAAGTGGAAATTATATTTTCTTGAATATATGTAGTTTTGTAGGTACTCTTATTGAAGTTGTATTCCATTAATTTGCATGTTGTTTACGAGAAAAAATCAGATTGATATGCTTAGAAAAATATTAAATTTGTACTTGTGTGTCAAAAAATCACATATTGTGTTCATGCTTACTTAGATTTTCAAAATAAATTGTAGGGTGCATAATGAAAAGTAAAAGTAAGACAATCAAAATTGTATACTTAAACATTTTTTACTAATATATTTAAGAGAAAATATCTTACAAAGGGTACATATAGTTCTATTTGATAGTTTGACAATGTGAGATTCTAACATGTATCAATGGTAATAAATTACCATTTCATAGAACTGTGAAAATTATATTTCAAGGTCCCAAGAAAATGTTCATAATCTCCTTATACCATACACATACACTGAGACAACCCTATAACATAACCTCTAAATATTTTGTGGTGAATAGTATCCTTGTGGTTCACTAAACCACATATAATTTTCTTCTTCAAAGATAAAAACGAGAAACGATAAGCAGACTAAAATATATTTTTAAATCATGATGTAATCCTTATTTCTACATAAATATTCATACTTCTAAACATTGAGGACTGGGTGTGAGACAAAACCTTTCAAACTAGAAAAATAGATGATTTTAAACATTAAAAAGCTAATAGAAATTACTATAAAATAAAATTCCTATCATCAAAGGAGCTTAAATTTTTCCTAGAATTTTGGTTATTCGCTTGATATTTTATTAGGATTCAAAGTTCACCCTTGCTAATAGGACTATTTCTGAAAGGAATGGGAACTAATAATCTAATCAAGAGAAGATCTACTAAATATGTTCTAAATCTATAATACAATAGAACAAGCAAAAATATATTATTGAGTCACTTGAGAAGCCAAGTGAGAAGATTTTTCGAGATTTTGTTCAATATATTTAAATGAAAAATCAACCATATCTTTTCAATTAAATGAATATTGAATGTGTGTCAAGGCATATCTCATTGTATAGATTTGCATAGATTTGTAGTTGTATGTCTTTTCATGACATTGAATACTTTTTTTATGTAAAAGATGTATATTTTTATTAATATTTAATATTAAAAGGAAAAAAATATCACTACCAAGGATTTTATAAATGTTATAATCTAGAAAGTGTACTAAAATTTTGTAACGAATAATATATTTCAAGTCTTTCATTGTAACAAGAATTAATTTTCACATTAATATATCATGCCAACTCATAATATTATTAGGTATACAATAGTATTCAATGTCATTCGAGACATTAATGTAATCAAAATTTAAGCAAGAAAATTTAATACACTTACATCAAATGAGAAAATTTATACATACATTTTAGAGAGGCTTGTAAATTGAAATAGGCAAAATAATTCAAAAGTGTTTTATTGTAGATAAAAGTAACTTTCAAATTAATTTATTTTTCCATCTTATAATATTATGATATCTATAATAGAGTGTTCACTCCAATTCAAGACATTAAAAGAGTTGAAAATTTAGCAAAAAAAATAATGTATTGCAATTTTGAAGAAAATTAAATATTTTTTATTTGTGTTACAATGACTATTATATATATATTTTTTTTTTGTTACAATGACTATGTTTAAAATCAACCAACACAAAATTAGTGAATAGTATTTCTAAAATTATTAAACAAGAGAAAATAATTAAAGACTATAGAATTGTTGGACAATTTTTTACATTCTATATGATAATTGACAAACCAAGAAAAAAAATTGCATCCAACCGATGTATTAGTATTCTTGCCTTGAAATATACTAATAAGAAATGTATTCTACCGGGATGGGTGATCTCCCGAGAAGGCCCAGTGCTTCACCCTTGTGAGCATCACCTAGATGCAATGAGTGCTAAGTGGACCATTAATTATCATGAGAGATGGGTTCTTGTGAACCACTACTCATGAAACATGGGTCAATGAGTTTGACTCATAAAACTACACAGTTGAATCTTGATAGCAATATCACAATTTGAGACGCTGTGGAAATACCTCCTACTTATCAATGCATTCTTAGTCAATTTCTCCATTATGTACCTTAAATTCAAATTTATCTACTTGAACTACCTAAAAAAATCAATAAATTGAACAAAATGAAGACGCATGGTTTAACGTCATTGTAGACACCTAAATAATGTCAAGTTGAAATCTTCTACACTATTAAAAAAATTAAAAAATAATGTAAGGGTGATATCAAATAGGGCTCTATTCCCCTCAACTTGTGCTTGGTTGGTCATTCACCAACTTGATCATTTAAAAAGCATCCAATCAAGTGTTTCTCTCAACCTCCTACTTAAAGTGAAGCAACAAAACATCTTCTCAACGCCCACAACACATGACTTGTATATACCTAATGCCCTTAGACCAATTGAATCCATTTCAGCCACGTGTCGCATACGACTGAAAAGGCCGTAGCACCCTCTCGAAAGAAGGAACAGACAGCTTTACAGCTCATTTTGACGTGGATTTAAAGACAATCTAATGTTCTGCCACGTGTCATTCGCTATCTTAGACACGACAATCAGTGTTTCCCATGTCTACGTCTATTCTAAATTTGTTAGCAGTGTTAGACGGCAAGTTGGACGTTAATTAACGTGACGTATATTCTGTCGCATCTTTATTCAATGAAGGCGGCGTTTAGTTTCTTTTGAAATTCACGTGCGTTAGTCATTCACTGTGTGCGCCACATGTAACAGCACACCGTTTCTGTCCTAAACGGCCGTTAGCGTTTCCGTCGTGGCAGCTGTTTTATCTATTATTAGGATGCACATTGCTCATTAAATAAACATTAGCATTTGGTTTGCTTAGTTTGTGGATAGTTTTGGTAATTAATATTGGATTAATATATAAATTCTTTGTTTATAATTGATTGTTATGGTGGATCTTAAAAAAGGGTGAAAAGGAAAGGAAAGGTCCTTTTATAGTCCACAATATTAGGCGGTTTGTTTTTGGATCTACAGATGGCTTACAGTATATGGGACTCCTCATACTCCCAATATGAGGGAGGCACCTAACTCGTGCTCCACAATACAAGGTGTACATACCTTACCCCTTTGCAAGATTTGAACTTGTGACCTCTCTCTTACAAGAGTACAAGTTCTCCACCATTAGGCCAACTCAAGTGAGCAAAAGCATTCATCAATAATTTTTGTTTCTTGGGTTTCATTCCTTTGATTAGACCTTGGATTACTTAGTTTCTCAATAGTTGTTTTTGTTTCACTTTCATCTTTACATTCTATAGTAGAATGTAATATATTTTTCCTTTCCTTATCTCTCATTTTAATGGATTGGTTCTTAAATTCAACAACTTTACAAGTGGATCTTTATAACATCTTTTTATGAATTTTGTCACAATAATGCTTATTAATTTGGTGAAAATTATTACTTCAAGAATATTTTAAAATATTTTTTGTTGTATTTTTTGAAGCCACGATTGTTAATGACTCATGACTTACATTTGTAGAAGACAATACATGTGAAGTAGAAGTGACAATGAAAATGACATTAACATTGCATAATATAAGGAGGGTTGAATATCACAAAAATAAATATTCCTTAGCAATGAATTATAGTAGTTGTGAGACAATTTGATTTTATTATAGTGTGAGTATAGTTTTAGAGGAAACATGATTTTGTGCAATGTGATAGAAACATTAGTACACTACAAATGAAGTATTCATAAGAGATTTTATTGCGATTGTTATATCTCCAACCATCAAGGTTATGCTTATGGTAACCAACATGGGACTAGGAAGATCAATATATACATTCTCTATTTACTTGTCATGGTGGATGATGAGATCAAAATCATAACACTCCCATTTCCAAAAGGGGAAAGAAAAAAACATACATCATTAATTTTACCTCAAAGTCTCACTCCATTGACTAGACATTAGATCATTTGGATCAATTACACTCGGTTTGTTCAAATGATGTTCAAAGACTTTACTCTGAAAAGCACAAGACTAAATTTAATTATCAACTTCTTGATGATTTTTTTTGCTTCACTTTCATCCTTACAATCTATAGCGGATTGTAATATAGTTTTTCCTTACTTACCTCTTTCTAGTGGATAACAACTTTATAAAGAGAACCTCATAACCCCTTCGCATGAAGTTTGTTAAGAGTAATGTTACTTGTTCGACATTAGGTTGATTTATGTTTTCATAGTATAGGTTTTCTCTACACTTTAATGTAATCTTTCTTAGGTTTTAATAAAGTGTATTAGTGTTTAAGTGAAGTGAGTTGTCAATATCTTCCATGGGGCTTACTTTTTTTATATTATACTTTTGATGTATTATCCCTATTGGTTGCAGTTGCCAACCACCTAGCTTGTATTTTTAGTCATGTGTAGTTTCATGCTTTTGAACTCTCTTAATGCTATTTTTTGGAGCATTTGCATTTCTCTTATTAGATTTTGATTCTATAATAATATATTGACCTTAGAGCATTCATATTTGTATTTTTATAGTTTCTATTTCCTACACAAAATATTGTGTTATAATCTATTATGTAGATACTAACATGGCATCAAAGAATTTGGTGTAGGGTTAGAGAACTTTCAATCTTCTTATTTGAGAGATTCAATGGGGAGATAATCACTATATATGCAAGTTTCTTGAAAACCATTATTCTCTTATCATTAATTCTCGAAACTCAAATATCACAAGTTGACATCAAATCTTTGATTTGAAATCATTAAAATACTACCAAAAACATATCCCAAGGGGGGTCCTAGGTCTAAGTGAGGACCCATTCGCCATGTGGTGAATGGGTCCCAGGTCACTGACCTAGGACACACTTCAAGAAATGTGAAAGGTCATGTGAAAATAGGGTCCTACGACCTAGTGAGGACCCATTCACCATGTGGTGAATGGGTCCTAGGTCACTAACCTAGGACACACACCTTCTAAAATTAAGTGTTATGTAACATCATTTATGAATGTCAAGCTTTATTCCTCTAAATCTACAATTAATTAGGCTTGGATTTGAATTAAAGGGGCCAATTAAGGAAAATTTGATCTTAGTTAATTATTAAAGCCCTAGATTAGTGTGAAAGTCTAAAGACACACTTTACAACACCCTAAATAAGGCACTGGATTAAGTCCATTTAGTTAAATTAGGCCCTAAACTTAATGTGAATGTGTAAAACACATTACAACACTAAATCAAGGCAACATTAAGCTCATTTTAATATTAACTATTCCCAAATTAACTGTGAAAAAGTGATACTTTTTTTGACACTACATTTTTCCCCCACTTTAGTGGGAGTATGACCCCACATAAAACTCACACTAAATTAGAGATTCAAGACACTTATGTATGCAACAATAACAAAGATACACAATCATACAACATCAAAGACCAAGAAGAAAAATGAGGAAGATCAAGCCTCAACTATATAACACGATGTGGAACACATCGTAGTTGTTTGTCCAAGAAAAAGGGGGGAGTATCAAGCCTTAAATATCGAACACAATATGGAACATAACTTAGCTATTTGTCCAAAAAATGTTCACAAGCATAAGTTGATGTCCACTATGCAAATCACATGTGTGCTCACTCTGGGGTAGTGGAAACTCAGGTCGTCCACTAGGTGAGTATCCCTCCAGGAAGGTGGCTTAGTGAGAAATTCATGTCTGTGTGCCGACTCTCATTGTACTTACCATACCAAAGCTATCCCTCTGATAACTCTAAATAGGGAAGCACTCACATTCATGTCTTTATGCACATGGCAAGGCTCCACAAGCAAGCAAGGTGTGTTATGTTAGGTGGCCTTGAATTAGGGGTTTCAAGCTTCATAATGTCAACAATTTATATTATTCCAAAAACTTATGAACATTATGTTTAGGTTTTTGTTCAAAGAGATCTTTTTCATTCATGTAAGGTCTTCTTCTTAGGAATCATCATGCCTAATATCTCCAAGAGAGGACAAATCAAGAGTAAAAGGTTCACAACTTAGGGAATACAGTGTGTCACATCATCACTAAGAGGAAAGTCATACGCTAAGAAATATCACAGTCTGGGAGGACATCAAACCCAATGACACCACCAAGAAAAGGATGCATCACATAAAAAAGAAAATTGCATCATGAAACATGAAAAATGTTGAAAGATATCATTGATGTATGCCCCCACTTTAAAGTGGTTGCTAACACCATTGTTCTAAGCAATTTCTTTAAAGTAGCCAATGTTTACTCCTTAAGACATGAGAGCTTCCCTTGGAAAACCCAATGCCAAGTCATATGTTTCTAAAAATAAAGCTACACCATGTAAAAGGAGGGAGGGGTTGCCCCTAGAAATACATAAGGGATCTATATGGATTTAAGGTCAGTATGCCTTTGCTACAATGTTTTCATAGAGCTTAGAAATGTCATCATTCCCTAAATACTCATAGAGCTGGAAGAATGAAATAAAAATCGAAAAAAAAGAAAATGCCATTTGGGTCAACATGGAAGAGACCTAAATGTCTCAACGCCTTGCATCATCCTTGAAAAGAAGACACAAGACAAGAAAAAAAGGATAAAGTGTTTACGATATAGAGAAGAATGTAGATACATATAGAGGAATGCACAAAAGAGAGAGATACATCAAATGAAACAACACGAGAGGATCACATTACGTACATGCAATCAAATAAAGGACATGGAAAAGAAAACAATACAAAATACTAGTAAGGCACATGCAAGTCAACCTATAGCAGGTCGTTTGCATCCCAATCTTG
The DNA here is from genome assembly GCA_007115665.2 of Sequoiadendron giganteum. NCBI lineage: Eukaryota > Viridiplantae > Streptophyta > Pinopsida > Cupressales > Cupressaceae > Sequoiadendron > Sequoiadendron giganteum. Next base: position 168,663,114 of record CM021100.1, on the reverse strand, counting down.
ATCGGTATATATGGAAGGCGGACAACTAGCCAAAGGGACCACATCAAGTGCCAAACTAGGGTATATATCAAGTTCAACACTCTTTTTAGGAGAATTGTCATTTAAGCTCATAAAAGAGGAAAAAAATGAATTTGACTCATTATGCACTTGTTCATCAATCTTTGCAATATCAATGTCATCATCTAAATTAATCACAATAGGAGGTCGAATGACAATGTCTCTAGAAGGTTCTTGTTTACATTGTGGTGAGGGTATAGAATCATCATGCATTGCTTCAGGTAAGTTCAGATTTTTGTTTTCTATATGTTACTCTTTTCTTCTTTATTTTGTAACATACAAGCAATAGCACAACGTCTATGCCTATGCTCTCTAGCATTTCGGTTTCATTTCAATCTATTGTCAATTTGTGTTTGTGCAGGAGTGGGTTTGTCAATCATAGGATTATTCTCTTCCCTTAGGGAGGAATTGAAGGAACCATAGGAGGTTGTTCAACCACTTTCTATTTAGATTTGTAAACTTGTTTGATCTTAGGAGGCACAATGAGATTGTTTTGGTTATCTCATGGTCGCTTATAGGAAATGGTAGGAGGATTTTTCATAGGTTTCTCTTGGATATTTGGAAGGGATTCTGGTTCAATCATAGTTTTGTCAAGGATAGGTGGCTCAATCACAGGTTCCAGCATCTTTCTAAGGAATAATTTCACTATACGCTTTGCCTTAAACTTTTGATATGATTTAAAAAATTAGTCCTCATGAGGTCTAATAGGTTCAATAGGCTTGAGCCAAAAGAAATCCAATGAAAAGTTCCCATGGGAAGACACGGGATTAAAGCCACTATGATGCACAGTAAAGATCTCATTGTCAAAGGGAAACTTTAAACATTTATACACAACCGACGGGATGACATTCATGGAGCGAAGCCATGGATAGCCTAACTTCACGTCTAGTTAACCAAAATGAAACATAGAAAAATAGGTTTATCAAGATGAAACAAAATGATTCACCTATTTTCCTCTATATTTCATTCAATATGTGTGTTATAATGTGTAAATGAGTTACATAAATCAAACCTAACCCAAATACACTAAACAAGAAAGTTTTAAGAAGGTCAAATGTTGTGTACCTATTGCAAAAAGTGCTTTTTTGGGGGGCCTAATTGAGGACTCATTCACCCTATGGCGAATGGGTCTTAGATAGGGTTCTGAAAAATCAATTTTTGGGTTATGTTCTTCAATGTATGCACTCCCAAATCCTAGTCAAAGACTGTCGAAAACCTAGAAATAAATCTTGTGGCTCAATTTTCGTGATTTTACAAGAAAGGTGACAACTTTGACAACTTTGCAACTTTCGCCAATTTTTCTTTCCAATTGATCTTCAACCTAAAACCTGCAATCACACATCCAAGAGAGAGAGAAATGTTGTTTATTAGGGAATAGGGGTTTTGCTTTGTCAAACCCTATTTTGGTAATTAAACCTTGTAATGAAATTAAACATGAAATAAATGATGAATGAACATATGTGTATGTGCAAGATCATGATAGGCCAAAAAGTGGCGATATGTAAGTGATATGATGACCCACGTGGCTGACGAATTTTTTTTAACCCAAAATTGATGAAATGAAAAGGGTTTTTAAAAGAGATTCTCGACTTTCCACCAATATAGATTATGCTTTACTTTGAATTTAATAAATAATTATTATTCATTTTCTATTTAAATTATGACTAAAGTCCTAACTGATAGGGTGATTGGAAAACATCTATAGCTTTCAAATGGTATCACATTTTTTGAATTTGAAACATGTGTCACATTCTATGCTTCACATACTATAGGATTAGAAAAAAATGAATTTCATGAAGTTTTGATCAAGTTAAGGTGGTCAGACATATGATTTTTTATATTTTTTAAAATTTGTAATTAAAAAATCATAATTAATTATTTACTTGGAAAAAAATTACAAAAAAGTATGCATCACATCGGGACATGAGTCCTCTACTTATATCTAAAATATTATAAAATAATATTATCATTTTATTGTGGTTAGGGTGGCCAGACATACACCTACTTCTTATTTTTTCCCTGAAATTTAAGTACTATTGCATTGAAATTTCAAATTTTCACCAAATAGATTTTTATTTTTTAAAATAAACCTAGTAGTTTAGAAACTTCATTCAATTTTCTAAAGATTTTATTCTTACATATTTTTGAAATAATATAGATAACTTATTCAAATTTTTACGTCAAGTTGTCTAACTTTGATTTTCTGAATTTTCATCGCCACTCAAGTGCCTATTTTTTCCATGATGATCCTGCACATACCCATATGTAATGTCACAATTCACCACACCTTAGTTGAAACCTTGGATACAAATCTACAAATTAGCATGAAGTGACCTCAATGAATGTAGATCTTGATCATGAACCTTGATTTGAAATAATCCCTTTGAATATGCTTGATAGATCTTGGATGCTACATCAACACATTAGCTCAACAACATGCATGATGCATTATGACTTTGAAATGATGACATGAATCTTGATTGCTGCAGTAAAAATTCAATAATCTTCCCTTGAATGCCTTGAAATTCTCTTGAATGATTCTATAATGCTCACTTGAATATCCTTAGCTTGCATGAAATAACTTTATATTTATACATATCTTATCATTAGTTCCCAAAATTCAAATATCGCAAGCCAACATCAAATCTTGGATTTGAAATCATTAAAATACTACCAAAAACATATCCCAAGGGGGTCCTAGGTCTAAGTGAGAACCCATTCGCCATGTGGTGAATGGGTCCTAGGTCACTCACCTAGGACACACTTCGAGAAATGTGAAAGATCATGTGAAAATAGGGTCCTAGGACCTAGTGAGGACTCATTCGCCATGTGGCGAATGGGTCCTAGGTCACTAACCTAGGACACACACCTTCTAAAATTAAGTGTTGTGTAATATCATTTATGAATGTCGGGATTTATCCCTTAGAATCTGTAATTAATTAGGCTTGGATTTGAATTAAAGGGGGCAATTAAGGAAAATTTGATCTCAATTAATTAATAAAGCCCTAGATTAGTGTGAAAGTGTAAAGATACACTTTACAACACCTTAAATAAGGCACCATTAAGTCCATTTAGTTAAATTGGGCCCTAAAATTAATGTGAATGTGTAAAACGCATTACAACACTAAATCAAGGCAACATTACTTTCTCATTTTAATATTAATTATTCCCAAATTAAGTGTGAAAAAGGGATACTTTTTTTGACACTACACTCACATTCAACAATTTTACAAGGAGAACCTCATAACCCGTTTTGCATGAAGTTTATTGAGAGTAATTATGTTATCTGTTAGGCATTAGGTAGGTTTTTATTTTCATAGTATAGGTTTTTCCTACACTTTTATGTAAGTTTTCTTAGCTTAATAAAGTGGCTATTAATGTGAGTGAAGTGAGTTCTCGGTATCTTCCATGGAAGTTTTTTTTTTTTTTTTATGTTTGGATACTTTTGACATTTTATTACTATATTGGTTACGTTTTTCACCACCTCTCCCTCACTTAGTCTATATTTTCATCTCCTAGCTTGTATTTTAATACATGTGTGGTTTCATGCTTTTGAACTCTCTTAATGCTATTTTTTGGACCATTTGCATTTCTCTGTAATTAGCTTTTCACTCTATAATGATATTTTGATCTTAGATCATTTGTATTTTTAGTTTTATAGTTTCTATTTCCTCCATCACAAAATCTTGGGAACTACAATATATTTTATGGATACTAACATGGTACCAAAGCATTTGGTGTAAGGTTAGAGAACTTTCAATCTTCTTATTTGAGATATTCATGGGGGAGCTAATCACCATGTATGCAAGTTTCTTTAAAACCATCATTCACTTCTCTTGCATCTAAGCTAGATGATTTGTGTAAGGAAACAAAGTGTGAAATTTTTCTTCCTACACTAATCTTGAATAGAGTGATCTATTAAAAAAAAATGATCCAAATTTATTACAAAAATTAGAGAAACATGTTCATAATTAAATAAACAATAATACCATAATACAGTGATTTCCGTGGGGAAATTCCTTTCAAGAGAAAAACCTCACACTCCAAAACCTGCCTAATTTATTTTCATATCTAAAAGAAGATCACAACAAACTTGCAATGCAAGTCTTTCTATGAGTATTTCACAAATAATTAAACATAGGAAATTTTCAATAACATTCATTCTTGTACTTGAAAGCATTTGCAAAGAAACAAATTGGAAATACATCAAATTTATAGGTATAGATAATGGGGGAATATGTCAACCACAGGTTTGAGCAACATTGCACTTCAAAAGGAATTGATTTCTAGCATATAACTCACTACAATCCTCAATAGAATGGAGTTGCATAACACAAAACATATTCTTTGAAAGAGATGGATAAATGTATGATACACTCCAATTCTTTGGCACCATCCTTCTGGGAAAAATACATTGATTGTGCATGTTATATTGAGAACCATGTTCCTCACAAATCTATCAAGGGAGTGAATCCTTTTCAAGCTTGGATAGGTTAAAAACCCTTAATTAAGCACTTTCAACTATTTGGTTCTTGTGTATAGGCCCACATTCCAATAGATAAATGCAAGGCTATGGACGAGTAGAGAAATCCTTATATATTTGTTGGATACCCAAATGATCTCAAAGGATACAATTTTCTACATCATACCACTCATGAGCTATTCATTGAGAGGAGTGTTCACTTTGAGGAGAGCCCTTCTAATTCATCTCTTAACACTTCTCCATCCACTATTAGATTGGAGACCTTGCATTATGATGATATTTCGTCAAAGGATCTTAATCCTTTTGATCTTGATGAGGAGTATTCTTCCTCCAATTCAAGTAATGGTAGTGTTGATTAGGGTTAATATAGCCATCACTCAGAGGTTGATGATTCTCCTCCAAATTCACTGTGCATTCTCTAGCCACAGTGCCTCTTTGGGCTCATTAGATATTACATTCAGCATGGGTTTGGGTAGGGAATCCTTAAAACAATAGAAGAATAAGATCACAATTTAAAGAGGCCCCACATATCTTTATTGCTACAATTCTAACCCACAGTCCTTTCAAAAATATTTTGGTGTCCCCGAGTGGGATGCAACTATGCAAGAAGAGTTCAATTCCTTTTAGAGGAACCGCACTTCATATCTTGTCCCTCTTCCTAAGGGGAGGAAACTCTTTTGATGCAAGTTGATCTATCAAATAAGAAATTAATTATTTCTCTTGTTTTCCATGTGACACTTTAGCTTCTATCTATTGCAAGTGGAAAATAAAAAAATGAGTTGGTAGATAGGATGAATTCAAGATTTAATGGGTAATACTTGAATCTAATTCAAGACTATATTTTTATATTTTATAGGTTTTTGGAGCAATTTTTGTGGCTCATTTTTTTCCAAAGATATATCCACATCCTTTCATCATGGTCTACTTATTCTTAGCAATTTAACAACTTTTGAAGGAATTTATATTGAGCTTCACTCACAAAGATATGATGAGGAAACTAGTTATCCTGATTGGTGCTATAACAGTCTATTACATGGATCATATTATTAGCAATGCATGATATACTTAATTTTTAGTTGGCTGTAATAATGGTTTAGTTTTCTCATTTCCCTTATTAGGTGCTCATGTTCGAGCATTGCTTCGAGGAAACATGATTGTTGCCTAAAACCCTCCAATCACCCTTGGTGCTCATACTTTGTAAGTGAAGATGAAGATTCTTATCCATTTCTAGCAATCCCTAATTTACCCTTATTATATCCCTTGTTCAATAATAAATTTTCTACCATATTAAAGGTTTCCATTAAATCTGTTTTGAGTTGTGAATATAAAATCTACTTTTTGACAAGAAGGCTTACTGAGATGGATTAGGTGGCAAGATAACATGAGAAGCTATACTAAATATGTTTCTAAATCTACAATGAAATAGAATAAGAAAAAATAAAATATTGAGTCACTTGAGAAGACAAGTGAAAAGATTTTTCAAGATTTTGTTAAGGAAATTTTAATAAAACAAATTGACAATATCTTTTCAATTAAATAAATATTAAATTTGTGGCATGACATATCTCAATGTATAGATTTGCATAGATTTGTACTTGTATGTATTTTCATGATATTGAATAACTTTTTTATGGAAGGAATTTATATTTTTATTAATATTTGTTAGACTAGAAATCAGGTTAGACGTTCAAAATCAAGAACAACAACCACACAAATCCATTAGATTTAATTATAAGAAAATATGAAATTAGGGTTAGACGAAAGGGCTTGGCCTAATTGAAAAAAAGATTAGAAGAATATCAGTAGGAAAATGTCACTGTAGACTCAGGATAATTTTTAGTATCTACAATATTTAATATTATAAAGGAAAAAAATTATTACTACCACATATTTTATAAATGTTCCCCTAACCTGGAAATTGAATACTAAAATTTTATAATGAGAAACATATTTCAAAAGACTTTCATTGTAATGAGAATTGATTTTCACACTAATATATCATACCGACTCATAATATTATGTGGTATACAACATATTCAATGTCATTCAATTGGAATTCCTCTTGCTATTGGTAGGTAGCCCAGGTCTTCTTGGAAAAAATTGCTTGATAAGTTGCGTAGTAAAGTCAATCATTGGACTCATTGTTGAATTTCTATTGCTACAAGAGTGACACTTTTGAAGTCTGTTATCCAGGCTCTTCCTATCTTCAAGGGTTTTATTTAGGCGACCCCTGTGTATTTCCTAAGGGAATTTGATGCTCTTTCACAACAATTTATTTGGAGTGGAAACTTGCAGTCGACCAAGTGGAGTCTTGTTAAGTGGGAGATGATATGTAGGCCACATAAAGGGGGGGGGCTTGGATTGCGTTATGCTGTCTTGAATGGGAAAGCTCTTACAACCAAGTTATATTGGTGTTGGTGTACTAGTCAACATCAACTTTGGGCTCATATTCTTACCCACAAGTATCTCAAGGATGTGAACACTTTTGATGTTCCTCGTTTCCCTTTAGATGGAAGAGGATCTATGATTTGGAATATCCTCAAATTGGGGGCTTAGTTGGTTAAGAAGGGGCTCTTTTGGATATGTCATTAAGGTTCTCAAGCCCTTTTTTGATCAGATTCTTGGGATGGTCACTCTCCCATTCTTTCTGCAAACCCTCACCTCTAATCTCTTTGTGATCATTTTACTACTCCGGTTGGAATACGGTTGAGCATTAGAAGTCTGTTTAGAATATTGTATTGGCTGCTAGCATTAGATGGAAGCAATCCTCAGATTAGCCGCTAGGAGGGTCAAAGGAGGATAGGCAAGAGTTGGCTAGGATTCTAGCATCACGGGAATGCAATTCCTTGGCGGGGCAGGATGTTCTGGCCTTGAGTAACAGTGATTTATCTGGTAAGTATTCTATTTCACCAGGTTATGGTGTGTTGCTTAGGCAGGTGTTTGGAGACATTGAAGTCCCTTGGTGGAAACAAGTTTGGAATAAATTTTCTTGGCCCAAGTGCATTTTTTTTCTTTGACTGGTGGTCTAGAACCGATGTCTTACTTGGAATAACTTGTGCAAGAGAGGGTTTTAGGGTTCCTCGATGTGTGTTTTGTGTGGTAAAAGTGAAGATAATTTCTTTCATCTCTTCTTCCAGTGTTCCTTTGCTAGGAGGCTTTGGAACCTATGGTGGGATGTGTGGAATCAGTCTTGCTGGCATGTCTCTTCTTTGGTAGAGTTCTTTGCCTGGTGGGGGAAGGTCCCTGTTAAGATCTCTTTTCTTCAAGTTACTTGGGCTCTAGGTCCAACTTTTATTATTTGGCATATTTGGCTAGAGAGGAATCACATGATTTCCCAAGATGTGAAGTTGGTTGTTCAACACTTGTGGTGGAGGATTCTTCATTCAGTGGGAGAAACTACTATGGATAGGTGTGAATTTTCTGAGGGTGTGGATCCTGGAGAGATTTCCTTTTGTACTCATCTCAATCTTCCTCTTCAGAGGGGGGCTACTCAGAGTGCTAGTTAGATCAAGAGAAATAGATTTCATCATCCCCTTCGAAAGATAAATAGGGAGGGGCATTGGTGCCCTCCTCCCTAGGGTGTGCTGAAAATCAACACAGATGGTTCTTCGCGTGGAAATCTTGGCCATGCTGGTATTGGAGGAGTTGGACGGACTAGTTCCGGGACCGCTGATTTTATCTTTTTTGTTTATAAGGGTTAATATACTAACAATGGCATGGAGGCTCTTTCCATTCTTTGTGCTATGGAGCGTGGTTGTTCTCTCAGGTGGAGACAAATTATTTGTGAATCAGATTCTCAGGTGGTAGTGACCTTGCTGAAGATGCAACAATTAGAGGATGTTAGTTGGCATCTGGCGGTTATTATAAAATAGAATATTCATTTGTGTGCTTCCTTTGATTATGTTTCTTTCTGTCATATTCTACGTGAATGGAATGGGGTCGAGGATTGTTTGGCTAAATGGGCTTCTGATGGAATCATTGTGGAAAGGGGCCAATTACCCCTGGATTTTGATAAAAAGTTGGACCAATTAATGGAGATTGATAGGGATGTGTAATCCCCTAGCTTTGTACTGCTTTTTTTTGGATTGAATAAATTTTTACCCCTCTTTTAGTTTAAAAGTAACTTTCAAATTATTATTATTCCATCTCATAATATTATGATATATAATAGTGTTTTCATGCAATTCAAGACATTAAATGAGTTGAAAATTTAGCAAAAGATAATGTACAATAATTTTTAAAATATTAAACATTTTTTTATAATGATTGTGTTTAAAATCAACTGACACAAAAATACATGAATAGTATTTTTAAATATTAATTAAGAGAAAATAATTAATGACTATAGAATTGTTGGACATTTTTTAAAATTCTATATGATAAATGACAAACCAAGAAAATAAATTGCATCCAACTGATGTATTAGTATTCTTGCGTAACATTTACTAATAAGAAATGTATACTTCTAAAGTCAATTTCTCCATTATATACAATGAATTCAAATTTACCTACTTGGACTACCTAAGATACTAAATCTATTTTGAGTTGTAAATTTAAAATCTACTATTAGGCAAGAAGGCTTGTTGAGATGAATTAGGTGGAAAGATAACATGAGCAAAGTAGAAATTATATTTTCTTGAATATATGTAGTTCTCTAGGTACTCTTATTGAAGTTTTATTTCATTAATTCACATGTTTTTTATGAAAAAATCAAATCGATATGCTTAGAAAAAATATTAAACTTATACTTGTGTCAAAAAATCACATATTGTGTTCATGGTTACTTAGATAAATTTCTAAAGAAATTGTAGGGTACATAATGAAAAGTAAAAGTAAGACAATCAAAATTGTATACTTAAACATTTTTCATTAATTATATTTAAGAGAAAAATATCTTACAAAGGGTACATACAGTTCTATTTGATAGTTTAACAATGCGAGATTCTAACATATCAATAGTAATAAATTACCATTTCATAGTATTGTGAAAATTATATTTCAAGGTCTCAAGAAAATGTTCATAATCTCTTTATACCATACACATACACTAAGACAACCCTATAACATAACCTCTAAATATTTTGTGGTGAATAGTATCCTTATGGTTCACTAAACCACATATAATTTTATTTCTTCAAAGATAAAGATGAGAAACAATAAGCAGGCTAAAATATATTTTTAAAGCATGATGTAATTATTATTTTTGCATAAATATTCATACTTCTAAACATTGAGGACTGGGTGTGAGACAAAACCTTTCAAACTAGAAAAATAGATGATTTTAAACATTAAAAAGGTAATAGAAAGTACTATAAAATAAAAATCCTATCATCAAAGGAGCCTAAATTTTTCCTAGAATGTTGGTTATTCACTTGATATTTTATTAGGATTCAAAGTTCACCTTTGCTAATAGGACTATTTTTTAAAGGAAATAGAACTAATAATCTAATCAAGAGAAGATCTACTAAATATGTTCTAAATCTACAATACAATAGAACAGTGATAACTTTAAGAAACCTCCCTTAAAAAAAGATATAAAATCCTGGCGAATCTTTCATTTATTTGGAAAAAATATTAATTTCTATTGGTGAATCTTTCATTGTTTTCAAAAAAATATTAATTTTATTGGTGATTTTTTACATCACTAAAATTTTGTAGAAAATTTTGGCAAATCTTGAAAAATAATAGGAAAATGCATTAATTATGATGGCAAATCCATCCAATCTAAAAAATAATCTCATGGAAAAGTAGGGGCTTGAGGGTGGAAATTATTGATGGATTTAAGGGGTTGACTATAATATTTAGTTGCCACCATTGTTTTAAAATATAATATAATGACCCTCATTGTATTTTACAAGGGAAAATGTACCCACAATCTGTAATTCTCATGGGGCTCGAAAATGCTTTTAGATAATTGATCTAGCGACCCTTGTTGTACTCTGCAAGGTAAAATGTACCCACAATCTATAATGCTCATGAGACTCAAAATTGTGGGCCCTATGAGCATTACAAATTGTGGGTACATTTTACCTCGTAGAATACAATAAGGGGCATTAGATTATATTATAAATCAATGATGGAAATTAAAGATTAGAAATATGGTCCTAAAGCAACTAATAATTATGATGTACTATTTGCGAATTAATATAGATTTTTCCTATAATTTATAAATTTAGGTGAATCTGATCCAATCATGTATCAAATATTGTGGCGATTTTTTGAGTTAAATTTTTTAATAAAATAAATTCTTTGGCGGTTTAAATAAGACTATAATAAAATTGTAAAAATGTGGCGATTCAAGTCACATTATAGCTCAAACTATTAGCCAATTTTGGATTCACAGATTTCAACTATTAGCCAATTAGCGAATATTAGCCACTAAAAAAATCGTTGCAATAGAATAAGAAAAAATATATTATTGAGTCACTTGAGAAGCCATGTGAGAAGATTTTCCAAGATTTTGTTCAATATATTTTAATGAAAAATCAACCATATCTTTTCAATTAAATGAATATTGTATGTGCATCAAGGCATATCTCAATGTATAGATTTGCATAGATTTGTAGTTGTATGTCTTTTCATGACATTGAATACTTTTTTTATGTAAGAAATGTATATTTTTATTAATATTTAATATTATAAAGCAAAAAAATATCACTACCAAGGATTTTATAAATGTTCCCCTAATCTAGAAAGTGTATTAAAATTTTGTAACGAATAATATATTTCAAGTCTTTCATTGTAATAAGAATTAATTTTCACATTAATATATCATGCCAACTCATAATAATATTAGGTATACAATAGTATTCAATTTCATTCGAGACATTAATGTAATTGAAATTTAAGCAAGAAAATTTAATACACTATACATCAAACGAGAAAATTTATACATACATTTTAGAGAGGCTTGTAAATTGAAATAGGCAAAATAATTCAAAAGTGTTTTATTGTAGACAAAAGTAACTTTCAAATTAATTTATTTTTCCATCTTATAATATTATGATATCTATAATAGAGTGTTCACTCCAATTCAAGACATTAAAAGAGTTGAAAATTTAGCAAAAAAATAATGTATTGCAATTTTGAAGAAAGTTAAATATTTTTTATTTGTGTTACAATGACTATGTTTAAAATCAACCAACACAAAATTAGTGAATAGTATTTCTAAAGTTATTAAATACGAGAAAATAATTAAAGACTACAGAATTGTTGGACAATATTTTAAATTCTATATGATAATTGACAAATCAAGAAAAGAAATTGCATCCAACCAATGTATTAGTATTCTTGCCTCAACAAATACTAATTAGAAATGTATAATGATATTGCTATCAGGATTCAATTGTGTAGTTTCATGAGTAGTGGTTCATAAGAACCCATCTCTCATGATAATGAATGGTCTAATGAGCGCTAAGTGGACCATTCATTATCATGAGATATGGGTTCTTGTGAACCACTACTCATGAAATTTGGGTCAATGAGTTTGACTTGAAAAACTACACGATTGGATCTTGATAGCAATATTATAATTTGACATGTTGTGGAAAATACCTCCTACTTATCAAAAAATGTATTCTTAATCAATTTCTTCATTACGTACCTTAAATTCAAATTTACCTACTTGGACTACCCCAAAAAGACAATAAATTGAATAAAATGAAAATGCTTGATTTAAAGATCGTTGTAGACACCTAAATAATGTCTACTTCAAATCTTATACAATATTAAAAAATAATGTGAGGGTCATATAAGTAGGGCTCTCTTTCCCTTTATTTATGCTTGGTCTGGTCATTCACCAACTTGAACATTTGAAAAGCATCAGCCAATCAAGTTTCCCTTTCAACCTCCTACTTAAATTGAAGCAACAAAACATCTTCTCAACGCCCACAACACATGACTTATATATACCTAATGCCCTTAGACCAATTAAATCCATTTCAGCCACGTGTCGCATACGACTGGAAAGGCCCTAGCACCCTCTCGAAAGAAGGAACAGACAGCTTTACAGCTCATTTTGACGTGGATTTAAAGACAATCTAATGTTCTGCCACGTGTCATTCGCTATCTTAGACACGACAATCAGTGTTTCCCATGTTTACGTCTATTCTAAATTTGTGACGGAATCTTAGACGGCAAGTTGGACGTTAATTAACGTGACGTCTTCCGTTGCGTAGGTATATTCTGTCGCCTCTTCTTTCAATGAAGGCTGCGTTTAGTGTCTTTTGAAATTCACGTGCGTTAGGCATTTACTGTGTGCGCCACATGTAACAGCAAACCGTTTCTGTCCTAAACGGCCGTTGGTTTCCGTCTTGGCAGCTGTTTTATCTATTATTTGGATGCACATTGCTCATTAAGTAATAATTAGCATTAGGTTTGCTTAGTTTCATTGACTAACCTTAGGTTGCTTAGTTTTTGGATAGTTTTTTTTGGTAATTAATATTGGATTAGTGAGATCAATGGCTCATTGCTAGCAATATATCATCGTATGGAAAATTCATCACAAGTAATTCATGACGGCAAATTTTTCATGAATGGTGGTGAATTGTTGACGGTGAATTTGTCTAATGTCGAGATCAATATATAAATTCGTCAAATGTAGAGATCAATATATAAATTCTTTGTTTATAACTGACAATTTATGATGGATGTTAAAAAAGGACAAGAAAAAGCATTCATCAATAATTTAGCTTCTTGAATTTCAAAGATCTTAGATTGCTTAGTTTCAAAGATCCAAGAATAAGTAAAATCCGTCATATGAGAAGAAAGACAAATATAGATATTTAACTCACCACAAACAATATAAGAAAAACCAATTTTATTTTAAAAAATACAAACTATATTAATACATGAACTATAAATTATGCAAAAAAAAAATCTTAACGAATTATTGTATAAACAACAAAAGAATATATATATATATATATATCTCCATGTTTGCAAATTACAATAGATATATATATGTTTGCAAATTGCAATAGATATATATATATATATATATCTCCATGTTTGCAAATTGCAATAGAAATTTATGAATGAGAGGGTGCAAGTTGATCTCTTATACTTTTTTGCGAGCAGAAGAATAGAATGTTTTCAAAAGTTATTGTCTTACACGGCAAGTTGCACGTTATTTAACACTACTAGCCACTTATCTTAGGACACGTGTCGCATCTTCTTTCAATCAAGAGGGGCGTTCAGTTATCTTTGAAATTGACACGTACTATAAGAATTGACTGTATGCGCGACATGTGTCAGCACGCCGTTCTGATCTGAACAGGCCGCGAATTGACCGTTGATATTGTTTTTCACGTTTTAGGCAGCGAATTGACCGTAGATGTTGACGGCTAGCTGGCGAATCAAAATGTGGATTTGGCCGCTCATTCTTGGATGTACAATTTACCAAAATAATAATTATTTAAAATAAAAAACACATAAATTTTAGGATGAATTAATGATAAATATTTTTAAATATATGTTGGAGAGGGAATTGGTAAAATGTATGTCATAAATATTTTGGAATATTAAATATATTAATATAATAATTTTGAAATTTGGTGTGGATTTGTTACGATGATGAATGAAATTATTTGTTAATATGATTTGTTTTTAATGATGTTTGGATAAAGTTAAATATATTAATATAATAATTTTGAAATTTGGTGTGGATTTGTTACGATGATGAATGAAATTATTTGTTAATATGATTTGTTTTTAATGATGTTTGGATAAATGTTTTAGAATTTATAAAGTTATTATTTGTTTTTTGTGAGTCATTTTTGCAATTGTAGGATTGATATTATATATGTGTCTAATTCGTACAAGTGTGGGTTTGATCTAGATGTGTTAAATAGATTTGAATAAAATTTTAAATTTCCCCTTCAACTTATCTTAAGCACTTGAGTCTATGCTTGCATAATAACTTGATTATTTGGTTGAGAGTTGTGTGCTCTATGTGGATGCAAGTTGTGTTATGGATGTAAATATGTTAAATAAACACCTTGTGAATGTTGCATGGTTATATCTTGAGTATGTGATATTGGGTATTTATTTTGGGAAGGAAAATATTGTGGGCATAACATGCATTCAATAATTGTGCACCCTTTTTGTTTTAGAATGGGAATCGTATTTGTATTAAAATTTAGTTTGAGCATCGAGTTAATAGATAAATTGTGCAAGTGTCAATGTTTTTGGATAGGAAAGTGTTTGGAAACTCCTCCATGCTTCCATGTTCCTTCTTGGTATTGTTTCGTTGCCCAACCCTAGCCTTGCCTCCTTCAATTTGAGGTTAGGCTAGTATAATTAGATTATGTGAGAGATGGGAGCTCCATTAAAAGTTTACACTTCTCCATGGGCGTTATACTACCTTAATGGAACCATACAATTGGTTCTAGTGTAGACCTATCTCACTTTGTTGGCTAAGCATTAGATTTTTCATTACTACTTTAAGATGACACTTGTTATTGGATTTTATTACTGGTACTTGATACCAATAGCTCATTCTAGCACTTAGTATTGTAAATTATATCAAGATCCTACTACTAGCATGATATTGGTATTTGGTATGATCTCTCGGTATATTGTATTTTGGGATCAAAACTTGGTTTTGACCATATGATACAAGGTTTGACATTATGACAACATTCATATTATGTCATGATAGGCATGATGAGATAGTAATGGCTTTGTGAGGCAATGTTAAATCTAACACTATGACAATATGATGATATATAAGGTTGTGGCATTTTTCTTGCCTTAGCGAGGTAATGTTGTTATTAGTATTTCTTATGATAGATGTGGTGCTACCACAAGAGGCAATGATGATATCCTACATGATGGCAATTTGATTATCTCACTCTTACCTTGGGGAAATACAAATCTTCTTATAGATTTTGATGATACTAATACTTGACACTTGACATATAGAAATATAACATGTTGGCATGTTTTTATACCTACCATAGCGTTTTATTACTAATTTAAGATTATTATTTTATGTGGTTTTGTACAACCATCTCCCTCCTCCCTATAGGTCGCTTGATCTATGTCCCATGGTGTTAGTATTATGTAAAATTATATGATATTGTAATTTATTGATTGATTTATGAATTCATTTCTTTTAATTCAAAATTTACTAGCAAATTTATCATTTCATTTTGGTTTGATGGTTGTTTAGCTAATTAATATTTTATTTTTTGCTTTGATTTTGAATGCTTGTAATTGTGTTGACTTGTCCCACTTTTTTTTTAAATACTTTATTTCTTCGTCTTCCTTAGTGGTTGAGGCTACTTAGTCATTTATTATTTGAATTTATTTCTTAATTGTGGTTTTCATGATATTTTGAAATTCCTAGTTTGGATGGAGTACTGTGTTGTGTAAATTGTCGTATCAATAAAGATCACAAACAAGTTGTACAAGGGAGTAGATAACCTAAATTTATTTTCATCTTTTGTTTTGAATTTGGCTTTAACTTTCATGTTTTTGGTTTAGGAGGGCTAGATTTCAATTGCACCATTTTTAGGTCATTTATCTTTCAATTTCAAGGTTACTTGTTTAGGGATTAAGAATAATTATATATTGTCATAATAGTCTTGTTCAAGTGTCTTAACATCTATGACTCCAACAATTAAAAGGAAAATAACACGAGAAAGGAGGTCATGTTTGTCATTGCCTGGAGGGCTGGTGTAGGGTTGATCCCATGAGTTCTTTTGATCTTCATTGTCTTTAGACTCCAGGCTCCCGAACTTGCAGATGTTTCAACAGTTTGTTAGAGCTTAGGTCATGAAATCCTAAAACATGTTCAATTCAACAGAAATATGATTTGTACTCGTTATTAAATCAAATCAACTTAGTTGTACATTCACGAGATAAATGAAAGAACTTTCGGGCCAAATCATCAAGAGAAGTCATTGAACTCGTTGTTTTTACTAATTGGTTTGTTTCATGTGCAGATACAGGAAAAGTATTATTCCTGATCATCAAAATTACAAAATGAGTGGGGAAAATGTGGCTCCCACAAGGGTAGAGCCCAACTCATATGAATGGAGATTACAGTATTTATCACAAGTGAATGCAGGTCAGGTCTAAAAATAAATAATCTATGTAGTATATTAACAAAAGACTCAGAGATGACACAAAAGTGTTACTTAGCATTAAAGTAAAAGTTTCTCTTTCCAGTGATCTGAGTATGAGAAAGTTTTTCAAAATTACAGAATACAAAATGATCAAACCAAGATAAGGAAGCATGAGCTCAAGCTATAGGAATGTGCTTTTACAGAAATGGGGAAAGTAAGATGTTTTCTTTGTACACAGATAAGATTTCATGATCTTACTACAGTGAAAACTTAATGCCCATTTTCAAAACAGAAATGCAAAGGCCACACTTTACTCTTTATACAAAAATACACAGAGAAAGGTGAAGATGTAGAGGCCAAGTTTAGAGTTCATTCTGTAGGAGTTGAGAAAATACAACTTCATAGGAGCCCAGTGACCTCTGCAAGCGAAGAATACCTGTTACAAGGAGAAGCAAAGAGAAGCAACAAAGAGAATGCTCAAAAATGTGGAGCTCTGTATTCACCAAAATGTAAAATAAAAATAATACAAAAGAGAAGTTTACAACCTCATATAGGTCAAAGAAACCCTAAAAAGGAAAACCCTAGGCTTGCACATTAATAATTAATAAAATAATTAATTATTATGCACCTAATGTTAGCTTAAGTGTAAAAGAGATAAAAGGGAACTTTAATTAATTAAACAAATATTGTTTAATTAATCAAGTAAATAACCAATTACTCTAACACCCCCCCTTAAGCCAGACTTAGGGAGAAGCTAAAACCTAGAAGAAGCTACTGAAAGCAAAAGCAATGGGTCCTGACAACTAGGCCTGATTAGGTACCCAAGTACAAGGAAATCTCTATGAAACGGAGAAAAAGGAGAAAACCCAGTGGGAAAAAACTCCTCTCCAAAAAAAATAGAAGAACATGCTCAAAGAAACATGAAGGAAGGAAGGCCTCATAAAGACCTCCCAAGGACAACTTCCTTCACCCCAAGCATAGAGTGCAACTGAAGATAACTCGACGATGCAAAAGGATTCATGAAGATGTCTGCAACCTGCTCGGCAGTGGGAATATACTCCAAGATGAGAGAACCATCCTGAATCAAATGTCTGATGAAATGCATATGAAGCTCAATGTGCTTCGTCCACTGATGCTCCACCGGGTTGCGAGAAATGTGTATAGCACTCTGATTGTCACACCAAAGAATAGTGGGACTATCAGGAGGAAAACAAAACTCAGTCATCAACTGTCGAAGCCATAAAATCTCCTGACTAGCGAGCACAACAACGCGGTACTCAGCCTCTGTAGATGATAATGCATGAGCAGTCTGCTTCTTGCAAGACCATGTGATAGGACCAGAGCCAAGACAAAAAACAAAGCTAGAAGTAGACTTTCGATCATTGACATCACCAGCCTAATCTGAGTCAGTGTAGCCAACAATGTGAGGATCCCCTGATGTGTAGTGAATGCCATAAGAAATGGTGCCCTGAATGTACCTCAAAATATGCTTGGCATCTTGCCAATGACTCGCATGAGGATCATGGGAGGATCGAGAGACAAGGCCAACCGCAAAGGAAAGATCAGGACGAGTGTGAGTCAGGTACAACAAAATGCCAACCAACTATAGAATCTATTGAAGGAGTGGGGCAAGTAGTAGCCGAAACAACCCCTGACTGAAAAGGTGTGGGGGAAGGCTTGCAATCAAGCATGCCAAAGCACTGAAGCATATCAAGAGAATACTTCTACTGGTAAATGGAGATCCCATCAGAAGACTGAATCACCTGAAGACCAAGAAAATAGTGTAGAAGACTGAGATTTGTCATCTCAAACTGCTCCATCAAAGCTTGTTGAGCATGTTGAATCATACAGGATGAGCTACCTGTGATGAGGAGATCATCAACATATAGCACAAGGATTAGGATCTCACCCTCAAGATTCTGAATATAGACAGTGGGATCAGAATGACAGCGTGTGAAACCAGTGGAGAGCAAAAAAGAGTCCATCTTCTCATACCAAGCCCGAGGGGCCTGTTTGAGACCATATAATGAATGTTGAAGTCTGCAAACCAAAGAAGCATCCTACACAAATCCCTGAGGCTGCTCCATATAGATCTCCTCCTGTAGGTCACCATGCAAGAACACACACTTCACATCCATCTGAAAGATGGGCCATCCCCTAGAAGCTGCAAGTGATAGTACAAAGTGAATAGAATTCATCTTGGCGATAGGGGCAAATGTCTCAGAGTAATCAATACCCTCAACTTGGGAGAAACCCTTCACAACAACACAAGCTTTGTACTTATCAATAGAACCATCAGTAGCATACTTGGTGTGATACAACCATCGGCACCAAACCATCTTTCTGCCCTTAGGAAGAGGACAAAGATCCCAAGTACTATTCCTCATCAAAGAAGAATACTCCTCCTCCATAGCACTATCCCACTCAGGGTGACCTGTCGCCTCTAAATTTTTTTGAGGATCCTCTAAAAGAGCATGAATCAAAAGAATAGAACCCGCAGTATGAGAATGGGTGCGACGAGTGTCTAAAGGATCACCTGCCATAGATCCTCCTGCCTCAACAGTAAAGCGAGCCGATTTGGGCATCTGAGGTGGAGCAAATGGAGGTGGAGATGGGGGATCATCAAAATCCTCATCAGAATAATCCTCAACATAATCCTGAAGAGCTGCAGTGGGAGGAGTAGGTAGTGAAGTAGACACTGGAGACAGGGTATCCACTGTGGGAAGGTGCTCATCAAACTAGACATCCCGTCGAAATAGGACCTCTCTAGAATCAGGATCAAACAACCTGTATGCCTTAACATCCTCACATTAGTCGACAAAAATGAGGGGTCGACTCTTCCGCTCCATGGCTCTCCTCTGAGCATCAGGAATAAATGCCCATGCCTCACTACCAAATACTCGGAATGATGAAACATCAGGCTTGTCATGAGACCAAGCTTCCTCAGGAGTCATATGTTGAATCGCCTTGTGAGGCATTTGATTCTGAATATAGTTGGCACAATTGACCACCTCAGCCCAAAAAGACGAATCCATGGACCTGGACTGAATCATACAATTCGCCATCTCCCGTGAAGTCCTATTCTTTCTCTTAGTGGCACCATTCTGCTGAGGGGTGTAGGGAATAGTAAAATGATGCTGCAAACCATGCTCAGTGCAAAAATCTCTGAATGCCTGATTCACATACTTCCCCCCATTATCTGTATGTATCCGCCGAATAGAAAGGCTAGACTGCTTCTCTACAAATGTCTTGAAGATTCAAAAGGAATCAAAGACATCAGACTTGTACTTAAGAAAGTACACTCATGTGCGTCTGGAGAAGTCATCAATGAATGTGAGTACATACTTGGCCCCCAAAAAAAGGAGTGGGAAATGACATGAGGTCACTATGAATCAACTCCAAGGGTGCCAAAGCACGAGTGGCTCTTCCATTCGGAAAGGGATCCCTATGATGCTTACCAAGCACACAACCATGACAAACATCAGATGTGCAAGAAATTTGTGGGAGACCAAGAACAAGTGCCTGCATACTCATCTGCTAAAGATATCTGTAATTGACATGGCCCAAACGCTCATGCCAAAGCTTACTCACTGAATCTGCATGTGCTATAAGAGATGAACCTGTACCCTCAGAAGGCTCAAATCCATCAAATCTATAAAGACGAGATGCAGTATCAACACTCCCAGTAGCCACAACCAGATCAGAGTCATGGAGGTCCCGAATAACCACATCATGTGGTGAGAACTCAACTGTCTTACTAGAGCCAGCATGGAAAATTTGATAAATGGACAGGAGGTTCGTCGAGATGTTAGGAACAACCAGAACATCCTGTAGAGTGCCCCCATCCAAAGAGACAGAACCTGAACCCAAGATAGAAAGTTGTGTAGAGTCACCCACTACAATTTGTGAAGTACCACAAGAGGCAAGAGAAGTGACCAACTGTTGAGTGTGAGTCATATGGCGAGAAGCACCATAATCTAAAATCCAAGTGGACCCATAGGTCGATGCTCGAGCAATGAAAGCATGGCCTTTCCCTGTGGAAGGAGAAGACAATTGAGGTGAAGAGATGTGATGCTGCTTCATGGCTTCCTCTAAAGCCTCCAATCGTTTCCAACATCTGGAAAGTGGATGTCCTTCCTTGCCACAGAAGCTGCAAGTGTCTCCTGATTTTTGCTTAAGGGGGGGTGTTAGAGTAATTGGTTATTTACTTGATTAATTAAATAAATATATTGTTTAATTAATCAAGTAAATAACCAATTACTCTAACACATTCATGACAGCTTGATATGAGACGGGTTTTTTTTTTAAAGAGACAATGAATGTTCATTGTTTTGTTCGTTTTCTAGACATAAATTCATTTTTTTATATATATAGAGAGAAATGAAATGTAAAGGCATGATAATATTTTATAGAGAGTAAACCCAGATGACAATGTAGTTGTGGTTGGGGTTTGTTTTGTTCTTTGTATTAGATGCAAAGAGATGTCCAACTTGTATTTCAAGGAACAAATTTAAAATGAACAAGCTACAAAATACATTTGTATGGAACTATATTGTTTTCAGAAATATACAACAATATTTCCATTTTGGTTTTGTAAATGAAAGTGACAGAAATTCTTCATGGCGGCCAAAACAAGAACCAGAAAACAAAAGACACAAAAATCAGGAGAATATATAGAAAGTCGTAGCCTAAAGGCCTGTAAAAGTTTCCACAAGCTTAAACAAATGGAGAGATTCTTCCAGATTTGAAGATAAATATACTCACCATGCACTCTTGCTATCAAAATATTTTGGAGAAAGCTACAAAAAAATAATATGAAGATAGATCTTCAAAGCTCAAATCAAACAAGAATCCATGGTGGCCACAAGAAAAAAACAACAAAAAACAGAAAAACATGAGGGGAATACAATAAGGCCGCGGCTAGAAAATATCAAAAAGCTTTGTAAAATGGAGATTAACTTGCAAAAATGCAACAATACATGACTTACCTTTAGATTTATGCTTCAAAACCCCCAAGATCTACGAAGAAATGACACAAAAGATAGATATTTCTAGCTTAGAAGGCTTGAATCAGGGTTTAATTATGGTGGCTAGGGTTCCTCATGGTGGTAGCCTCCTCCTCCAGTAGCGTGAAGTTTCCAGAAGGGAAAGAATAAGTGAAAATGAGATATTTTCCTTTCTTTTAGGTTTTGATTAACCCTAAAGAAAATTCGATGGGAGTGAAAGGCTTTTGCCTTAAGTCTTTCTTTATGAAAAGCCTTATTCCTTTTTGTTGAATGGGCATGGCATTTTCTATGCCTTGAAATATTTTAATATCTCTTGAAAGACTTTAAGTCTTTTATTTTTGACTTACCAATTATATTTTGCATTTATGTCAAAATGTAAATTTTTATTTAAAATGATTATCATAAATAATTTTAGTAAGGATATTTATTTAAATGCAAAATAGAGGGGTTTTATAAAGACTTAGTCAAATAGGATTTCAAAATGGAGTCTTGAAGACTTGCTCAAATCATGGAGATGATTGAGAGATTTGTGCCAACATGTTGGAGATAAATCGGGAGTTTTGGAGCCCTTATTTGTGAGTTCACTTTCAGTTTTGATTTCCTTTTGACTTGACTTGAGTCAAGGAGCGAAATTAGTAATGTGACATCTTGTTACATTCAGTTTTGAGCCTGATTTGGAGGGGTTTTCATTTGCATATGGCTCACCAAGTTGTTGAAGTTTTGAAAACTCTTGTTGGAGTTAGATGGTAGTTACATATCTTGTTTGAAGGAGAGGTGGACAACACATTGGATTTTTGGAGCCAAAATTCAATTTCGAATTTTGATGACTTTTCTATAAGTCCCTCTCTTCTTTCATTATGGGGGCTAGTTCTTGGTTTGGAGATTGCTGAGGCATATCCTTCTTACTTTGTAACTCATGATTTCTTGAGATTTGTAATACAAATATCCCAAATTATTTTTTAAAAAAAGCTTTTCTTTCCTTCTCAGATCTGTCTTGTGAATGTATTGTGTGTAAGTTTTTAGATTAATATTTTGTGATTTATTTGAAATCCTTCTTTTAGTTGTATTGCCTCAATGTTTTGTTTAAGTCCAGTGTGCTATAGTGCAAGTCATTGACTACGTTTTTCAACCATTTGTTGAATGTTTGTTATGAAAACACTATTGTTTTCTTTCAAACAAACTTCAAACATAAGAACCTTTCAAATGAATCATTTATGTAGAATATAGTAGATTGAGTAGTTTTTCCCTTTTTAGTTTCATTTGATAAAATATCTTGAGAGGTTTTAAGCAATTTCAGGTCATCTTTCACATGTTGGTGAATCACCTATTTTCAGTTTTATTCTTTCATTAGACCTTCTACCCCTTTTCACTTGTTATTAAAAATCAATTTTACAAGAAAATTCAAAGGGAGCCAGCCCATAATCTGGAGGTCCACTTCATTCCCAAGTCACCCACAACCTCAAAGTGTTCCCATGTGTCAATAGGTTGCTGAAGTTCATAGATTAGCAAGGGTGCAAACCTTATTTGACAACAAGTCCTTAGATTTTAAATGGTGAAATGACTAGGTGTTTATAGGGATTTATTCAATTTTTTTAAAATTAAATCTCAATAGCAAACTTTAAGTATTTAAATTTTAAATAATAAAGTGTCACAGTCGACACATTTGAATTTGGAGCCAAAATAGGGGGACATATGCAGCCTATGTGCTAGTCTTCCAACCCTATTTTTGGAAAGTTTAAAAGTCGAGGACAAAGTATTAAATAAGAGCATTTGTTTTATGCTTGCAAATTGTCATAAAATATTTAAAATAAGTTGTGGAATGCATAATTTAGGAAGGTGAATGCTTAGGGGTGATCCCACAATACTGGTTTACAAATTTTGGGCAAACTGGACACCAAACTATTTTTTTAAACTAAATCTTCACTTTCGGGCTCCTATAGCGGCTAAACTATGAGGAATTTGAAGATGATGAAAACTAGTGATTTGTGACGTTTTGCCTATAAATTCTAAATATATTTCTTTCATTTTTTTTGGAATCAAATTGCACTTATTTTTCCATCTCCTTCGAAAACTATATTTTTTTTTAAAACAACATTTTTAAGGAGCGACACTCACCGTATACAACATAATTTTTTTTTTTATGAAGGATAAAATTCTATTTTTTTTAATTTAGATTTGTAACTACGATATCTAGCACTTTCATTTGGTTTTATAGTGTTTTATTGAATATTTTTCCTTAATCAAGTTTCGAAGTCAAACCAATTACAATTCAGACATAGGCGGGCCGTATAAAACATAATTTTTTTGTATGTATCAAAATTCAATTTTTTTTACTGGATCAAGGACATCAATAGCTAGCCTGCACATATTTTTTAGAATTTTATTTTGATAATCTTCTCTTTTTCGACATGTGAGAAATAGAGAGCTTGATTTTTAGTGAAAAACTTATGTTTAATCAAACTAAAAAAAAAAATACATAATAAAACCAAAACATATTAAAATTATATTCATTGGATAGCTCATTTTGAGGACTACCATCATCTAGCTAGGTTTGCAAAGTCTCCTCCATTTTCATCCTCAACCTGAGCTTCGAAGGGCAAAATCTTGGAGATTTTTGGTGCTAGGAGGGGAGAATGGGGGAAAACGGGGGTTCTAGCGAACCCCTAGGGGTTCGATCGAACTAGGGTTGATTCGAACCCTCATTCATTTGAACCCCCTTTCCACAAGCATTTTTTTCGCTTATTTTTTAGGAAATGTGAGACTCGACATTAAATGGGTTCGATCGAAGGGGGGTTCTATCGAACTAGAAGTTCATTCGAACCCCCAAAAACCATTTTTTTTTGCATGGGGTCATTTTTTGCAACTTTTCCTTCCTCACTTGAAATGTAAACCACTTTTGTGGGTTCACCCTTAGTTAGGTACAACACCTTAAAGGGGAGCAAAAAATAGTGTGAAATTGTCATGGGTGACAACTTACAACACTACATTTAGCCCCCACTTTAGTGAGAGTATGAACTTACGCTCAAACTCACACTAAAGTAGAGAAATATATGCTTAGAGGGGTCCAATTGTATAAAAATTGAAGAGATAGGATGACTAAGGATCAAGGAGGTGCCAAGCCCCCAAGATCCAAAATCCCATGGAAAACTAGCATAGGCACAAAGGAACATGCATGCATTATACACAACAAGACAAGATACACAAACATACAATGTCAAAGTAAATGCAAAGAAAAAGGAAAAAGAGGTATGGGCTAACAAGTTGTATTATGCTAGCGGCCATACAAAAACATTTATGATTCACACAATAGAAAAGTTTGAGATTTTCTAGGTGAAAAATAAATAAGGAAGAAAAATAGGCTAGTGAAGTATAATATTCACTAGGTGTGCCCCCAAAACATGTAGAAAAATGAGAAACACACACTAGGTCTAGGGAAATCCCACAATACTGGTTTACAATTTTTGGGCAAACTGGACACTGAACTGATTTGTTTTAACTAAATCTTCACTTTTGGGCTCCTATAGCGGCTAAACAATGAGGAATTTGAAGATGATGCAAACTAGTGATTTGTGAAGTTTTGTCTATAGATTCTAAATATATTTTTTTCAAATTTTTTTCAATCGGATTCAACTTATTTTTTCATCTCCTTCGAAAACTAGTTTTTATCAGTAAAAAACATTTTTAAGGAGTGATTCTCACCGTATACAACATAACTTTTTTTGTATGAAGGATCAAATTTAGATTTGTAAATATGATATCTAACCAGTTACTTTGGTTTCATAATGTTTTATTAAATATTTTTTCCTTAATCAAGTTTCGAAGTCAAACCAATTACAATTCAGATATAGACGGACTGTATACAACATAACTTTTTCTGTATGTATTGAAATTCAATTGTTTTTTTTAATGGATCAAGGAAATCAATACCCAGCCTGAACATATTTTTCAAAATTTTATTTTGATAATCTACTATTTTCCCACATGTGCAGAACAAAGAGCTTGATTTTTCGGTGAAAAACCTACATTCACAAGAAATAAAAAATAGATATAATAATCAAATTTAATTTAATTAAAATTATACTTTTTTGGAAGCTTATAATAAGGACTACATACTTAAAAAAAAAAAAATTGAAATGAACTCATCTGATCCCCCAAAAGGTAAATCAAAGGTGGTTTTTTATCTACATTTTGATAGGTGTAAAGGAGACTCTATTATAGGTATGGTTTAAAACTAGCGGGGTTCTATCCAAGGGGGCTTGGTCTAAGGTGGTGTGATCAAACACTCTTCAATTGGAATCCTTTAAATGGAACTTTTGAAGGCTTAAATCATTATATTTTCTAAAAATATGTGATTTCAACAAAAATCAAGATCTCCTAGAAAGTGTAAACCACTATTGTGGCAGCACCCTCTACAAGGTGTGCTCATAACCATACAAAGAGTTATACTCCCTGATAACCTTGATAAAGTGCTACAAAAATGATCAAAATTCTATGCCAATGCTACACTAAGTTCAACCCTTGTGAACAATGTGAAGCCAAGAAAATGTCAAATGTCAATGTCAGCACACCACTAAGTTCAGTCTCTATGAATAAAGTGAAGCAAACTAATGCCAATGTATTCCCCCACTTTAAATAAATTGCTAAACACCATACTGTGAGAAATTATTTTAAAGTAGAAAAATGATAAATGTCATGTAACAAAATATCACAAGAGCTTATTTTGAAAGCCCTATGCCAATGATATGTTTCCAAATAAAGCTACTTCATGACAAGGGGTTGCACCCAAACATAATGCAACAAACAACATAGAAAGTAATGCTAGGGATCTACGGATCTAGGATCAATATATGTCTTCGCTACAATGGTATAATAGATCTTGGAACTAACATCATCCACCAAATACGCATAGAACAACAAATACAAAGGAGGAATGAAAAATATAGAGAGAAGAAACTTTGGGTCAACATGGAAGATACCTAAATGTCTTAGCGCCTTGCATCATCCCCAAAAGGAAAACAAAAGACAAAAAGAAAAGACAATTTTTACAACAAATAGAAGAATGTCATGATAGGTTTGTTTCCTGTATATCCTTGTGCCAACAAAGCAACAAGTGTCATCCAAAGTAAACTCACAAACATAAAGACATGCCAAGAAGCACAACACATGCAAGAAAACATGAACAAACATCAAAGATTATGTCACATGTGATCTGACCTAAAGTAAGCCATTCACATCCCAATCTTTCTCGTCATAAATAGAAGAAAGATAACTAGCTAAAGGGAGTACAACAAGTGTCATACAAAGAGCATCTCTAGGTGAAACATGTGATGGGTCACTCTCATTAGGAGTATTAGTACGGTTTCCCCAACTAAATTCATTTTCTTTAGAAATAAAACATTAAGAGCATTATGCACCTCCTCATCAATTTTAGCAATTTCAACATCATCATCCAAATTGATCACAATAGGTGGTTTTATGACAATTGCAGTTGAATCTTCTTGTTTCATTTCTTGTTTTTGGTTCCATGTTTTTTTTGGTGAAAGTTGAATTTATTCTTGATTTGTGTCCATAGGTGTTGTATTATCATGCACTATTTTGTTTTCTTCCAATTGGCGAGTAATAGCATGCTGTAGGCACTCTTTAACATTTCGATTTATTCTTACAAGGTTTTCAAGTTGTGATTATGTAGGAGTGGGTTTCTCAACCATTGGTTTATTTTCTTCCCTTAAGGAAGGAACTGAAAATACCATTGGGGTTGAGGAGCCATTGTCTCTTTAGGTTTATGCACTTGTTTTATCTTTAGAGGCACAAAAGGGATCATTTTAATGTCTCTTGGTCTTTTATAGGAGATAGGCGAAGGAACGAAAACATACTTTTCTTGGTTACTTGGGAGGGTTTTTGGTTCAAGCTTAGGTTCATCCTTGATGGGTTGGGGAGAAGGAACAATCATGTACTTGTCACACTTAGGAATATTTCTAAGAGATAATTTGATTATGCGATTTTCCTTAAACTTTTGGTATGATGAAAAATAAATCTTCATGATGCTTTATAGGTTCCATAGGTTCAGGCCAAAATAAATCTAATGAAAAATTCCCACAAGAAGACAAAGGATTAAACCCACTATGATGCATTGTAATTATCTCATTTTCAAAGGGAAATTTTATGCACTTATGAATGACTGATGGGATGGTGTTCATGTAGTCGAGCCATGGATAACCTAGCTTCACACAAAATTGGTCCAATGATGGGATGATGGAGAATGAGACATCTAATTATTTTGGTCCAATTTTAAGAGGAAGGGTTATGGAGCCAATCGTAGGGTAAGCAAAACCATTCCGAGTTTTTATCCATGCTTTTGATTGTTCATAACTATCTCTTGCACAAAGAGGAACTCCTCAGTGATCACATTCTCTACACATGTGAGATCAATGAGTATTACTTGCATAGGTTTTAAATTGATACAACCAACAATGTAGAGAGGACCATCAGGAACATGTCTAAGTGCATCATCATTAGTGAAAGAAATGTTAGGTAGTATAGTGGTTTGGCCCTTAAGAGTTTATATATCTACAAAACCAACCATGCGGTCTAAATCCTTGTCATCATCACTCTTACCATCATTTATGTCATCACTCATATCATCAATTTTGTCAATATTTATCACATCACTCTTAACATCAAAAGCTTTTACAAAGTTGGTTGAATGATTAGGCATAGGATTGGTAAAAATTTGAAAGTTTTGGTTAGGTGGGGCAATATACTTATTCCCTTGGTCATTAACACCACCCAATTGGATATGATTATAATCAATGAGGTCCTAAAATTTATGTTTAAGATGCATCCATCATTCCATATCATGTCCATTTGTGCGATGAAAGTGATAAAAGACATTTGGATTGTAATTTGGACGTAGAGGCTTGGTTGTATCCACAGGTTTAACAAGAGGAAATTGTATTAGGTTTTTACTCAAATTTTGTAGCATGATGGAGTGGAGAGTCTTAGGTAACTGTGTGAATTTTCTATGTCTTGGTCTAAGTTGGTATGGATCTGAACTTATAGTGGCAACTTGAGGTTCAATGTGGTTGTTGTTGGAGGTTTTTGAAATTTGATAAAAAAATTGTTTTTCTTTTTAAATGGTTGATAGTTATTTTGGGGTATAGGTACGGACTTTTCAGTACAAAAAATGCTTCATCATACTTATTAATTGAATTTTGATAATCACAAAGCATCATCCAAAAACTTATAAAGGATTGAAATTTCATTAATAGTCATTTTCCCCCTTATGTTCTCTTGCAAGTTATCAATGAACATTCTTTGGATTTCCACATTAGGAAGAGTTAGATTGACTTGTGATAGTATCAACTGACAGTGACTTATGAAATATGTAACCTTCTTACCTTCTCTTTGTTTATGTATAGGAGTGAATTTTCAACCCTTAAAAAAATTCCCCTTTCACATACCCTCACCTTAGAAAACCAAATCCGAAGGTGAAATTCCACATCACCCACTTGCCTTCCACCCACTTGGCATTTGTCTTATGTGTTGGAGAGAGAATATTTGTTAGGGATGTGAGTGCACTATGTAGAAATTTGTGTGGAATGTTGTCGTCCCTGATAGATTCCCATGTTTGGACTTAGCAGAGGCATTACACACCTAATTGGGGCAGAATTGTAACGTCCCTCTTCAACCAACCGACCCAAAAATGACTTATTCCTTCTCATCTAACCTTCAAATTGATTCTATTCACTATCACTTCATCTCTTTTCACATCCTCTTAGAAATTGATTAGACTTATTCACACTCTCAAGCAAAATTCTAGCACTTCATTGTGAGCATTGCAAGAGTGTTGACACTCCATCAACTCCAAATTGCAAGTGTGAGGTAGCCTTAGAAGTTATGGGCTTTGAGTCTTGCGAGACCTCCCTTCATCATTGCTACGATTGTGGTGACTTTGCCAAGTCCATACCTTACATTCTCCCTCTATTGGATAGTGATCCTTTGGGTGGAGGTGGTAACACTTCACTCCTCTCCTTTGCGATTTGATAGAGTAGAATAGTATTGTTTTGTAGTGTTCGACAATCTTTCTTTCTACTTTCTTTGTTGCATATTCTACTATGTTTCTTTTTGGTTGTCCATGGAGGTGGAAACACCAAAACGAGGGCCTGAATGAGGCAGACCCCTATACAACCCCAACAATTTCCCCTTTCATGATTGTGTGCAGGTGAACGTACATGTGGAGCTAGCTAGTGAACTAGCACTTTTGTGAGATAATATTCATTGCCCTAGTTCTTATTTACTTGCTTTATGATCTCTATCTTTACTTTTTGTATTTCATGTTTTGTCTTTTCCATTAAAATTAGTTAACTAGACAATGTGGTAAGTTTTTGGTGTTTTTTACTATGTATTACATTTTTTGGCTATATGAACACCAGTGTGCCAAAGAGACGCCAACACGTAGCACTGTCGTCCCAAAGCCACACTATTATCCTCAAACAAAGAGTTATCTGAGGCCCAATATTGACTCCAAGAACTAGCTCACCTAGCCCAAACCTAAATTTTGGATCTGTAGAGTGACAAAAGTACTACATAGTGCTCTTCATTCTTGATTCTCACCCCAGAACACCCTTTAGAGTGAGGTAAGTTAGGGAATCTCTCCACTCTTAGCTCTTCATGACCTGGAGCCTTGACATGGTTGGTCCCCCTCTCTTACATTTTTGGTGAACCCAACATGAACCATTTTAGTTTCGTTTAGTAGTGCAGAAGGCTCCTTTCATCATATTCTAGGAGCATTGTAGATGTGAGTGTTGTGAGGCCTTTTTCCTTACAACCCAACCTGTGACCCCTATTAGGCATAGTTGGAGGATTATGTAGGTTTTGCAAAACGAAGCCTTAGTTGGTTCACTATCTAATTGTGAACCTTTGGGGGATTTTGTGAGAGTGTCGTTTAGTCTGCATGATGGCCTCTTTCCTACATCTTCCTATCCCCTTTGTGCAGCCTATGAATAGTGGCCCAAGTATAACCTTCACCTCGTAGGACATGCCAATGGGTTTTAATAAAGAACTTTCTCCTCTTTACATCCTTGCACGAATCAATGGAAACATCATAGCCAATGTTCTTATTGACCCGACGTGCCAGGTGAATGCAATTATTGAGGATATTATGTTAATCAAATTATTGCATAAAGATGCATACAACACACCTATAAGCACCATTTGTATGCATAACAGACTCTCCATACCTCCCCTTGGTATCATCGTCTTATCGGTCCTTGCTGGAACTAAATCAGTGAAAATGATTTTTGATGTAACCCCGAGGTCTGAAATCTTTAGAGTGAAGCTGGGTATCCCTTGGTTAGTAGCTATGAATGTAATTCCTTTGGTTGTGCACAAATTTCTAAAGTCTATTCATGAAGGTTTAGTACATGTGATCCACGAAAATGGTTATAAACTGCTAGTTGAGCATGGTAGTTATTCCTTACACCATTTTTGGCCTACACTTGTCGGTTTGCTCCCACCCAGGAAGGACCTCTTGTACTAGACATATGAAAAGTACAAGAAAGGGAACTTAAAACCTAAAGTGAGTTACCCTCCATCTCCCTATGTTGTCTCGCATAGGGCCTATTTAAAAGTTGACAATGATGTCACCAGGGCCCATAGAAGAGAAGAAGAGAAGTTCCCTCAAGATTCCTCTTCTTCCTCCTTTGTTGTCTAGCTTAATTCTTCCTCTCACCCTGCTACGACGCCATCAGATTTTTCTACACATTTGTGAGAGAATCCTATGGTGCCCACTTGGAAAAAGCCCAAGCGTCCTACGTTTGAGCTTCATGTCCTACCCATGGAGCCTAGGCCCATTCGATATGGTGGAAGGAAGGGTCCCCATCGGGAATCCTCTATGTATTGACCTCCATGACCTCCTATAGCTCCTGCTCCTAAAGCAGTGAATGGTAAGAGGCCTGCTACCAAGGCATTAGAGAAAACTCCCCCTACTGTCTCTGAACCTCTTCCTCTTGCTCCCATTCAGGAGTCTCTCCCTCCACTATAAACGGTTGTGATGGACACCCCTATGGTTGAGCAGGAGTCTTTTTTCCCTTCGTAGCACCCGGCCTCTATCTCAAAGATTCACAAAAACCACCTTGTACATGAGCACAAGCATCGACGAAAGGATCTGGCGACTGAGCAGGCCACTTTGCAGAAGGAGGGGGAGTCAACCACCCCTATTTCAGGGCCTCATGTTGCATCCTCCTCTCTCCTCCCCTCTGCTTCCATTCAACAGAACTTAGTTTCGCTTCCATCTCCTGTCGCGATTGCAAGCGCCTCTGACCCTAAAAGGGTGTAGGTGTTCATCGCTCCCTCAATCGATTCACCTCTTTTGATGTCTCTTATGGGCATCCCACCATTCCCTAAACCTGTGGACATTTCAAACACTTCAGTGATGTCCATCACGGTTTTCTCCTCATTTCCCGCGCCTCTCACCTTGTTTGTGGGGAGTTCACCTCCTCTGATGAAACATAAAGTAGAGGTTGGCCCTTCCAGTAATGGGGGTCGAAAGAGGAGTCCACCCTCTTCACAGGGTGGTCTTGCATTAGCAGGCGTCATCTTAGTGACGAAGCCAACTTTGACATCCCTTGAGTTTATCATTGCTCATGAGTCACTCGGTGAGCCAAGCAGTGAATGTCAGGCACCACCTTCCTCACCCGTTGAGGTAACACATGGCAATCCTGTGAAGTGCATGTTCAACTCTCTAGATGAGGTCCCGATATTGTTAGTGATCTTCATGAAATCACTGACCATAGCTCTAAAAGAGCCTAGCAGAGAAGACTTTGTGAGGCTTTCTTCCTTGGCCCTTGTTGTGGGAGGATCAAAAGCACCTCCCCTTAATATTCCACCAATGTAGGATCATTTATCTTCCCCTTATAATGATCTAGATTAGGAAGAGGAAGAACTCTAGGTTGATGAGTGTTAGGGGGAAGCCTCTTCTTTACCTTTAGATTAGGTGTGTATTTTTTGTGATGTGTTCCCCCCGTTCTTGTGTTATGTGTTCCTGGACCCTTGTTGCCCTTGTAGGTGCTTAGATACACGAGTGATTATGTGTCATAAACTTCCTCTATTTGTATCATCATTCTTCCATATTTGTGCCTTGATTTTCAGAAAATTGGGGATGATGCAAAGCGTTGGGGGCATTTAGGCTTCCCTTCCATGTTGGCGCAATTTTTTAATTTTTACTTTATCTTATGTGCATTCTTCTTGATCTAGTAGGGATTGATGATTGTTTTCCTTGCAATGTGATTACCTATTATTTATATAAGCATGAGAAGATTTGACCCCGCGAAACCAGATCCCCCTGTCTCTTGTGTTTTCTTTCTCTCTTCTTTGCTTGAGTTGCCCCTCGTATGTGCGACAACGTTGTTTCCATGGTACTTTGATTTCCAAAATATGCATTTGTTGCCAATGAATCTTTTCTCAAAAATCATTGCAAGCTTTTTTAGAAAATCATACTCAAGTTGGACCCCTAACGAAATGTGTTTCCTTCATCATGGGTTCACAAAGAAAGAACTTGAGAAATTTCCTCTGAGGAGGGAGCAACCTTTCTTGCGGGAAAAGCCTCAACCTTCCCCTCAGAAGGGGGCATTTTTTTCCTTTCAAATTTCTTTATGAAGTGAACATCTTTCGAAAGGATTCCTTGATGATGAATCAATTTGTGAAAAATATTCTCTCACTTTCAAACAACGCATCCCTTGAGTGGACCCCTCTTCTTTTGAAGGGTTTTTGAGGGACCCCTTTGAAATCCTTCCAACTTGTTGACTATTTGTGTGACCGTCTGTCTATTTGCCTTCATGGTTTCTTTTTGTTCTTTGGCATGTTTTATCTATGGATTAACATGTTGCTTTGCAAGTGTGACTATGCAATTTCTTTCTAGTCTGACTTTGCGGAGTCCCCTTTCACTGGGCTTCCTTCATGAGAGAGTACTTGGAGGATGCCTTCTTGCAAGTCTACAGGCCTGTAAGGAACTTACTACACCAAGATTCCTTCATGAGAGAGTACTTGGGGGAATGCCTTCTTGCAGGTATTTAGGTCTATAAGATGCTTACATTCTACAAGATTTGTCTATCGTTGGTCTGAGGGCCTTCAATGTACTTTGTGCAGCTCCATAGTTCTAAAGAGCTATGGAGTCCTTTTGTTCAAAAATCCTTAGGAGAGAGTACTTATGGAGTCCTTTGCCTGCCCTACACTTTTGAGTTCACCAAATCGTGGTCTTCTTCCTCGATGGTTCAGTTATACATTTTTAACTCTTCGATCTAATTTACCAAACACTCATTGATACTTGTAATCACTAAAAAGGAGGAAAAATGTATAGGAGTGAAATTTCACCCCTTAAGAAAATTCCCCTTTCACATTTCCTCACCTTAGAAAACCAAATCCGAAGGTGAAATTCCACATCACCCACCTACCTTCCATCCACTTGGTGTTTTTCTTGTGTGTCAGTGAGAGAATATTTGTCGGGGACATGAACACGATGCGTGGATGTCTACGCAATGCGCTACCATTCTTGACAGATTCCCACGTCTAAAGTTGGCAGAGGCATTACACACCTAATTGGGGCTGAATTGTAACATCCCTCTTCGACCAACCGACCCAAAAATGCCTTATTCCTTCTCATTTGACCTTCAAATGGATTATATTCACTATCACTTCATCTCTTTTCACATCCTCTTAGAAATTGATTCAACTTATTCACACTCTCAAGCAACATTCTATCACTTCATTGTGAGCATTGCAACATCGTTGACACTCCATCAACTCCACATTGCAAGTGTGAGGCATGTTGAAAATTGAGGAGTTCTCTTAGCTTAATAATTTGTAAAACTTTAATATTGTTGATCTAAATATGCTTTTCCTTTGTTATAGATTCTTTGTGGGTGATTATCTAATTATTCCTTTTTACTGTTTGTAGAATGTAAACATAAGTTGATAGAAGAAGTAGATAGGATATTAGAAAGATTACACAAGCATATACCATGAAGAAACCCTTTCGAGAAAAAAACTCCACCAAGAATTAATCTATTATTCATTCTTTGAAGTAGATTACAATAGCTCCAATTCTTGCTTGAGAATGCCTCTTTTTCCTTCACCAAAAATTCTTCACAACCTGCAATAAAACTGATAATAACTCTCTTCAACTTGCTTGAGATAAATAGGCTTTGATCAAATTTGTAAACTCCAATTGAGTTACAATTACAATGATCAAGCCATATCCCTAAAAGGTACGCCTATCTCTTGCAAGTAAAGTTATGTCGTGAAGAACAAATTCAAATCCCGATCTTCATGCATTTGGGCATTCCAAATTGAAGTGCCAATTCAACTTTTATTCTGTAAATATCTTCAAGGCTTCATCCTGAAAGTAGGCACCCAAAAGAGGGCCCACTTAACTCAGCCTTCTAAAATATCTCAACATGTAAAGGAGTTAATTCCAAGAAGCCAACTTGGTCGCCCAAGTTGGGTCCAAGTCATTTCTTGTTAACTGAAACATTTCTCATCACCATTCATGCAAGAATGGTCATCCCCTGTTGAAGGTAGTCCTTGTTATGTGCCATGCAACTCAAGTCATTAGCTATGCATTCCAAGTTAACTGAAGTCAACTAGCATTCAACTAAAACTAACTAAAGACAACTGAACCATAACTAAACTTAACTGAATTGAACTGAACTGAACTAAACTAAACTAAACTAAACTAAGCTGATTTTGAACTGAACTAAACTGAATTGAATTGAACTGATATGATCTAAACTGAACTAAACTAAACTTCATGCATGCAAACATCAAACCCTAACTCCTAGGATCTTTACATGCATTCAGAAGTGTTATCTCTTACTCCAAATAGTTAACTGAACTCAAGGTGAGTGTCACCTACCATGTGGGCACCCATGTGCTCCTATTTTGTAGGAGCTCACTCCAAGGTTTCCCCACATGCTCCTACCACTTAGAAATGATTACAAATGCTAAATTAAATGTTTATTTCATTCCAAATTAACCCGTTCATAATCCTAGAGTTGTGAAACCCATTCCAAGGACTTCGGAGATACATGAAATAAGTTAAGGATGCAATTAAATAGCATCTTATTCCCAACAAAGCAGCCATAGATTTTTTGGGCTTGGAGTTTGTTGGGTCTCAAAAATGTAGGTTTGAACCACAAGAGATTGTCAAGCTCTCACAACGCTTTTGGCCAACACACAAGGCCAATTGATGCAATTGTACCTTTTGCTCTTCAGGCTCTACTAAACCTAGGCGGGTGCACCTAAGTGTATGTTGCAGATTTGAAATATATTTCCTGCTCAATCAATCTATTCACAATGGCAATTGGAAGTGAATAGAAAAAATGATAACTACTACTCCTACTGCATAAAAGAAAGAATTTGAATATGTTGTTTATTATGAATTTTATCATTTGGGTTGTGATAGATCAATGCCTTCTATCCACATGGGCAATGGAGTCAAAAATCAAAATTGTATATGTTTCCTTCTCTGGCTTAATTCAAGTTGCTAGGCACTTTGAAATTCTATGAATGGCATATAACTTCACTAAATTTATGACTTGCATAAATTGTGCTGGAATACTTTCTTACCAGGTTCTTCTTTAACCATCCAAAAGAAATCCTAAAATCACTATGACTTATTTAAAAGAATTTAATTCTAACTTGCAGACACCAATTAATTAAATCACATAAAATGGGAATACATTTTGACAAATCAGAAATATACTTGATATACTGATATAAATGATAAAAGACCTCAAGTTGGAGACAACCAAATAAAAAATGTAAATTATTATATCACAACAACTGAGCACAAAAATGATTTCACCAATTTTAAACTATTTCATCCATTGATTCTGCTTCAAGAAAGTCTGTACATTATATCCATTTCCCAGTTTTCATTTTCTGTCAAAATCTACTTACTGCTCTAACTCCTACTACCCCACCGACCTCCCTCCTTTCTAACTCCTTTTTTCAATTCATTTATACAGCATATCTCAAGGGTCGTGACCCTTCACTTTCCTGTTACAACCGTTTACATTCATTGACAGAAATTAAAATATTTAATTAAGTTGCCTTATCATAAAATTAAATATTTCGATTATAATCTTGCCATTTATTTATTTCTTTATACCTTACCACTTCTTATATTTCATTATTGCTGTGAAGTCTTGTTATTTCTTGTCTCTGTATTTCCCTTTACATTTACTGCTCCACTGCGGTCAACCTTTTGTCCACCGACGATGCAACGGTGTTTGACTTCTCCACGCACAGATCTCCACTTCTCCTTACCGCACCACCGCGCCCTTCGTTGTGTTCACCCATGGTATAGCGGTGACCGACCTTCACCGTCTATCATTCCTCCATCACTCTACCACAACCTTTGTGCTTACACCCTACGATTGCAAGGTGACCAGTCTCAATCTCTACCTCCGTGTCTACCGCGCCACCACGCTCTATGTTTTGATCGAATGTGGCTACGCGGTAACTGTCTTGATTTGCATCTTGCCGCTTACTCACCACCCACCGTGCCACCACGGTCTTTGTGATGACCCCCTGTGGTATTGCGGTGGTCGACATTAACTATTATCCCCGTGCCACTGTAGTCTTCTTTCCGACCCCTAGCGGTTGCACGGTAACCATCTTGACTACTAGCCTTTGTTGTCTTGCCACTTATCGTGCCACCGCAGTCTCTTCACTGACCGTCTGTGGTGTGGTAGTAATGGTTACATGACCATTGCTAACTGTGTTACCATGAGCCAGTTTACTAAAGGCCATGGTAAAACGGTAAATGATAAATGGTAAACGGTATCAGCCAAGAAGGATGGATGAGAAGGCAAGTGCATAAGATATTTTAGCATTTTTGAAAGGCGGTAAAATGATATTTTTATGAAAAGATAATGAAATAATGGGTTTAAACGGGTAAAAGACCTTAGGATTTTCATGGAAAAATTGGGTTCTAATAGTGGCTCCTGTTGGGGATGAGTGGTTTTGCAAATCACTATAAGAATCCAAAATATCTTTGGGAGAGTAGATCGAGCCAAGGATGGAAAAATAAAGGCAATGAAAGATGAAGAGATGAATAAGATGGAAAATAGAAGATGGAGCACGGAGGATGGAGAAACTTATACTACTGTACATGGAAAGCAAGCAATACTTTTAGAAAGGGAACTCCTGAGAATGTCCATGTACTGGCAAACCCAGACCCTTCAAAATTTCCTAAAGCTACTGTGCATGGAAAAGAATGTTTAAAGAGGTTTTTTAGGGATTGTCCATGCACTGGCAATCCTTAATCCTCTATATCAGCTATGGTTTAAAATTCAAACCATAAAGGATGGCCCTAGGCCACCCAAAAGAAAAGCCTAGACTTTCCTCTGTCATAGAATTTGTTCTAATTCGATCTCATCAGGTTCCTTTTGAATCTATCCATTCCAATAGCCCTGTTACATGCACTGTCATTGAAAAGCTTCAGGAAATCATTGTATTCAACCTAATACATGTTCCTTTCACCACTCTGCCATTCATCATATAATAAATCTTTGTCACCTTCATCACACAAAGTGTATCCACATTCAACAAAATATTCATAGGCTTGCTCATTATCATATGTTGTTGAATGATCTGGCAGCTGTATTGGGACCTGAAAATCTGAATGCCTCTCATGGAAATCAAAAAATTATGTCTCATCAATATCTTCTGAAACAATCAAATCAGAAACACTTTC
The DNA here is from genome assembly GCA_007115665.2 of Sequoiadendron giganteum. Classification (NCBI taxonomy): domain Eukaryota; kingdom Viridiplantae; phylum Streptophyta; class Pinopsida; order Cupressales; family Cupressaceae; genus Sequoiadendron; species Sequoiadendron giganteum. The sequence goes on along the minus strand of CM021100.1, from coordinate 168,624,741 downwards.
CAGTTCTTTCCCATCACTAGCTAGCATTGACACACACCTTTGATTCATACAATCACCCTTATATATACTTGAATCAACAAATACTGAACATTCATCATCAATGATATGCAAACTAGTATCCTTCTCTTGTAGGCAAAAATTATTCAAATCACATACCTCTTCTTGGACAGACATGGATCTTTGATTTGCTTCAAATAATTCCTCATCACTGTGAGAGATGCACATGGGGTCATATGAATCTTTACACATTGTATCTTCATTGTCAAAGAAAATGTATGTTGAACCGAAAATTTTAGAATCATCTTTACATGCATATCTCTGGTATTCAAGAGTCAGCAAATTTGAAACTTGCTCACTGCTGAGTGAACAGGTCTCTTGTTCCATATCTTCTACCATGTCTCCAACTTCTTGATCTTCATAAGAACTGCAACAATCACCCTATTGTAGATCAACATCCACAATTTCATCTTCACCATTTGAATCACAATCTGTTATGCAAGAGAGACTCTCCATATGTTCATTGTTGGATGGTATGATATCTTCTTCTAATTCAACTTCTGAAACATTGTTGATGTACTCCCCAAACCTTGTCCCAAGTACGAAATCAATAAATTTATTCACTACATCAAAGGCACATTGTTTTGATGACTCTGACCAATAAATTGATTCAGGTTCCGATACTCTTAGAAATTGTGCAACAAACATGGGTCTTGTAGGCCTATAATGAGGAGGTAATTGCATATAGATGTCTGTCATCTTGTTATATAAAGATTTTGTATCTTCTCCTTCATATTTCCTTATGTTAAGGAAGGCTTCCCAAAGACTTTTGCTTCTTTCTTGAATATAAAGATGCTCATCAAAAGTGTTTTGCTGTGAATAGAGTATATTACCTTTATTTCCAAAGTTCTCAATTGCATCATGTGGTGTCCAATATCTACTGAGATTTGTGTATTCAGTCTCACTACCTGATGGCCTATTTGGTGATGTATTTGGAGCACATTTGACTCCCAATTGCAACAGTCCCTGGTTCACTTGTAGTATCTTTTGTTTCCATTATAGTGTTTTCTGCTCCAATTCTCTTAACTCTTTTATTGACTGTTGTCTTCTTTCTGCTTCTGACATCTTGACAAAATGTTACTGTTCCACAACACCCATGCATTATTTATCAAATTTGAAACAGAGTCGCCACCTACTTTTCCCAAAAGTAGGAAAATGAAAAAGATTATGATATGGTTTGGTTTGCCCCAGTGGAATCCCCTATGAACTCAAATGAATGCAAAAATTTGAAACTTTGTTGACTCTATAAATGGAAAGGCTGGAAATTTTAAACTGGATTTATCCCCAGTAGAGTCGCCAAACTGTTGGGTCTCAAAAACGCATGTTTGAACAACGAGAGGTTGCCAAGCTCTCATAACACTTTTGGCCAATGTACAAGACCAATTGATGTAATTGTACCTTCTTCTCTTCATGCTCTACTAAAACTAGGCAGGTGCACCTATGTGTATGTTGCAGATTTGAAATATATTTCCTGCTCAATCAATCTATTCACAATGGCAATTGGAAGTGAATAGACAAAATGATAACTACTACTCCTACTGCATAAAAGAAAGAATTTGAATATGTTGTTTATTATGAATTTTATCATCTAGGTTGTGATAGATCAGTGCCTTCTATCCACATGGGCAATGGAGTCAAAAATTAAAAAACTGTATATGTTTCCTTCTCTGGCTTAATTCAAGTTGCTAGGCACTTTGAAATTCTATGACTGACATATAACTTCACTAAATTTATGACCTGCATAAATTGTGCTGGAATACTTTCTTACCAAGTTCTTCTTTAACCATCCAAAAGAAATCCTAAAATCACTGTGACTTATTTAAAAGAATTTAATTTTGACTTGTAGACACTAGTTAATTAAATCACACAAAATGGGATTACATTTTGACAAATCAAAAATATACTTGATATACTGATATAAATGATAAAGACCTCAAGTTGGAGACAACCAAATAAAATATTTAAATTATTATATCACAGCAATTGAGCACAGAAAGGATTTCACCAATTTTAAAATATTTCATCCATTGATTCTGCTTCAAGAAAGTCTATACATTATATCCATTTCCCAGTTTTCATTTTCTGTCAAAATCTACTTACTGCTCTAACTCCTACTACCCCACTGACCTCCCTCCTTTCTAACTCCTTTTTTCAATTCATTTATACAACATATCTCAAGGGTCGTGACCCTTCACTTTCCTATTACAACCATTTACATTCATTGACAGAAATTAAAATATTTAATTAAGTTGCCTTATCGGCAAATTAAATATTTTGATTATAATCTCACCATTTATTTATTTCTTTATACCTTGCCACTTCTTATATTTCATTATTGTTGCAAAGTCTTCTTCTTATTTCCTATCTCTGTATTTCCCTTTACATTTACCGTTCCACCGCGGTCAACCTTTTGTCCACCCACGGTGCAACGGTGTTTGACTTCTCCACGTGTGGATCTCCACTTCTCCTTACCGCACCACCACGCCCTTCATTCTATGCACCCACGGTATAGCAGTGACCGGACTTCATTGTCTATCATTCCTCCACCGCTCTATCGCAGCCTTCGTGCTTACACCCTACGGTTGCGCGGTTACCAATCTCGACCGCTACCTCCGTGTCTATCACGCCACTATGGTCTATGTTTTTACCGACCGCGGCTACGCGATAACTGTCTTGACTGCCATCTCACCGCTTACTCATTGCGCCACCATGCCATCACGGTCTTTGTGATGACTCTCTGCGGTATCGCGGTGGCGGGCATTAACTACTATCCCTGCGCCATTGTAGTCTCCTTTCCAACCCCTGACAACTGCACGGTAACCATCTTGACCGCCAGCCTTCACTACCTTGCTGCTTACCGCGCCACCGCTGTCTCTTCACTGACCTTGTGCGGTGTGGTGGTAACGGTTACATGACTATTGCTAATCGTGATACCGCGAGCCACTTTGCAAAAGACCGCGATAAAATGGTAAACGGTAAATTGTATTAGCCAAGAAGGATGGATGATAAGGCAAGGGTGTAAGATATTTTAGCATTTTTGAAAGGCGGTAAAATGATTTTTTTATGAAAAGATAATGAAATAATGGGTTTAAACGGGTAAAAGACCTTAGGATTTTCATGGAAAATTTGGGTTCTAACAGAGTCTTGTGAGGCCTCCCTTTGAATTTTCCAAGTCCATACATTGCATTCTTCCTCCATTGGCTAATGAGCCTTTGGGTGGAGGTGGTAACACTTCACTTCTCTCCTTCGTGATTTGATAGAGTAGCATAGTATTGTTTTGTAGTGTTCGACAATCTTTCTTTCTACTTTCTTTATCACATATTCTACTCCATTGCTTTTTGGTTCTCTATGGAGGTGGAAACACCAATACGAGGGTATGACTGAGGCAGGCCCCTATACAACCCCAACAATTTTCCCCTTCTTGTTTGTGTGTAGGTGAACATGCGCGTGGAGCTAGCTGGCGAACTAGCGCTTTTGTGAGACAATATTTGTCACCCTAGTTCTTATTTACTCACTTTATCATCTCTGCCTTTACTTTCTATATTTAATCATTTTGTCTTTTCAATTAAAATCAGTTAACTAGATAGTATAGTAAGTTTCTGGTGTTTTTTATTGTCTCACATTTTCTGGCCGTACGAATGTTAGCACGCCAGAGAGATGCTAGCGCATCGTACTATCATCCCAAATTCGTGCTGCATCCTCAGACCGAGAGATTTTTGAGGCCTAGTATTGACTCCAAAAACTATCTCGCCTAGCCCAAACCTAAATTTTGGGTCTGTAGAGTGACAAAAGTACTACACAGTGCTCTTCATTCTCGATCCTCACCCCATAACACCCTTTAGAGTGAGGTAAGTTAAGGAATCCCTCCGCTCTCAGCTCTCTGTGAACTGGAGCCTTGACGTGGTTGGTCCCCCTCTCTTATAGTTTTCATTGCATTAAATCAGTTATGTTGATCTTGGGACCAATTTTGACTTGTAAATGATTGAGGAAAGCATTAACAAGCTCATTAAATGAGTGGATTGAGTTATTGGGTAATGCATAAAACCATTCCAAGGCCATATCTTTCAATGACCTAGGTAAAAGTTTAGCTAGGAGCTTATATTCAAAGATAAAGTCACTACACATTGCAGTATATGTTGATATGTGATTACTAGGAACTCGTTAAATTAGGGTATCTCTATGTGTTGTGGCATTTTATCTTTCAATATTTCAAGTGACAATAGGTTGATTTTGATATATTACAATTTGGTTGTCCATTTTGGTTTTGGTTCAAGGTTGAGAATTTTTGTTGAAGTGAGGTGACATTTTACAAAAGTTGGTTGATAATGGAATCATTGGTTGAAATGTTTTTGGAATGTGGTGAACATGGTGGAATTATGTTTGTGCCAGGTGGGCTACTATGTTGCAAATTTATGAGGGGTGATGAAACTTGAGGTGTAATATGGGAAGATCCAAAATCATAAGGATATCTAGTGGAAAGACCTATTGTTGAAGTTATTCCCATTGTTGGTTGTATTGTTGAAGCAATAGTTGGATTTGTGTATGTAGGAATATAGGCTATAGTTGTAGGGAGGGACACTTGATTTCCTCCTTGGCTTTAAGTGTATCCCAAATCTTGAGCATAACTAGCCATGGTAGGTGTAGACAATTAAAATTGTCTTGATTAGTATCACACATTGATTCGATTTACTAACACCATTTTCATCATGATTCAATCATTTTCATCTATTTGATTGAATAATGCTAATTGTTTAATTAAATTCATCATTTTCTTTTGTTAATCAGGTAATTAATATTATTTGATTAATTCACCCCTTGCATGCTAATTTTCATCCTATTTTATTAAATAATGTAAATTATTTCATTAAATCCCTTAATTCCTCTCATTTGATTAAATAATCCTAATAATTTAATTGAATGTCATAAATCCTTCTCTTGAATTAAATGATCTAATTGTTTTATTAAAGTCTTAAATTTCTTCACCTTGTACAATTAAACAGTTTCCTAATTATTTAATTGACTAATTGCTCACTTCTCAAAGAATATTCTCAAGGAATATTCCTCTCATTCAAATTCATATATTTCCTACCAAATGGAAGTATCTTCCAACATTCTTCCTAAGATTAAGGGACTTGCACATTCTAATTCAATTAGAGCTCTTGATTAAATTCAATGATCCATGTCATTCTTTAATCTCATCCATAGATTTGATCATTGATCCACACCATTCTCTCACATTCATTTATATCCGTTGATTAGCCAAATCAATCTTATCCATTGACTCATCTAAAAAGCCTATAAATAACCCTCATTTCTATGAGGAAATCATCCACAAAGCATTTGAGTAATCATACTATAGCCAATTTCATATTCATTTTGAGATAATTTGTCCATTTCCATCAATTTCACCATTAGAGGTCATCCAAGCTTTGCTTCAATAATGGGATTAGGAAAGGGCTTAGCATTTCACATCAATTTAGCACTAATTCCCCAATGGGATGAGGTTTTCTTGTGTTAAATTAGATTTTATATATCAATTGAATGTTATTTCATGTTTAAGAGATTCCTAGTTAGCATTTGCAAGAATTTCATTGGGAATATGATTTAGTTAGGTTAATTTCTTAGTTTCTTAGTTTATTCTTAGCATTATTAACCTAGTAATATTTCATGTTCACATTTGGACTTTGTATTTTGATGGTTCTTACACACAACATGGGTCCAGAGTAGGAATTTTATTCATCATCCCACAAGTTGATTGCATCCCTAAATCATACAGATTATATTTTCCATGTATAAATATCATAGCTAAGTATGAGGCCCTCATCACAAGGTTAAGAATTGTGGTAAGATAGAAGATCCAAGAGCTAAAAGTCTATGGATATTCTCAGCTAATTTTGAACCGTGTCAATGTTGACTATTAGACTAAGGTTGAAAAATTATTTCCCTACAAGAATATGGTGGATAGTTTGAAGGACTATTTCATTTACATAACATTTGAGAAAATACCTAGAATCAATAATCGAGTAGTAGATGCCATGGCTATGATTAGATCCTTGTTAGACATGCCTTATAACAGTTTGAAATGTGAATTTCTCATTGAGAAGCTTCTTATATCAGCTTTCAAGGTACCAAAATCTGAATTTATGTGTGAAATCGTTGGTCTTAGTTCCTCATGGTATCATGGCATATTCAATTACCTTAATAATAGTATCCTCCCATTCAACTTACCTCTAACCTAAAAAAGACCTTTATTATAAAAGCATCCTGATTTGTCCTTTTAGGCAATACCCTTTGCCGATGAAGTCTCGAAGGAACATTAATGTGATGTCTTAACCAAGAGGAAGCTTCAACTTCTTTAAAAGAAGTGCACGTGAACCAAAGAAAAATGAGGTGGATAAATCTTTCTAGGACTTCTAGAGTTCTAGACCTAAAAGGAAAGAGGTCCACCTTTTTCTTCTTGGGCACGATTCACTCAAGAACAACCCTTGAGATTTCAATGTAAAGGAGATTGAAATCTTACAAAGTGGATTTTCTAGGGGGGTTGAATGATAAGAAATGAGGGGTTCACCACCAAGTGTAAACTTGGAAAACAAAATGTTTGAAAACAAAATGTGATATGCAAGATGACTTAGAAATGCAAATGAAACAAAATAGAAAGCTGTAGAATTGAAAATGTGCACCTGGAAACTTGTGGAGATTGGAAATGTTGCTAATTCTAAAATTTTGGCCCATGGGGACTCATTTGCTAATCTAGGTGAATCAGTCCCAAATCGAGGTTTTCGTACAAGAACAGGTTTCTCAAAAAAGGGTATTTGAAAATGCCAAAATCTCAAAATTGACCAAAAATGGGACTCATTCACTACTTGTGGTGAATGAGTCCAGTTTGGATTTTCTTGAAATTCAAAGTTTTGATCTGCACTTCTCGGTCTGCTCTTTTTGTTCCTCCAGGTGTCTAGATCCGAAACCTTGATTTTCGGGGCTGTAAGTGACTTTTTGTGAAGATTTTGACCTTGCAAGTAGAGAGATGACTCCAACAAGTTTGAAACCTATTCTTCAATGATCTTTCAAGCTCCAAGATACCTATATATTCAATCACACAAAGAGAGAGAGAGAAAATGTTGATTGTTAGGGAATGGGGGTTTGCCTTGGTCAAACCTTGTTTAGGTATTTAAACCAAATGATGAAATAATGAAATGAAGGCATAAAACATGAATCATGGACAATAATACCTTGAATGATGTCTTGTATATGATTCTTTGTAATTTTGCAACTCAATATGAAATGGCCATGAAGGATGTAGATCTTGATCTTTGTCAATAAGAATAGAACAATGCTTGGTCTTGGATCTTCAATGTTGTAGTGTCCTTTAATCAACTTAATAACTTAGGAACATGAATTCCTTTTACTCAGGGATTAAATATCACAACCGACAGTCATAACCTGCTAAACAACCTCATTTAATCATCAACCCAGGGACATAAACTTGAAATGGGTCAGCACAATATATGCACTAATTACCTTTCTCAGACATGGATGACTTCCTAAAGATGCTTATACGGAAACTTGAGTTACTGAAAACAACTTTACTGGATAAACTTGCTTGGAAATGAAAACTGAAAGACAAAACTATTCTGCATCTAGTGGCTGCAGGAACAGTTGACAACTCTATGTTTCTGCCTGCTGTAGGAACAATCACATTAACCTCTATGAAAGGAAGTGCAACTATTCTAACTTGCAGAATGAAAGGATGGAAAACTCCCTAAGTGGGCCCCCTTAGGTAGTGTCAAAAGAAAACAATAGGTTAGACTGTAAACTTCATAAACACTTTATTGATTCAAAATAGACAAGTACATAGCTCACAATCTTCAACTGTATTTATGGAAACGAAAATGTGTTACAACAACAAACTTCCACCTTTTCTTTGAAGGAGAATGGGCTATTTATTGAAAACTGAATCTAATGACTAATTAACCCTTCCCTCATAAAATGGGAAGTTTTTATTACATTCAACTAAGTAAAGAGGTGGATGGAAATGCAAGAACTAAGTCAAATCAGTTCATTAGTCTTAAAGTGCCACCATCCTAGATTCATGCACCATCAAGACGCCTGAGCTAGATTTCTGGAACACTCCCCTTGCATGGCGGATGAGTTGAAACTACCTCCCTATCCTTTTTCTCCTAAACCAGTCTTCTTTGATTTGGTCTTCTATCCTTCAAGTGGAAATTGAATTCCTTCCTCAAAACGTGGTACCTGCAAAATATATTGATATCTATTCCTGAGGTAGAAAGTTAGCTCAACACTTTCAACCTTTAAGATGATCCATCACTTCATTTATACATTCATTTAAGCATTAATATAAAGCAAACATTATTCCAGACATGGCTACAGAAAGTTCAATAGTAGAGGCTGCAGGAAAGGTTTGTCATGACACAAAGTTATAAGGCATTCATCAAACTAATAAAACATTTAAAAGTAATAATCATGGAAAGACTTAGCATAATATACTTATTATATTAAGCATAAAAAGTTTGTCTTATCCCATAATCAGCACTAAATTTTTGTTTTAGCATAATGAAAAGCAAAAAAGTGTTTGTAAAAGTATTGTCTAAATGTGCCAAAAACTTGGCTCATCAAATGCTACATCACAACACTAGCTCACTAACACGCTTGATGCTTGATATGCTTAACATGATGATGAATCTGGAATTGCTGCAACAATTGCTGAAGAATATTTCCCTTGAATGATATTAAAAACTATCTTTAATTCTTAACCCTTGCTTGCTTGACTTGAGGACATGAAGGTATGATGTTGCTTGGATTTCTTAGGATTCTTAGAGATGAAATAATGATTTGGAAGCTTGTTTATATAGGCAATCCACTCATATGACCATTAATTTGATCCCCAAGGCCAACACTAAATAAATTTGAATTAAAAACCCATTTTTTCCTACTCAAACCTCAAAAATAGCTCAAATGGGACTCATTTGCCATCCTGGATGAATGGGTCCCACAATGGCTATTTCGAGGGCTAAATTGTTGGGGAATGCATAAATTAAGTTTATATATTTATTTTATCAGGTTTTTAGTCATAATATGCCTTGGGATGCACAATATGGGGTCATAGGGGCCTATTAATGATGATTTAAAGGTTATAAATGCAAGAGGGCCCAAAATCCAATGTGAAAGTGTAAATAACTACACTTTACAAGACTAAATTAAGGCAAAATTGGATGTATTTAGCTTAGAAGGGTCCTAAATCCCATGTGAATGTGAAAGACACATTACAACACTATATTAGGTCCACTTGATTTAAAAGCCTCCCAAATTTATTGTGAAGATGTAAATAAATACATTTTACAACATTAAATTAGGGAAGAGTTAATGAATTTAGCTTAAAATGGGCCCAAGACCTAATGTGGATGTGTAAAACACCTCACAACACTAGATCAAGGTGACATTAAGTCCAAAATCCACAAGAAGGAGCTAAACAAGCACAAAAAAGGCTAAGGACCCTTTTTTTGACGTTACAACACAAAGGAATTTTTGGGTCACATTCAAGTGGTTCAACCTTGGCCAAGAAATTGTTGAGGACAAGATATTATTGTCCCACTATGGAACAAGAAGAAAATTAGTTTGTCAAGAATTTTTTGCAATGTCAACAACATGGAGATCTCATTCACACACTATCTCAAGAGCTTAGGCCTATCACTACACCTTGGCCTTTTTCACAATGGTGACTCAACCTCATAGGAAAAATCACCCCCGCCTCTTCCAATGGTCATAAGTTTATCATCATATCCATTAAGTACTTTACGAAGTGGATCAAAGAAAGACCAATGGCCTACATAATGGGAAAGCAGATATCCAAGTTTATCCCGAATTACCTCATCTATCATTATGGTGTTCCTCAATCCCTTATCATAGATAATGGAACACCTTTTAAGAACTAGGATTTTTGTGAACTATGTCAACAATTCAATATCTAGCATCACTTTTCCACCCCTTACTACCCCCAAGGAAATAGTCAATATAAGGCTTCTAACAAGACCATTATTATGATGCTAAAGAAAATAGTCAATGAAGTTGGCCACGTTACGCACTTATTACTGAATCCCACCTTGTGGGATTATCGAACTAGTATCCACACACCCATAGGTGCGAGACCTTATTCCTTGGTCTATGGAACTAAATCCATCTTGCCTATTGAGGTTGATCTCCCGTCCATGAGAGCGTCACTACAAAATATCATCACTGATGAAGAATACATAGTATCTAGACTGAATGAGCTAGAGTTGTTGGATGAATATCACCTTGAAGCATTGAATCACCTATAGGCCTATAAGAACAAACTTAGAAGGAGATATAATAAAAAGACAAAGGTGGATGCTTCCAAGTGGGAGACCTTGTCTTGAAAGAGAATCAAAAGAACATGTCGGATCAAGATAGCAAGGGTAAGTTTGAGTTCAATTGGTTAGGACCTTTCATCGTCACATCAAGCTATGGCTCAGGAGCTTATCAACTAGCCACTCCTGAAGGAGAACCCTTGTAGGAGACCATCAAAAAGAGACATATCAAAAAAATTATGCCTAGTTCATGAAGGGTATAAATCCAAACAATTCAAAAAAATTAGAAGTGAAATAAAATCCAAAAAATAGAAAAGGATCAAAATAGTAAAGATAAAAATTATCCTCTAGCGAAAACCACTTTGGTGGCGGTTTGGGCAAGTACCTTAGTGAAAACTTGGAAAAAAGCCACCTTGTGTAAATAAGCACCATCTCCCATATACCTTTGAATCTTTGGCTTATCTTGCATCCTTCATCCATCACATTCATCCTCAATCCTACTTATCCTATTTACTCCTCCATCCATTCATGTTCGTACTATAGCTTGGTGTTAAGTGAGTATATGTTCCCCTTTAGTAGTATTTGGCACACTCCTAAGGTCAGTTTGACCTCTTTATATTGAGGTAGTCTATTGCATCACATTGGGGAAATATTCTTATACTTGCATTGTATAGGGTTCTTGTATATTCCCTTAAGATTATTCTCAGAAACATTCGAAACATTCTCAAAATTCCAAAAAAATCAAAACATTTGTAAAGCTCAAAATTCAAAAAACATCAAAACATTAATAAATCTCAAAAATCGAAATCATCAAAATCATCAAAATCATCCTCAATTTTTTTAAAAAATCCATATATTGTCAAAACCCCTAAATAAGTCTAAAACATCAAAAGGTCAAAAATAATTTTGAACTAAATTGTCTCTGCACTTACGTAGGCAAGTACATCTTTCGATGAGCCATTGAGGTTTAAGTTAGTCCTTTAGTGGTCTATCATAAGAAGCTAACAATCCATTAATGTTCATATCTCATCAATAAATGATCATTGGTCAAGGGCCAGTCAAACTATGTTGTCTCTATGCTTATGTAGGAAAGGCCATCATCGATGAGCCCCTGAGGCATTAGTTTAGTCCCCTTTAGGTCATATTTTGGTTTAACCTCAAAAAAAATTGGAAAATGTGAAAATAAAAAAAAACAACCTCAAATAACGTAGAAAACTTAAACATTCACATATTCTCAAAAGTTTGAACACAACCTCGGAACATTTCAAAATATCAAAAAAAATTTAAAATATTTGGAAAACAAAATCACCCATACCATTTCGTTTTCATCTACAATAAAATTTCATCCCTAATAAATCAATCATCATCTTTAACATTTGGTAACATAAATGGAAGCAGGCATAACAATTGGTGAAGCACAAACTTTAAAGTGTAAAAGACTTAAGTCTTGATCATGAATAAAAATGTTAGTTAACATTTGTATCAACGACCTATCAAATAGTTAGAGTTAGTAAAGTATCCAATAAAATGTCAAATGCATACATATTTACTACAATGGTCATCATCCTCAAAAATCACATTAATCACATCACTTTTGGAAAGAGATATGAATAACATTGATTATTTGTTCATTTTGATTTTTTCTTATGATTTATCTTGTTGGTCCATTTCAATGATCTCTCGATGACGTCAATCAAAATAATTTAGAGAGAAAGGAATGAGGCATTGATCATTGCTTTTGTTTGATGTGCTTGTTGGATATTCTTGTAATACAACCTTGGCGAATAATTGGCTTGCATGTGTGGGGATAGTCTCAAGTTATAGTGTGGTAAAATTTATACCCTTGAAATCCTACCACTATCCTATTCTAATAGCTCACAGTGAAAAGGAGAGAAGGAATGCATAAAGGGAAATGGACCTGTGATACACCAAGATGGAAAAGTGTAAGAAGCTAAGGTAGGGGAAAAACTTCCTACACTACTCTTGAGAGTAGGATAATGCAAAAAATTTACAAATATTTTTCAGTTATAAAAAGTTAAATAGAAATAAACATAATTATCATGCATAACAAAACATAGTGATTTATGTGGGGAAAATCCCCACACTCCAAAAGCTACCCAATATATTATTCAAAAATAAAAAAGATTACAATATACTTGTAGAGCAAGCTTCTCACAAGAGTATCACCAACCAGAGATCTATAGGCAACATGACCACTATCAGACTCTCAAAATACATCACAATACCTAGCCATAATACAACACCCTCATAAAATAGGGTTGCCTTTTAGGGCAAGTCAAGCTAATAAAATATTAGCCGTTAGATCTAAGACCTATCAATAGTACTTTATGTATCAATAGTACCTTATGTAATTGCAAGGTTGAGACACATTATCCAAATTTTTATTTTTTTCATGACCAAGGTTCCTTAGTACATCATTGAAGAGGGACCAAGGGACTCACACAACTCTCTATTTTGTCAATTCCCATAGGCATACAAGAAGGTTAGGGTGAAAAGTTTCTAGAAAGAAAGAAAGGTTTCTCAAAACAACTGTAAACAGTTTAACTAAAACATGTATGAATGAAAAGGTAAAAAAACACTTAAATATGAAGGAAACGAACTTACACAGACATAAAAAAGCTGAGAAGAGGAAATTTTTCTCGATTTCATTAATGTAGACGAAAAAATCCAATATTCACAATCGCAAAGATGCAAAATACATGTCTACCAAAGACAAAATCCGAAGGAGCCAGAGGAAGAACCCTTTAAATGAACACATTTCTTTCCTTTATAGATTAGACATAACTTAGAATCATAAGCTGAACACTAAACCTTAACAAGGGTTATCAATGAAGGTTGTGCATGAAAGAATGGAGTCATCCAATGAAAATCATGATTAGGGCATGGATTCATTAGAAAAGGTAAAAAATATACAATAAATGGGAATGGGTGCCCATGAAATCCACCTACAGAAGTCATGGGGAGAAACAAATTTCATCCTTGAATTCCATAAATCAAAACAAGCCACTCAAAATTTGGATCAAGCATTAATGGTGTTTCCCAAAAAACATGTCAAATCTGCTAATAGGTCAGGGCGTCGAGCTTGAAAGAAAAACTTTTCTATGCATTAAATGGTCTAGAGTTATGAAAAAGAGCACCTTCATCGAGGATCGGGCATCGAGCCTACTTCATACTTAATGAAAATCTTGGCATTATAATATTGGAGATCAGGCTTTGAGAGTTCACTATACTACTTTCCAGAAGAAAAGAAGAGAGGAGGTCGAAGGAGCGAATCACAATGTTCAGAAGGATAACCCTTTTTAGGCTTTGGAGGTCGGGGATGAGGATTATGCCTTATCATAGAGATGAAAGAGATGAAAGGGAAGATCGAAGGACAAAAGTCTGAAAGGAGCCATCGGGCTTCAGACATAAGAGTTACCTCTTTCCAAAGAAAGGTAAGAGGTAAAGGAGAAGGAAGAAAGGTAGAAGAGGAAAGTCCAATGTCCAAAAGCCAAAGATGAGATTTCAAGGATTGAGAGGAAGGATTATGCCTCATGTTAAAAGATGGAAAGAAATAAGAGAGAAGACCGAACCTCGAAGTTCGACAAACCAAGACTTAGAAAAATCTGGAAAAGCATTCAATCGGGCTTCAATGATCAGGGGTAAGGATTAAGGCTTACCAAAGGGAAGTGTTAAGGGTTAAAGGGTAAGGTTGATGGCTGAAACCCAAAACACTTAGCTGAAAATGGAAGGCAAAGAAGGAGCAAGAGCAATGAAGAAGGCATGTGAGTAGAGAGGTAAGCGAAAAATTGAAAGTTTGAAAATCTAGGACTTGGGCAATTTAGGACCCTTCAAGGAGAATTCATGCAAGATGGCCCATGTAGGATCTCTCAGATTAGTTATCAATGATGGGTCGTAAAAGGGTGGCATGAAATTTCAATAGTAATCCTATGGTTACCGGTTTCAAGTTAAGAAAGAATGATGAATCTCCTAAGGTTGATCAAAGAAAGTATAGATCAATGATTGGAGGACTGTTCTATCTAATTGATACTAGACAAGATATCATGCATGCAGTCTGTCTTGTGGTTAGATTTCAAGAACATCCTAGAGAGTCGCATGTGGCAAGAGTGAAGAAAATATTTAGATACTTGAAGGGAAATCCAAAACATGACTTGTGGTATCCAAAGGATACTGATTTCTCTTTGAGTGCTTATACAGATGAAGATTGGGTAGGTTGTGTGGATGATAGAAAAATTACAAGTGGTGATGCATTCTTTCTTAGAAGTAGGTTGGTGTCTTGGCTAAGCAAGAAGCAAGATTCAGTGTCATTATCTATTGCATATGCAGAATACATTTCTGCAACAACATGTTGCACACAGGTATTGTGGATGAAGCAAAATTTGAAGGATATCAGAGTGGTATATGATGAACTTATTTCTATATTTTTTGATAATAGAAGTGCTATTAACATTTTAAAGAATTTGGTAATGCATTCAAGAACAAATCATATTTTAATTTGGTACCACTTTTTGAGATAAAAGGTTGTAAAGAATGAAGTAAATTTGGAATATGTGCCTACTAAAGATCAAGTTGCAGATATCTTCACTAAGGCTCTTCGTAAGGATACTTTTGATTATCTTTGGGAGAACTTGGGGGTTATTTCCCTTCCTTTCAAATAGATGCATAAGGATATGCATTAGTCCAATGGATTTCATGATTCATTCCTAATTCTGGATTGATGTTGGTGGCTACCTCTCAAGGGGAGTAGGTAGCAACATTGTTGGTTGTTGTTGTCAAGGGGAGTAAGTGTTGTCAGCTGTGTCAAAGCATACAATCAGTAGTTTTTGGTTAGTGCAGTATGTTGTGTACTCCTAAGGGGGAGTGTGTAGAAAAGGTGTGAAGAAAATAGAGTACAATAAAAGAAAAGGAAGTTGCAGAGGAGTAGTAAGCAGGCACAAGTGTGCTTGATGTCAAAGGGGGAGAGATACAAGTGTGCCACAACTTTCCATTAATGTCAAAGGGGGAGAGAGTTAACTGAAAAACCTTATGAAGAATAGAAAATTCCTATGAAAGAGAAAGTGTTGAAAAGTATATGCTTGTGCCAGGACATGAGTTGGTGATTAGAGTTGTTATTAGTGTTTTTTATTATTGATGGTTTTTCTATGTGTTGCCATCAATGACAAAGGCAGAGATTGTTGGATGTTTGTGTTGTCATTGATGTCAACAAACCTTTGGTGTTGCATTGATTTCAACCTATGGAGATGCTTTGATTGGTTGCATCATGTTGTCATTAGTAGTATCAATGATGTCAACCTCTAGTGTCGCTTTGATGAGAATGTGTTGGTGATCTTCAACCTCTTGTGTGGTTGAGTTTTTGAGAAGATGTTCCAAAGGTTGAGTTTGAGTTTATGGTGCTCTATTTCAAAGTGCTTTTGAGAAAATTTCAATAAAAGAGGAAATAGTGTGGTGAAGTGTGTTCAGTGTGACAAAGTGGTGTTCAGTATATTTCTCTGCATTTCTTCATGGTTGAAGATCTCCTTGTGCGATTCAGAAATGTTGATGTAATGGCATGAAATTGCAACCTTGGAAAATTCCCCATTTATTTCACCTTTACTTTAGAAAATATAAGTCAGATGATGCAAAATCGCCACTGTTAGCTTATTCCTTCTATGTGGCTACATATTTTTATGTTGATGGAGGAACTTATATTGGGGATGTGTGCAAACCACATAGACGTTTGTGTGTCACACTAACATCCTGGCAAGATTCCTACCCCTAGAATCTGCAAAGGCATTACATATTTGGTTGGTTGTGAAACTAACGTCTTATGCCCTTCCTTGACTTGTAAAAATCAACCTCTTACCTCGATTTTCAACCATTCAAGTTCACATTGTCTCACTTGTTCACTTTTGGTTGGAAATTATCTCTCTCTCATTCATTATTGTAACTTCTTGCTTGTTCTCTCAATCTCCCAAGCTCGTTATTGCTCTCTACTTGGCTTCTACAAAATTCTTGTTGTAACTCCACCTTTCTTTCAGGTTGATGAAGCTCTATTCTCTTAGCGTGGTGTCATATTCTCTTGGCCTTGAGTGCTAGCAAAAAGAGGAGGTGATATTGCTCTTGTTATTTCATTTGCATCATTGTGCGTTATAGTGTACCATTTAGTGTGTCTTTGCACTCTATTTGGTGTACTTTCTACTTCTCTTCTTTATCAAATTTTCTATCTTGTTACATATCTGGCTGTCTATGGAGGTGGGAACACCAAAGCGAGGGTCTGAATGAGGTAGACCTCTAAAAACAATCCAAAATTTATCCCAATTTTGTGTGTGCAGGTGTTGGATCGTTCATTTGGAGTTGAAGTTGAAGAATCGAAGCATGGGTGGAGTGGTAATTTTTCCTTACCTTTCTTTGTCATTTTCATTTTAGAGTAGTTTTCATTATTCTTCTTATTGTAATTTTTGTTTCTTGTCTTCTCTTTGTGAAACTATAAAATTGTGTCGGTCGGGTCATTAGTAGGCAATTTGTGCTTTCTGCGTGTTTTCCAAAACCTTGTTCATATAGGACACTAGTGCATCCCTGAGACACCAGCGCACCACATTGGAGTTTGCTTCTTGCATTGTCATCCCCAAATAGTGTTTGTTGTGAAGTGTGCAACTTTTCAACCTAGTCTACAAACCCTAGATATGTAGATGGAAGGACTCTTGGATATTTGGAAATAGAATCTAGGTAGGTTGCTATTTGATAGTACAATCTTCTACAAAGGTAGTTCCATCTGAGTACGCGAACATGGTTTCATTTACACATATCCCTCCTCCCAAAAATGCGAGTGCTACACCTGACATAACATTTACCTCGCATGATGATCCTCTTAATAAATATCTCTCCCCTTTATACATCCCTTCCCAGATTAATGAAAATGTCGTAACTGGTATCTTAGTTGATCTGATGAGTTGGGTCAATGTGATAGCAAAGGAGACCTTGTTCATAAAGGGATGGCATAGGGAGCGGTACGAAGAGTCAGAGACTGCCCCATTGGGAAAATGTGTCTTAACATTTCAATTACATAAGTTACTATTGATACATAAGGTACACTATGCAACACCTTCAAAAGGAAAATTTTATTTATATTTTATTATTGTAAATATGGACCGCTCACCATTAGGCTTTAAATCCGATGGCCAATATTTTATTATCTTGACTTTCCCTAGAAGGAAACCCTATTTAATGAGGGAATTGTATTACAGTTATGTGTTGTGATGTATTCTAAGAGTCTAATAGCGGCCGTGTTGCCTCTGGATCTTTGGTTGGTGATACTCTTGTGAGAAGCTTGCTCTGCAAGTATATTGTAATCTTTGTGATTTCTGAATAATATATTGGGCGGTTTTTGGAGTGTGGGGTTTTTCTCTCGAAAGGGTTTTCCCCATGTAAATCATTATGTTGTGGTATGCATGATATTTATGTTTATTATTCTTAATTTTCTATAACTATTGAAGATTTGTAAAGTTTTGCATTATTCTCCTCTTAAGATTAGTGTAGGTATTTGTTCCGCTACCTTAGCTTCCTTACACACCCTTTGTATGCATTATCCAAAAATTTGAACTCGATTTTTTTTGAATTTTAATGCATTTCTCTATATACACCACATCTTGAATTTTCACGAGATTGTTGAAATGCTTCTTCCAAAGTACCCGGTATCTTGTGGATATCACAAAATGAAAATAAAGCAAGTCAAGTCGGAAGTTTTAAAATTTCCCGAACTCCCGACTATAAGTTTTAATGTTTTGAAAGTGTTTGATTCCCCAAATCTTCATGGTTGCATGAGCAGTGAGTTCACATAATTATGAAACTTCCCACTTAGGTTACAAGAAATTCCATAAAGCCTGCCAAATCATGTTCACACAGGGGAACATGGTAAAGCATCTCAAAGGCAGGATCATACGAGTCATGCATAGTTTTAGCCATCGGTGGAATGGGTTTAGCTATTCAGGGATAGCCCGAGCACTTGATAATGGATGCTCTAAGAGAACACTCTTCTCTATTGGATTTGATTGAACAAATTCCTGTGGCATTATAAATAGTGATTATGTCTATGGTAAGAACTAATGAAATCAAGCATCAAGCTATATACCATGCATCAATTCCATGGAGAACAAGATGTGGTGCATAGCTTAAGATCGTCTGCAATACACATCACCACCTTGATTTGGGGAGCTTTTCAAAAGCCTGAAGGAATGGAAATCAATATTATCTCTGCCATCATCAAATAGGCACCATGAAATAAGGTGAGAGTAGCCATCGAAGCATGGGGGCTTGAGACAAAATAATAACAACTAGGAATTGAAGCTATTTGTGTCCAGTAACATTTGTAGAAGGGATATATTTATCAATCGGTATGTATTGCAGAGTTATGCGCTCTACATATTTCTCATCTAAAGGTTTTGAATATGGTGAATGATGGAATAAGCTGCAGTGAAATACTTGATTGGGATACATTTTATCTTATGAATCCCTATGATCTGTTGAATGGATTGGTATTCTTGTAGATGCTTCAAATTTCTTTCCATATAGTCGAGAAATTGTTGGTTACCTCTATGAATGTCTTGAAAGAGACTTTTGTCATGAGAAACGTAATTCCAGTATTCTTAATTCAACGATTTGTTCCAAGTCTATATAAAATGAGATTAAGAATGAACAATTGTGTAGTTTCCCAACTAATGTGCAAGGAGTAGTACTAATGTGCAAGGAGTAGTATTAAGGCCATTCAAAGGATCTCTATATTATGATCTTCGATATTATGGAATTCATGGGAAACTAGTGATAATTTCATAATTAGTAGTTGTCTCTTGCCTCAACCAAAGGACTGCCACAAGGTAAATCTTGCTCTCGAGTTGCAACAGATGATGGAATTATTAAGGGACTACTCTAATCGATATAAAAGAGTTTGTGCATAAAGATTACATATGGTGGTCTTATCTTGGATAAGAATACTCATCCTTTCAATCAAAGGAACAACATAGAATTCAGTGGACAAACTTCATAAGTTCTTGATTATTTCATATACTCCACCTTCAATGGAATTTCATGAAGAAGCAATTTGAAGGTGATAAAGAATTTGAGGTAGAACAAGCACACATTCATCCAGACATATTTAGTTGATATAATGGGCTCTAGCATGGGACAAAAGAAAAGATGATAACCAATATGGAGATCAAGGGAAAGTATTTCAAATCTGATACTTAACCAATGTGGAAATTATCTTATGGTATGAAGGTGATTTTTAGATAACCCCAAATAGGTATATTGAAAGGAATTTTAGAAACTTTTCATTAATTCAAGTAATTTAAATATTGATAATAATGGTTTATGGAAATTAATCAAAATCAAGAAGCTACCGATTTTAGAAAAAACAAAGATTCACAAATGAGTTGGCTGCATCGAATATATATTTTATGGTAAGTCATGGGGACTGTTCTTGAAATCGAAAACAATGGAGAGGGATAAAAGTATAAGAGTCAGGGAAGTGAATAGAATTTTTCTTGAAGATGAAAAGTCATTCATATCCATTCACATGTATCATAAAGAAATTAATTTCAAGAAGCTGTTACGAAAAAAATGATGAGGGGATTTATTTTGAAATGTATTTTCAAGAAGTAGTTATGAGAAACTAAAGAGTCTCATCGAGAAGGGAATATAAATTTCATTTTTCTCATGGTAACGCGATCATTTTTTATCTCAGTTATTCGGGAACAGGGGAAGCAGAGCATTTTCAATTTTTCATATGGTTTCACTATACAGGGTGGAGTCTGTGAACTCTATTTCAACATTGGAGAATAAAGGGGATATCTTCACATCTGTGTATTTTTTATGTCTTCTTTAAATTTCAAACAAACTTTGTGTCATCGTGGTTGATCTTCAGTGTTTATTTTTGTTACATGGAACTGTGTATGTGTTAATTTCTAGAACTTTGAATTCAGATTGACTCGGCTATTGAGAAGGAATATGTTGTTCATTCTTTCCTAAGTATTATTTGTGGGTGTGAGATAAATGGGCTTTGTATCATTCGTTTGCATTCACTTCATTCTGAACTAGTTTAGTCATCACATCTTTTTCATGGTTATGGGTATATGTCAGTTAGCCTTTTCTGCTTTCTGGTGAAAAGCATACCCGGTTTTATTCATTGCATATCTTAAGAGGGAGTTGTACCTCTAAAATTCAGAGGAAAGTTGTTAATCCAATGGAAACTTATCCAACTGCTAGCATTGTTTGTTCTTCTTCCTCAGAATCTTGAGTCATTTTCTATATTTATTTTTGAAGGACAAATTTGTCAGCTAACAAAATGCACGATATATTTTCTGACGCCTCTTTGGACTTTATTTGTCTATCGATCTTGGTAGGGACAAGGGTGTTGATGCTTCTTTTTTTATCATTCCAGAGTCTAATATATTCTAAGTTAGGTTGGGCATCCCCTAGCTTGCCTTTGTGAACGGTGTCACCTCTATGGTTCATAAATGTTTAAATTTATCTCATGAAGGTTTTATGAAGGTAGTGCATGACACCGGTTATAAACTACTAGTATCACATGGGGGTTTCACACTCAATCACTTATGTCATGCCCTAGTCGGACCTCTCCCCTCAGGGGAGATTCACTATATAAGGCATATATTAAATATAAGATCGAGGGCTCAACACCAAAGGCTAGTTATTTGGTGTCCCCCTATGCAATCCTCATGAAGGCTTCCATAATCACGCAACAACAAGCTAATTATTTTTCCAAGAAAAAGGGGAAGGAGAAGCTTGCTCACACTCAAGTCCCTTCTCCTTCTATATCATCTACTCTCACTTCTGCTTCTCACCCTACTGTGGAACCTTCTACTCCTACTATAATGCCTCACATGGGAAATGTGATGTTTCCCACATGGAGAAAAGCAAAGTGGAAAGTCTTTGAGCTTTCTATTTTTCCCATAGTTCCTAGGCCCATTATCTATCGAAAGGGGAAAATTCATCATGGGGCTGCTCTTGTGTCTCGGCCTTTGTGGCCTCTTACTACTTCTCTACCTTCCTCTAAGGTAGAGAATGGGAAGAGGCCCATCACCAAGGTGCCATTTTTTTCTCTTCCTATAGTTGCTTCTACCCCTGCACTTCCTCCTCCTACTCCTACCCAGGGACCTACTCTTCCATTGGCCATGGTTGTGAAGGATACTCCTAGGGTTGAGCAACAACCTCTAGCCTCTTCTTAGGTCATGTCTTCCAACACCCATAACCGATGTAATCGGCTTGTGCGTGAGCGTAAGAATATGTGAAAGGATCTCACCATTGAACACATAGCCTCGTAGAAGACAGAGGGGGAGCCAGTGGCCCCTATTTTTGTATCTTCTTTTGTTGTTCCTACTTTAATTTTAATTGCCTCTATTTTACTTCTGGCTCCCTCGATAGGGTCCGATGATCCTCACCCCAAAAGGGTGCAAGTTTTCATTGCTCCCTCTGTGAAGCCCCCTCTTTTGATGTCCCTCTTAGAAATCCCTTCCTTTTCTCAACCCATAGACACGTCGAATACCACAATGGTGTTTTTTGTGACTATCTTCTTCCTCCTCGCCTTCTGCTTCTTTTGTGGGGATTTTGCATCCTCTGATGAAGTGCAAGTTGGAGGATGAACTCATTGTAAGTGGAAGTTGGAAGAAGGGGTCACCTTCTTTAGAAGTAGTTTCTATCTTGGCTCTCATCGTCCTATGACAGAGGTGGCCCTTGCATTCCATGAGTTTGTCACTGCCCCTCTTGAAGA
This sequence comes from Sequoiadendron giganteum, assembly GCA_007115665.2. NCBI lineage: Eukaryota > Viridiplantae > Streptophyta > Pinopsida > Cupressales > Cupressaceae > Sequoiadendron > Sequoiadendron giganteum. Next base: position 168,602,562 of record CM021100.1, on the reverse strand, counting down.
GGCTGGTAGTGGATCTCGTGTGCCTCCACCTTCTCCCACCTGATTGACACATGGCACTCTAGTGAAGTACATGTTTAATTTGGTGGATGATATCTCACCCTTTTCCTCGATCTTTTCAAGATCAATGAGTTTTACCTCACATAAACTTAGCGAAGAAGACCTTGAGGGGCCTTCTTCCTTGGACCTTGTTGTAGGTGATTTGGAGGGTATTTCCCTCACTCCCCCCCTTGTAGGTCCATCCGCCCTCCCCATATAATGATCTAGATTTGGAGAAGGACGACCTATTGGTCGATGAGGAGTAGGGTGGTACATCTTCTTTATCTGTATATTAGATTGTTTGTGTGTTTGTGTTCCCTCGTTCTTATCTTTATGTGTCTTTTATCCTACTTGGAGGACCCTCGCTACCCTTGTAGAAGCTTGGATATAGGCCTATAACTTTTTTTTTGAACTTCTTCTCTATATAATCATCATTCTTCTATGTGCTGTAAATTTGTTTTTTGATAATTGGGGATGATACGAAGTGTTGGAGGCATTTAGGCCTTCTTCCATGGTGACCCATTTTATTTTTGTCTTCATGTGCTCTTCTTCATGATTTGAGTAATTCAAGGAGTGATGAACATTTTTCATACATTGTATTATATCTATTTGTATTTATGAACATATCTAAACCCAAAATCTCAAACCCCCGATCTCTCTTGATTTCTTCATCTATGTATGCTTCCTGATGTTGTAGTTCTTATGTGTTGTCCCTCATGTGTGTGTGTGACAACATACTATGAAATACATCTTGCCATGTGTTGCATGCCACAAAATTTGTGTCTCTCCTTTCTCTCCTTAGGATGTCATGTGATCCTTTGGATAGCACACACTATCCTAAGGAGGGCTACCATGATGTTTTGATTTTTGATTTGGTGAATTCTTTCAAAAGAATTCCTTGGTGTCAAATATTATTTACAATGATTTCCTTGATGAAAGAATCCATTATTGAAACCTGACATTTTCCAAAATGTTGTATTCTCTCAAGAATTCTAGATGAATTTTTCTTTTGAAAAAGACCTCATATGTGAAAGGATTTGAAAAATTTCCTTTGAACAAGGAGTACTTTTCTAAAATGAAGTCTAAAAAGTTTCCTTTGAGAAGGAGCATTATTTCCAATGGATTCCTTGATGAAAGGATCTTTCAAAAGGATTCCTTGATGAAAGAATAACTTGTGGAAAATGTGGTGTCTTTCAATCAGAGTGTTCCTTTGAATGGACCCCTTAGTGTCTTAAAAGGTTTCCTACCAAAGGAACCCCCTTTGAAAACTTCTCCTTCAATTGCACTCTCTAGTGTTTTGCAAAAAAATTGTGTCTTTTATCTGGTATTTGATTTTTTTGTGTCTTGGTGTCAGACATCGTATATCCTTGCATCTAGCTTTGGGGCAACCTGACTAGACCTATCTTTTGTGACTATCCTACAATGGATTTTGTAGCAAGCACAAGCTTACCTGGTTAGTGTATCTAACTAGGTTGTGTCTAATCATGTTCGCTTGTGTGTATTTTTTGTCTAATATGATTTTTTTACCTAACATGTTTTGTTTGTAGCCTAACATAAACAAAACATGTTTGTGGTGAGATCGTAGCTTGCTTTGTAGGACCAAGAACCTGTGGAGCCCCCTCTCTTTCGTAGCTTTGCAAGACTGAGAACCTATGGAGCCTTCTTTCTCTTCATGTCTAAGTGCACCAGATTGAACATTTGCTTCCTTGATGCTATTGGTATATTCTCTTGAATCTATTTCTACTTTAGCTTGTATTCACACTGACATGTATGCTTGCTAAAGTTGGTGTAAAATGCAATGGCATGAATTTGCACCCTTAGAAAATTCCCTATTTATTTCACCTTTACTTTAGAAAATATAAGTCGAATGATGCAAACCCTTCGCTATCATCTTATTCCTTTCGCATTTCTACATCTTTTTACGTTGGTGGACGAATTTAGGTCAGGGATTCATGCACGCCACATGAAAATCCATGCATTGTGTTAACGTCCTGATAAGATTTCTACCCATAGAATTTGCAGAGGCATTGTGTATCTGGTTGGATATGAAACTAACATCTTTTTCCCTTTCTTGACTAAAAATTCTCTCTCTCATTCATTCTTGAAACTTCTTGCTCATTCTCTCACTCTCTCAAGCTCGTTCTTGCTCTCTACCTGGCTTTTACAATGATCTTATTGCAACTCCAACTTTCTTGCAGGTTGATGAAGCTATGTTCTCTCAATGTGGTGTCATCTTATCCTCTTGGGTTTGAGTGCTAGCAAGAAAGGGAGGTGATATTACTCTTGTTATTTCATTTGCATCATTGTGCCTTATAGTGTAGCATTTAGTGTGTCTTTGCACTCTATTTGGTGTACTTTCTACTTCTCTTCTTTATTGAATTTTCCATCTCATTGCATATTTGGCTATCCGTGGAGATGGGAACACCAAAATGGGGGTCTAACTAAGGCAAACCTCGAAACACAACCCAACATTTTTCCCATTTTTGTGTGTGCAGGTGTTGGATTGTCCATTTGTAGTTGAAGTTAAAAAATTGAAGCATGGGTGGAGTGGTACCTTTTCCTCACCTTTCTTTTTCATTTTTGTACTATAGTAGTTTCCAATATTCTTATTGTTGTACTCTTTGTTTCTTGTATTTTCTCTATCAAACTATAAAACTATGCCAGTCGGGTCATTAGTAGGCACTTCGTGCTTTCAACCTATTTGCTAGACCCATGTTTGTATAGGATGCTAGTGCACCACATTGGAGTCCAGTTCCCACACTATCATCCCTATAAAGTGAGATAATTTTTTGGAGTCTGAAACATTTGAGGCCAAATCACCTGATTTCTAAAACACCCATCAAACAACCTAAGGTAGTTTAGGTAGCTCATTCCTGTGGGCTCTCCCATGACCTGGAGCCTTGGGGGTGATGAATCCCCCTTCTCTATAGTTGCTTAGAGGTGTTATATCCAAATTTTTTGGTTCTGGATCATTGTGTAGAGAAATTTGTGTTCACTAGTGTGTGAATTGTGAAAGTCGTGTTGTCTAGGAGAAATGTTTTTTCTCCGCATTTCTCTGCACTTTGGCTTCAGATCTTTCAGATCTGGAAGTGTCCTTATATTGCTAGTATTTTTCTTCATTCTAAGTTGATTGTGTTTTGGTGCTTCACAAGGGTTTTGATGGAATATTCCATGTTGTGTTTAAGTGTTGTGTTTGGTCCACAAGTTACCTTTGGATTTGAGGAAGGATGTACTTAATTGTTTAATGGTGTTAACACAGGTTCGACCGACCTTTCTTGTTTATACTAATTTTGAATATGTTTCGGTATTTGTAGAAGTGTGGCATGGAATGTATGAGTGGATTTAGGTCCAAGTTGAGGTGTGATGTGGTTCACCTTCATTCCTCTCCACCATGAGAATGTTTTGGTTTCGACCTAATTTGAATTTGCATGTTTGAAGTGCATAATCGATCTTGTAGATTGTTTTCAAGGTTGAAGATGATATATATGAGTGTTGAGTTGATGGAGGATGTATAAATGAAGTGTGTATAATGTGAATTATGTTGTGAAGTACAAAAGTGTAAAGTGCAGTATAAGCCTTAACAACTAAGACTACTGGAGGTAGTGAGCAGAAGGTGTCTACATTCTCCAGAGAGAGTGCAAATGTTCTAGTGAAGCAATGGTGGAACATTTCTATTGCTTTAAGATGGTTTTCTCATTGTAACAATCTTATTTCTTCTTCTTTCTATTTTGGAAATGAGCCCTTCTTTCTTTTATCCAGTGAGAGCTTCGATAGTGAGCCTATTGTATTCGATGTTGCAATTACTTTATATTGTGAGCTAATCCTCACTATGGTTTTTCCCTTCTTGGGTTTTCCATGTAAATCTGGTGTTCTCATGTGTTTGTATTATTTTTTCTCAAGTTTATGTTATGCTAATGCATGATAAAGTTTAATGGTTGTTAAGGGTTTAAGGATTAATGCAAATCTGATTGTTTATGAGGGTTTGATGTTTTAATGTATAATTGATTCACCCCCCTCTTAGTTTTCTTATACATTCAACAAAATATACACTTGATTCAATTAACCATGCATCATTACCTGCATGAGTTTCCAAAGTTGCAATGAATGTGTCACCATCTTCCTTCTTAGACTCAGAATCAGAATCAAATCACTTCTTTTTCTTATTTTTTTCTTTGCAATACTTAAGAATATGTATAGGTTTACTGTAGTTCCAAGACATAACTTTGGACTTTCCAAGAGATTTGGATCTCCCCTTGGACTTGGATTTATCACACTTCTCATTCTTCTTGCCTTTTTTCGTTAGGTCTTCTTGAAAGGAAGTCAGGTGAGAAAAAACAACTTCCTACACTAATCTAAGTAGGAGAGAGTTACAAAACATTTCTAACAACACCTTATATAGTTATAGTAATAGAAACACATAAAGAGAAAGAAGGTATAACAACAAGAACACATAAAATAATGACATGAGATACACATGGGGAAAACCTTTTCAGGTAAAAAATCCCACTCTCTAAAAGCATAGTACTATTGTATTATCTAAAATAAGGATTACAATGCAACCCCAAGTAGAAGGCTTCTTCAACAAGTGTTTCAAACCAAACACCTGTTCTAGAGTGAATTTGACAGGACTTCGGTACCTGCAAATAGACTATGCAATCTAAAATGAAAGGCATAAAAATATATATAGAGATACAAACTAGAAGAAGCAACTAGAAGAGTATGGGCATCCAAATCCCCATGACACAATATGCCATGCCATAGAAATGCATTAGGACACTTGTACAATATTCCTTTACACCTCATACAACCATCATAACATGCAATATTCTCTCCTCAAGCTTAGGTGCCCAAAATATGCTAATAATAGCCTATGACAGATGCCTTACAACTATTATAAAATTCATCATAAATCTACCATAAGATTCATCATAACCAACCAAAATATTTTATTCTCTTACTGTGACCTGTCATAATCCAAATTGGGCGCCAAATTTCTCCATGCACAAATATGCCTTATGATGTGTCATAGGTCAAAGATTCCAAAGTGGGACACCTATCTCCACTTGGGATGATGATGTGTCATCTAGTCACCTCTAATGGGGATGCCACCCAGTCGGTGGATCCCAATTTATGGCATGACAATATAGGCTATTAAATAATAAAAGTAAATATAATAATATATTAAACTAAACATGTTAGTACTTTAAGGTTGAGACACCTTAATCCAACCATTCTCCTACTTATCAAAGACCTTCCAAGAGTCATACATAATCATCTATTCAAGGCCCCAAGTCCCATGGAATTGAAACACCATCTAAACTTCTTTGTGCTCACGAGTTTCGTCAGTGCATCTACAACATTCACCAAAGTGTCAACCTTTTCCAAGTTCACCTTTCCATCTTCTACCATATCATGAACAAAATGATATTGAACATCAATGTGCTTTGTTCTAGCATGGAAGGTAGGATTCTTTGCTAAGAAAATGACACTCCAACTGTCACACCAAAAAAAATCTATTCTACATCTAAACCAATATCAAAACACAATCTCTTAAGGCAAATGGCTTCCTTACAAGCATGAGTGGATGTCGTGTACTCTACTTCTATCGTGGATAAAGTGACTACAGTCTTCCACTTACTCATCCAGCTAATAGCACCACCAAACATCATAAACACATAAGCATTAGTGGATCTTTCGCTGCCAATGTCACCTACGCAATTTGAATCCACATATCCATGAATACTCACAAAATGCCAAGGTCCAATAGGATGACCATGAAAACACAAGACATACTTGGAAGTACCTTGAAAATATTTGAACACTCTTATATAATCATTCTTAATAATTAAACTCAACCAATTAAATCACAACTCTTTAATATTTTATTAAAATCATTTTCAAAATACTAAACCCAATTATTCTCTTAAAATAAAAATTAATTTATAATTTTATAAAAAAATATAAATATGAAAGTATTACAAAGATGCCAAGCAATTTTAATATTTATGCTTTTAAACATAATTGAGAACCTTCATTGCACAATAATGGATGTTTATAGAATCTTATAGTATGCCAACAAAATTTCTTCTTCTTCACAATATGTTTTTCTAAAATATTGATTGACTCGAAACATATTTTTAGGATTTATACATTGAATTATGTAAGTTCTAAATTTGGCAACCTTTCTAATAGGGGAATGTTCAAGCATAGTTAAATATAGTAGTAAAGGTAATTACAACTAATAATTGTTTAGCTAATTTTAATTAAGAGTTATTGTTCAAAATTTTAAAAATTTATTTGAAGTTAATAATTTTATGTTTTTTAAATTTTAATTAATTATCAAAGTGTAAATTATTTTATATATATATTTTTTTAAATGTATAAAAATAGAGGAAATGAAATATGTGTAATCACATGACACATTTTTAAGAGATAATATACTATTTTCATCCTTTATTTTACCAATTCTATAATTCTAATATTTAAATTGTAGCAGCTCCTCCATTATAAAGGAACATTCTATATTATTCTTTGTATGTAATAAAAATTTTACATGAACAAACCTATTAAAATGTATAAAGCAAGCTTAATTAAAAAGAGCATGGGACCTCTATGTAAGGAAGGATCTATTTTATGGAGTGAGAAATCTTATGAGGAACACATTTTTGTGTACAATGAAATTGATTCGGATAATAGAAGCCCCTACTATTTAGTGGCTTTTTTGAGGTGGTGTTTTAAATTTTTATACTAGCATTAGGGTTTTTTCACTACATGATATAATTAGAAGGCATGTGTAATATTTTAGAATTAATTGTTACTAAAGAAATCAATGGAACCAACCTAAAGTTAATGAACTAAAATTTTAGAGCTACCTATTGTTATAAAATTCACATGGCCCTCTAATTGCTAAAGACTTAAAAAAAATTCCCAAAAATTTAAAATAGCCCCCATCCATAGGACCATAAGGCTATGGCACCATGGAGAAAGCCTTCCTAAAATTTATCAAGCTTTCATAGAAATTTTTTAGAAATTTTGTGGATGTTGTAAGTAGTTATAGTAAAAAATTTAGTTGAGAATGATTGGTTTACACTATAATATTACACATTGACATCATAAGTATACATATAAAAAGATGCTTTTCGAAAATTCACCAAAAATTTATTGGGTGCTTTCTAATGAACACCAGTTAGATAAGAAAATGAGAGAAATTTTTTAGTCTGATTTCACAAATGACAAAAACTAAAAAATGGATGTCAGGAAAAAGAGTTTCTATTACTTGAAGCTAAAAATAGAATGTTGAAAAAAAAAGTTTCTTATTCTTCTCTCTTTGTATAGAAATAATTGAATTGTATAGATATTGGCATCTCTATCTTTATATAATGGATTACAACATTATGAGGACCATACATCTAACAAGAAGCCATCAAAGTCACCCAAAAATTGACCATGATCCAATTTCACTTCTAAAGAGTTTAAGCTTAATATAACTAAAAATCATAACACTAGCACTTGCACCTAAAGGAGGTTCAAAGATTACATCGATAAAAAACTATATGTATGCTAATATGTTATAAAGTATGCGTTTGTGCATGGGTGCATATGGATGTCATGTGCTCCAAATTCCAATGGATGTAGATCTTGATCCTTGCTTTAATGATGTTGATCTTGAATGAAACACTTGCTTGAATCATGAAATCCTACATCACAATTGTTAGCACAAAACCAAACATGATGCATGTAATCTTTGACACGATGATTGATGCTTGAAGAATACTCTAAAATGTTTGATAATCTTCCCTTGAATTCTCTTGAATGCTCTTGTGAACTCAATTATGCTAGTATGAATTCTCCCACAAAAGTCTTAGATGAAAATGAGTGAAAGAACCTTGTATTTATACTCAATTATGCAAGAATTTCCAAAATTACAACACTACAAGCCGACATCAGATCTAGGAGAATAAAATCCCACCAATAATTTGAATTAATTTTGATTTTGGATCATATGGGACTCATTCGCCCAAGGTGGCGAATGAGTTCGACAAGGCTTAATTTCTAGGACCATTTTAAAAAATGCTTAGAAATGTGTGAAACTAGGTTCAGGACCAACAGATTTAGGTGGGACTCATTCACCCAAGGTGGCGGATGAGTCTCAGATCACTAAATTTGGGCCATTCAAACCTAAAACACCTGAATTATGATTGGGTATTGATTAGTGTCAGGATTATCCTTGAAAAGATGCAATAAATGAGGCTTGTGGATGCAAAATAGGGCCAATTAAAGCATAAGAAAGCCTAATTATTAATGAAAATCCTAGAGAGGTGTGAAAGTGTGTTACAATACTTTACAACACCCTAAATAAGGCAAGATTAAGGTTTAATAAGAGATTTATTAGATTCAGTTAATTAATAAAACCTTAGAAAAGTGTGAAAGTGAGTTATAATACTTCATAACACTTTAGCAAGACACCATTTTAATCCATTAGTTCACAAGGGCCCAAGACCTAATGTGAATGTGCCAACCACATTACAACACTAAATCAAGGCAATATTAGGCTTAGTTCAACAAGGAGGGCACAAACAAGTGTGAAAATGTCTCGACGACATTTTTCGACACTACAATATGTAATCATTATATAATTAGCACTTGCATTTAAAGAAGGTTTAAGGATTATACTGATAGAAAATTATATGTATGCTAATATATGTTAGAGAGCATGTGTTTGTGCATGGGTGTGTATGGATGCAATGTGTTGCAAGTTCTAGTTGTTGTGGTTGTTAGAGTAAAGGTTTTAACTTAATCATTTTAACTTAATCAACATAATTAAGTTAAAACCTTTACTCTAACACCCCCCCTTAAGATGAGCAACAGTGCAGCTACAAACAAATGCAGAAAAGCAAAGGTAACTACAATGCAAGAAGGCAAACATGGGTCTCGGCAACTAGGCCAGATCAGGTACCCAAATACAACCAAATTTCTTTTGGATTTTTTTTCTGCATTTGGTTCGGAAAAAAATTCGTCAAAAAATCAATATTCTGCAAAATATTTTGTAATGTTTTAGATTTTAAAAAAAAAAAAATCAAGAAAAAAAAAAATAAAAAAATAAAAGGCCGTTTAAGGGCTTGCCGGCTCGGTACAAGGGTACCCGTAGGTCCCTGCACCCGTAGGCCTGCGGGCCCTGTGGTATGGTGGTCGACGTACTGTCGACCACCGACAGCTTAATGCCGACCGATGGTTGATAGTACCGCCGACCGGCGGTACACTGCCCGCCTAGGGGTGGTGGGGGGTGGGCCCACGTGCCTCCCCTCATCAATTTTTAAAAAAAAATTATTTATTAAAAAATCTGCATTTTTTTTTATTGTTTTTTTATTTAAAAAACAATTTTTTTCTGTAATAGCCCAATCGCACTTTTACGGTGACGGCTGTTTGGCCGTCAAATTTAACACAGTGTTTTTGCTGCGATGGCCGTATGACTATCAAATTTAACCCAGCACTGGTTTTTTCCCTATTTGGAGCTGATTTATTCCGGAGGTCGTAACTTGGGCATACGATATAGTTTTTTGGCAAACGAGATATCGTCAGAAAGCTAGTTTTCTCATCTTTCCAGTGGTGTGAGTCTCATCACTTCTTGCTTCCGTTGGTGCATTCTATAGCCAGTTGAAGACAAAGGGGCTATTTTCAGTCTCAAGCTCATAACTTTTGATCAGTTTCTCTATTTTTCACAATCTCAGCGGCGTTGGAACCATATTTCTGAGCTCTTCAGTTTCATCCATGCCATTTTTCCAAATTTCCCTCTAGGTATCTTTTATTTAGTTATTTGTGTTTTCACACTCTGGTGGATTACCTAGACATATTTGCTCTTGAAAACTTTTTGTTCACATGGGATGCTTTGTTCTTGGCTGTTCTTCATGTATTTCCAGCATTTTGTCCTTTAAGGATATTTTGAGCATCATTTGTAAGCTATCTTTTATGTAAACGCACTGAGATAAAGTGCCACACTATTGTACATGCATCTTTTGGGGATTTTGCACATAAGGTTGTGCCATATTTTGTACTCGCACTGATATTATAAAGTGCCATGAGGGGTTGTGTAGTTTGCCTTTGTTTTTCCATCACATCTTTGTCCAGTGAGTATCCCTCCACGACGACATTGAATCCATACCAGGGGGGGTTGTGTAGTTTGCCTTTGTTTGCCATCACACCTTTGTCCGGTGAGTGTCCCTCCACGACGACCATGGATCCATATGATTCCAGCCTCATGCATGTGTGCTTTGTTTTGCACACCACTTTTTCAGTTGCAGGCACTTTCTTGTGCACTTTTAGATGTTGTATCTTCTTCATGCACTACAGGGTGTTGCACACCATTTCAGTTGATTTGTTAGGCTCCTAGTTCACCATTATGGGGGGGTATTATACTGTTTGTGCTAATGCTTCCTTGGTTTCGCCTTGGAAGGAATCTTCCATTCTTAGTTGATCAGTGTTTCAGACTAGTGTTTCTTGTGCCATCTGTATCTTCGTTCCAGGTGTTTGCCTTTGTTTGCCATCTGATTCGAGTAGTGTCGTATGGGCACTTATGCAGATTGTTGTCTTCTTGTTCCTGATCATCCTATCTTCAGCGGAGGTTCTTCAGCACCATAGCAGTCATCTTTCGACAGTTGTTTGTAGCTTCTTTTGCTTTAGTGATCTTCTTCTTGGCTTTCTTCTTCTCTTTTTGGAGTAGAGCTTTTTCCCATGAGGTTTTCTCTATTTCTCCATTTTATAGAGATTTGGTTGTATTTGGGCACCTGATCTAGCCTAGTTGTCGGGACCCATGTTTGCCTTCTTGCATTGTAGTTACCTTTGCTTTTCTGCATTTGTTTGTAGCTACACTGTTGCTCATCGTAAGGGGGGTGTTAGAGTAAAGGTTTTAACTTAATTATGTTGATTAAGTTACCTTTATTCCCTTCTTAAGATTTCACGTTAGTTTGCATATAGTGACATTTAATAATTATATTAATTATTAAATGTTATCCTATTAGGGCTTCTATTAGGGTTTTTCCTATTAGGGTTTTATTAGGGTTTGCATGATCTCCTTTTTATAAGGATTGATCCCATTGTATTTCAGATTAATTCATTCTCTCATTCTCTCTGATATATACATTTTTCAGTTTTCAGAGAACCCTTGCTTGTTTGTCTCCATCTCTTCTTTTGTGACAGGTTATTTGCATGCAAGTGATCTTCGGGGTTTGTGGTGTTGTATTTTCTCAACTCCTACAGTGGCTAGATTAAATATTTAATAATAAGTGTTAAATAATGAAATGAAATAAACTTAGACATATCTACATTTTTTCCACTTAGACAAATATAGATTTTTCTTTAAGAAATTATGTATTATTTGATTCCTTAAAGAAATTGGGTATTATTTGATTTTGAAATATTTGCCATCAAATTGGTAAAAATACTCCAAATGGAAATAGAATGTTCCTATCTAGTTGAAAAATTAATACTTATCTAGCTTTCACCTGATATTTTTGAGGTTTTTACCATTCAACAATGGTTGATTTACCATTAAATGGTAGTTAAAACTTGTTTTCCAATGAATCAACAGTTATTTAAGGCATGAGACTTGTTTTAGATTCAAATGGGTGTGAGACTTGTTTCAAGCTCAATGATTTTATGATTTTTAAATTTTAATTGATTATTAAAGTGTAAATTATTTTATATAAATTTAAAAAAGACATGTTAAAAATGTATAAAAATAGATGGAATGAAATATGTGTAGTCATGTGGCATATTTTTAAGGGATGATACACCATTTTAATCTCTTTTTTTTCCATTGCTATAATTTTAATCTTTAAATTATAGGAGCTCCTCCATTATAAAGGAACATTATATATTATTCTTTATATGTAATAAAATATTTACATGAATACACCTACTAAAATATATAGAGAAAGCCTAATTGAAAAGAGCATGGGACCCCTATGTAGGGAAGGATCTATTTTATGGAGTGCGAAGCCTTATGAGGAACAAAATTTAGTGTAGGATGAATTAAAATTTCATCTTGAAAATAGAAGCCCCTACTATTTAGTGGCTTCTATTGAGGTGGTGTTTGAAATTTTCATGCTAGCAGTAGGGCTTTTTCACTACATGACATTATTAGAAGGCATATGCAATATTTTAGAATTAGTTGCTACTAAAGAAATCAATGGAAACAACCTAAAATTAATGAACTAAACTTTTTAGTGTTACCTATTGTTATAAATCCACATGACCCTCTAATTGTTAAAGACTCTTAAATTTTTTACCCAAAACTTTAAAATAACCCTCGTCCATAAGACCATAAGGTTATGGACCCGTGGAGAAAGCCTTCCTAAAATTTCTCAATAGTTTTCATGGAGATTTTTTTTTTTTTTTTTTAACAATGGATGTTGTAAGGAGTTAAACTAAAAAGTTTAGTTGAGAATGATTGGTTTGCACTACAATATTACATATTGACATCATAAGTATACATATAAAAAGATGCTTTTCGAAAATTCACCAAAAATTTATTGGGTGCTTTCTAATGAACACTAGTTAGATAAGAAAATGAGAGAAATTTTTTAGTCTAATTTCACAAATGACAAAAAATGAAAATTGAATGCCAAGAAAAAGAGTTTCTATTATTTAAAGCTAAAAATAGAATGTTGAAAAAAAAAGGTTCCTTATTCTTCTCTCTTTGTATAGAAATAATTGAATTGTATAGATATTGGCATTTTTATCTTTATATAATGGATTACAACATTATGAGGACCATATATCTAACAAGAAGCCATCAAAGTCATCCAAAAATTGGCCATGATCCAATTGCACCCCTAAAGAGTTTAAACTTAATATAACTAAAAATCATAACACTAGCACTTGCACCTACAAAAGGTTCAAGGATTACATCGATAGAAAACTATATGTATGCTAATATGTTAGAAAGTACTCGTTTGTGCATGGGTACGTATGGATGTCATGTGCTCCAAATTCCAATTGTATGTGGCTAGATTAAACAATTAATAATAAGTGCTAAATAATGAAAGAAATAAAGTTAATCAAATCTAGATTTTTAAAGAAATCAAGTATTATCTTATTTTGAAATATTTGCATGCAAATTTAAAACATAAAACAATGCAAATGAAAAAGAAAGTTGCCATCAATTTGATAAAAAAACAATGCAAATGGAAATAAAATGTTCCCATCCACTTGGAGAATCAATAGTTATCTGGATTTTACATGATAAGTGAGATTTTGGAGGCTTTCACTTGATATTTTGGAAGCTTTTACCATTAGATGGAGTTGGTTTACTATTAATTATTAAATGATAGCTAAAACTTGTTTTCCAATTAAATATTATCTAATTTTGAAATATTTGTTTATAGATTTAAAACATAAAGTAATGCAAATGAAAAATAAAGTCGTCATCAAATTGACAAAAAACTATTGCAAATGAAAAAAATAAATGTTCCCATCGAACTGAATACAACAACTAACAAACGACTAGGCTACAGCTGCATGATTGTCTGCCACGTGCTACAGAAGCAAAACTCCACGGTGGGTCCCACTGATCGCCACTGCCACGTGGGAGATGCTAAACTGGACCGCACAACGCTACAGGGCAAGTGTTCCGTGGGCCCCACTACGGAAGCGTACAGTCGCCGTCAACTATGTCCTTGACACGTCAGATAGTTATTATATTATATTTAAATCGACTACACTTCTCAGAAGTCAGCCCGCTCCGTACCTATCTGCTCTACACGTGTCAGAAACACAAGGCTGTCGCGCAACGCCCACGTCAACATGAGCTGTACAACTGGCGTGGGCCCCGAGGATCCCGCGAATCTCGTTGAGAAAGCGACTAGCCCGTTTGGTCTGGCCTATCACAAGTATTTTAATGATACGTGTCGATTTAGATGAGGTGTAGTGGTAAGGACATGCAAAGACTAGATCTCGATTTGGGTGATGTCATCAAAGCATATCAGATCTGCTCCTCCCTCCTCCACGTGAGGTGTTTAAAAACTGTCCCCTATACTCCCCAAAAGATCTTCTCCACCATTGCTGGCTAATCAAATACTTCAATTATTTCCTTCTAATTGGAGAATATGGTTGTGTTATTTTTCTTTGTTAATTATTTTTAGGGGTGTGATTTGGACTAGGTAGGTTTGATTTTTGACATATTGAATCTTCTAGTCAAAGAATAATTTCTATTTTATTTGTTTATCAAATATAGTTAGATGTTGCAAATAAGGAGTAAGAGTCCACAATGATACTTCTTGAACTAAGAGTGACGACTAAGGAGTATCTATATTATCAAAGAATGACTTTTAATTTATATATAAACTCCCTCACATAAAGATGTCAATATGTAAATAATCTAATTATATTCATTAAATAAAAGTTATTGATATAAAATTTATCATATATTTTATATTACTCTTTTTTTTTTGGAGATACTCTGAAGAGGGTCCACTTTAGCTGAGAGCCAAGGTCTAAGGGGTATTCATTCCACCAAAATTCGCTCAAGGCACGATTTCGGCCTCATCCCTTTTTAGGCATCGGGGTCTTGTACTTAGCAAGACTTGATCCCTAGTGGGTTCATTTAGAACCTTTCAACTTCACTAACAAACCAAGGGCCCATTGACTTATATTACTTTTTTATATACTTATATGAATTGTGAATATTTCAATCAATTAAATAAATTAGATTTTATGTTATTGGTTTTTGTGGGTGAATAATCAGCCCATTATCTAACAAACTAGCATTAATTGTTTGTCTTGATGATTTTTGTTATAATGTGAGTAATGGTGAAGATGCCCATTTATGTGCACTTTTAAATAAATAATAAGAAAAAAATATTTAGAATAGAGCCAAGGGTCCCCTTTAGCTTAGAGCCAAGGTTTGAGGGGTATCCATTCCACCAAAATTTGTTTGGGGCACGATTCTGACCTCATCCCTTTTTAGGCGTCGAGGCCTTGCACTTAGCATGGCTTGATCTTTGGTGGGCTCATCTAGAACCTTTTAACCTCACCACCAGACCAAGGACCCATTGACTTATATTACTTTTCAATATACTTATATGAATTGTGAATTTTTTAATCAATTAAATAAATTAGATTTTATGTTATTGGTTTTTGTGGGTGAATAATTAGCTCATTATCTAACAAATTAGCATTAATTGTTTGTCTTGATAATCTTTGTTGTAATGTTGTTAATAGTGAAGATGCCCATTTATGTGCACTTTTAAATAGATAATAAGAAAAAATGATTTTTTTTGCATTGTGATTTACTGAGACATTTTGAGTCTTATTATAGTTGTTGCATGAATCAAAGGTTTAAGTTTGACATAGTAATGCAGTCAATAACAGGGAACCTTATCAGGCTACCCAATCTCGCAGCCAAACCACTTCAAATTCAAACTCTCACAAAATATTATTACCATGCAATACAAATCTCTTCATTCACACTCAACAAGCAAAGAATAACAACAAAATCAAATCTGAATTTTATTCACTTCTATTGCCCCAATGTAGCCAATTTAACAGTCATGAAAAAAAGTCCACTTTCATTTCAACACTCTGGCTCCAAGGCAATTACAACAACAAAATTATTCTCTCTTTATTTTTATCCAACACCCCTCGTCTTCCAGCAAGCAAGTCTAATTCTTTTTATATCCCATGCTCTAGTCATAACCAACTAGCCAACAACCTCAAAATTGATTTGAGAATTTGTTTTAATATACTTCCAACAACCTCTACACCTCCCTCTCTAGCGCCCTTTCATTTTCCCCAGAATGTCAAGAGAATTTCATGTAGAATTTCATTTCTTTTCTTTGCTAATTGATTTTTTTTATTCTCCCCTTTTAAATTAGATTCTCCCTTGCTTGGAAATTTTGGGAATAAAAGACTTATAATATACAAAAAATAGATAATTCAACTGTTGGTACATGAAATTGAATAACATGGAAGCTAATAAAAATTGAAATTCCTCTACATCGTTTGGCAACTCGACATTTTGTCAAATTTAGTGACAACAATGTCGTTAAAATCTTAATGTGCGCAAACACCAAAACTTCACCTTACACCAAATAAAATAATTACTAAAACCAAAATTGAAATAAAATATGTTTTTGGGTTGATGTGGATTGCTTGACCTAGATGCTCCTGCATCACATAGCTTCCCCATCAAATGCATGACCAATAAATCATATTTATACTAATAACATTGTGTCAACACTTATCAAAAATGCTATTAGTGGTTCTATTTATTGTCAAGACTTTTTCTATAAATAAATTATTATTATTATTTTTTTAATAATTTAATAGTACTATTTAATTAATATTATATCTCATTCAAGGGATTGGAGGAAATGATAATAGGAAGACTAAAATGAAGCAAAATATGGGTAAATCTTGTGAGAAGAGAGTTCCTCTCATAGAGGGTATAATGAAACTGAAAATTGATGGAATGACCAAGGGGAATCTAGGCATTATCGGTGGGGGGTTTGCAATCAATAATTACAAAGATGTTACACAAAGGGTTCCTTTTTCTAGATATGCACATGAAAAAAAGAAGCTAGATAGGGAGGCTTTTCTTACACTGCTAGGAGTGGTAGTTTCACTTAAATAGTGTAAGTTGATAGTTGAAGGTGATTCAATGGTTGTGATAAAAATTATCAATAAGGGGCACAACCCACATTCGTAATTTAAATCACTTGAGAAATATTTTATCTATTAATTTCATCCAATGCAAAAAGAAATCCAAATGGTAACATATTGCTTGGCCATTGAGTTCTTATGGCTGAAGTTTATTAATATCTTACAATTTACAAAATGTAAGATCTCTTTCAAATCTTATGCTACCTATAGTGAATAAACTCATTTTTTCAACATAGGGTTGTTATGCTAGTGGAGGACCTATTATGGACGATTAGTGTTAATTTGCTTCTCTATAATGTAGTAATTTGAGAAGGTTTGCTTGTGGGTTGGTGGAGAATTGATTAATTATAGGATGATATGAAATGTTTTTCAAATGGTGGTGGTGAGTGTGTGATTGGTTTTTAGGTAATTCGTCTAGGATCATTGCAATTGTCTAGGGAAGTATGGAAAAGAAGAAGATAGAGGAATGAGATAGTGTCTAGGTGTAGACAAGGTGAGCTACCAATTGGTGCCTCCAATGCATATTTGTCTATAACAAGTTAATTTATTAGGGTTTGTTAAGAGCATATCAAAAGAGAAAGGTTGGGATTTGTGGTTATTTGATCACCAATTTGACATTTCATATTTTCAATGTAGTTATATTTGTTAGAGTAAAGGTTTTAACTTAATTGTGCCGATTAAGTTACCTTTATTCCCTTCTTAATATTTCACGTAAGTTTGCATAAAGTGACATTTAATAATTATATTAATTATTAAATGTTTTCCTATTAGGGCTTCTTTTAGGTTTTCTCCTATTAGGGTTTCTTTTAGGGTTTTGCACGATCTCCTTTTTATAAGGATTGATCCATTGTATATTCATATCAATTCTCTTTTGTTCTGATAAGATAATTTCTCCATTTTTCAGAGCTTTAAACCCTTGTTTGTTTTCTCCATCCATTCTCTTCCTTGTGACAGGTATCCATTTGCATGCAGGTGTTCTTGGATTATGAAGTTGGATTTCTCAACTTCTTCAATATTCTTATGGCCATTATAAATGTGCATGCCTAATTAATGTGCAAGTATTTTATTAATGCAAAGGCAACATTAGGGTATGGAGCAAAATAGTGGATTGAGAGTAAAAAAAAGAAGCCTCAATTTCCACTCTCATGTTGATTGTAAAAACTTTCAATGGCATTATTGAGTTGAAAGGGAAAATTATTATTTTAAAATATTTTTACAAGGTTGTGTGAAAATTCTTTGATAGGCTAGATGTGCATCATAATTATGGAAATCTTGAGGTTGGTAATAACTTCACTATACCCATGCTCTTTAATTTGTTAGCTAATAGAGTTCATTGCAAAAGGGAGGTACGCTATGGTGTTATATTTCCTTGGCTAACATGTCATCATAGAGGATGTTTGGTGTATGTAGAGGAATAATGTGTATAAGATATTGTATTAAATATAATATCTTTGAATTTTTTAAAGGTGCATGGGGAGTGGTATATTAGGGTTTTCTATCCCATGGTCTAGTTTATGACAATTATTGTTAGTTATGCTGGTTTGGTGGTTTTTGTTTGTCTATAATGAGCAATAGTCATGTTTTGAGTTGGTACCTATAGTTGGATATGATGATATAATTAAATTTATATATATAACATATTTTTAAGGGTAGGGGCCTTATAGAACCCTTGCAATTATATCTAAAATGAACCAAAACAAAAAAGAGGAATAAGTCCCTCAAAAACTATAAAAAAAAAAGTGTCGCTAAATCAATACAACAAAGCAACAACAATAGACACAATTTCCAACATAAACACTACGTAATAGAACAAAGAGAGTCCATATCAAAACTATATGTAGCCATAAAAATTTGCAACCAAAGAATAGTAGCCCGAATGCTAGTCTAGAAGTAAAATGACAATATCATTATGCAACAAAGCTAAGGATGTAGTAGGAAGCTGCTTCGCGTGTAATTTATAATTCAGACCCATATGATTTTTGCGAGAGACCCTTCATAGGCCGCCCAATATACCACCCTATTTATAGACCACCCAATGTGATATATCTTGACTTCCTCTAGAGAATTAATAAGACTCTTAGCTAACCCAAAGAGCATTTCCAATCTCCAATTTTGAACTTCTCCCCCTTTCAAAGCATCTATGACCAATTCGGAATCCCCTTCGATCCACAACTTTCTCCATCCCTTATGTATTTCTATCATCAAACCCCACAACAAGGGAATGACCTCGACCAGGTTATTAGTATCCAAACCAAAGTCTAAAGTATAGAGGCTTAGAGCCCTCCCCTAGCCATCTCTAAAAAAAATACCACCTCTTTCTTTTCCAAGATTACCTTTGATTGTGTCATCACAATTTAGTTTCACCTTGTTTTTCTCTAGTTTATCCCATTTACAATTCTTTCTATTTCCTTTATTCTAAGGGAGAGCCCTCATGAATCCCCTAAAATGAGGCTAAGAGTTAGCCCAACCCATCTCCCTATCTCCCACAAACTAATCCTCATTTTTTATGTATTTCTCCCAACTCCCCAATGGAGTTGATCAACCTATCCCATACCTTTTCTACATTCAACTCCTTGCCTTGGTACATACAATAGTTCCTCTCAATCTATATATTCAAAATTATGATTGTTGGAGCCACATCCCATATAAATTACAAGCTCGAGCTATCAAAACTAATATCCCATGGATCCAAAGGCTCCACTACACTATTTTGAATCACACACTGGAACTCCCATTTATCCCATAATCGACACCAAACTTGCCATGCAAATTTATAATGAAGAAAAAGGTGATCATTTGTCTCTTTGTGAGAATAGCACATTACACATCTAATTGAGCCAATATTTCCCATTAATTGAATCATGTCCCAAGTCAATGCTCTTCTTTTCCAAGCTATCCATAAAAAAACATTCATTTTGGGTATGCCAAACTTGTTCTAGATTTTGGAACACCATTTCGACCCATCCTTTGAGAAATACTTGATATAATCACCCTTGACCATCACCATCTCACTACCATGGCCATTCCATATTCTCCTATCCTCCTTCACTTTTTCCACCTGAGGCCACTTGGCTAATGTCTCTTGAATCTTATCACACGTAGAGAAAAGTTCAACAATCAGAGCTTCTAACCTTTTTAAGGACCTACTCAAAGTGTGGCACACCAAGTAATCCTTTTCTCGAGTCCCCTCAACCTCTTGAAAATGTGTCAGCAAAGGGATAAAGTGGTGGTTCTTGCTTAAGGCCTTATCCAATATCCAACAGTCTCTCTAGAAATTAATCTTGTCACCTCTACCCCATTATCAACACATATCTGGGCACAAGAAGCCACAAAAAGTTATGAGAAAGTTCTAGTTACTCGAGCCTCTTTGAAGCTCGCAAGAAAATAATTAGTCAACATTATTCAACTATATGTAGTGTTTTTAATCTATTAAAATGTAAGAAAATCAAGCAAAATGCCAAAAATAATCAAACCAATTGAGATAGGGCAATGAGGAGTTCAAACCATCATATGAAGTCTCTTGTTGTGTATATTTTCCCATGAAGTTTGATTGGATGTGTGCTCACTCAAAATTTTGGTGGCATAATGGTGCTCCAGTGAAAAATGGGTGAGAGAGATGAAAATGGCTAAGTGTTTGGATAAATAGATTTTGAGGATAATGTATGAATGGCCAGGATTAGATCTTGAGATCAAGGGTTGGGAGAGGGTTTACCCTCTTAATCTTGGATTAAGTGTGTGCACATGTTTAGTGGGTAGGTTAGGTGGGATTAGGATTGGGATTAAGATTAGGAAAAAGTGATGAAGGATGTGACATTTGAGGGAGTAAATTAAATAAATAGAAATTATTTATTTAATTTTTCGGGATAGAAGGGGTAAGTTAGGATAGATGCAAAAGTATTTAATTATGTAATTAAATACCTTAGGGACTTAGAGGAATTTAGGGGTATTAATTAAATAATGGCAATATTATTTAATTAATGTAGGTAAGAGGATATTTAGATGAAAAGGGATAAATTTGACCAAATGTAAGTGGTCAAATTTAGGTGTCTACATTTTACCCCTCTTTGAGATGGTGTTACGAAGTAGCATCATTTCAAAGAAGATTAAAACACAACACCTGGAAGAAGATGGCTATATTATGGAAGACGACCCAATCAGTTAAAGGAGTGACTAGGAGGAAAGATGATGGGAGTGAAAATAAAGATCAGGGATTTAGGATGCCCCCTCGAGAGGACATGTGAATTGAAGAGAACGCGGGTGTGCTCTCGAAATGGATGAGGTGATGTGAGAGTAGATGGGGAAGCTGATGCAAAATGATGGATAGTGTATTGTGGAGTAACTGTAAAATATGCAAAGTAATAAGAACCACATAATGGATAAAAGTATTACAACAGAGTATTCAAATGTAAACTAATCTAATTAAAAGAAAATTAAACTCCCTGAATTAGTTCCATTATCTCCTATCTTCAAAGATTCACTTTAATAATTTGTCTCTCAGATCTTTGTTCATTCACTATGATTGTTGGAATGTCAAATTAAAGAATGGAAAGATATAAGATGCAAAGAACTAAGCGTTACATGATAATGAAATGCATGATAATGCTACAAATGATGATAGATGTGATGTTAAGACTATGATTCAAATGTTGCAAGAAAGCTAAAATGATATGCAATTGTAACTATGAATTCAAGCCATATTTCTAATCTAGAGTGCTTATGCAATGCAACTTGCTGAAAACTAAACTAAAATGATCTTTATCACTCAAATGCTCTCAAGATTTCTGTATAGTAAGTTTGCACGAGATTGGGATCCCTTTTGCTGTAGAATGGCCTTGTATTTATAGATTTTTCAGAGCATCAAATGATGTGGTAGTGGTTGATGGTCAAGATCTCATCAGGAAAGATGGACGGTGGAGGAAGAGGAAGTTGGAGAGAATCATGGAAGGTGTTCCCTTTAAAAGGGCACCTTGCCAAGTGTTGGGAGGAATCCATGAAATGGAGAAGATAAGTGTCTTAGTTTGTTCCAAATTTATTGGGGATATTTCCAATTTAGAAATTAAAAATAATTAAATTCATGTGACACTTGCTGATGTGGCAAGAAGAAGTTGTAGAAATGTGCCAAAATTCAAATTTAAGAATTTAAATTTTTGTAAAAAGACTATTAATCAAATAGAACAAATTATAAAAATTTGTTTATTTAATTAAATTAGAAGAATGTGATTTGAAATGGTAGAAGTAAGAAAGCATGAACCATATAAATAAATATATTTATAGGTAGATGAATACGAGAAGTGCATTAATTAATAACTTATATTTAATTAATAAATTGCCTGGATCGATTTTAGGTTATACATTTTGCCCCTCTTTGTAGTAATGTGTTTACACAATGCTTCAAAGAAAAAATTGCTGTTGATGCTGATGAAAAAAATAAATCTGATATGCCCCAGATGCTGATTTAATGGATATATGCCCCCTCGGTAGATGAATCGATGATTTTTTTGAATTTACTAAGATTTTGAATTTTTGGAATTTTTGAAGATTTTATGATGATTTCAAATTTGAATGACATTGAAATGATTTATCTCCTAAAAATAATAATGTAAGATGCACTAGGTGATGAGTTGTTGAATTAATCCCCTTTGAAAATAAAAATAAACCCTCCAAAAATCCCACTTTAACAACCTTTAAAAGGTGATTATGAGTGAAAAGGAAATTCATTTGTGCCTTTAACATTTGAAAACTTGAGAGTGATTGAGCCACTTAGTTTATTTGAGCAGAATGGTGATACCTACTCAGACACATCAATTCAAGTGTGTGTGATGGCATAATCGCCCGACAGCCTACGGTCCACCGATATGTACCTCGAGAAACCTACTCATAATTTGAAATTCTTTGGTGCATACAGTCGCCGATGTAGCACATCGATGGACTATTCTAGCGCATTGGGTAGTTTAGCGCTTAGGATTAGGAATTTAGCGAATACAATTGGGGGTTTATCGCATATGATTTTTTAGCACTTAGATAAAATAATGTAGCTCATTGGTTAGATGTTATAGCACATGTGGTAGATTAGCGCATAAGGTGTTTTTTGTAGCACATTCAATTAGGATTTTAGTGCATAAATCAAATTGGCGCATAGAAACCATGTTATGGCGCATTGATGAAATTTAATGGTGCATTTGGTAGTTCGGTGCATATGAACCCTGTTCTAGCGCATTGGTGATTTTTTTTGGTGCATCCATGATTTTGGTGCTTTGATAGGTTGTTTTAGCGCATAGATGACAAAATGTTGAATTTTTTTATTTAACCCCCTATTTTTGATTGCGTCAACCTTTAATTTGCTGATGAGTAATGATGTTGATAAAGTCGATGATAATTGATCTCATGATAGTTGAGATTCAATGATAGGATTATGATAATTGACCTCATGATAGGTGAGGATCAATGATAGATTGATGATAATTGACCTCATGATAGGTGAGGATCAATGATAGGTGCTCATGAGATGCAATCAAAATCTCATTAGAGCCGATTAGATTGATAGTTTGATTGATATTGATTGATGTTGATTGATTTGCTGATTTTGATTGATTGATTTACTGATTTGTGATGTGTTATGATGATAGGAGGTTGGGTTAGTTTTATAGATTCAAGAGTGCTTCCCGAGGACATGGGATTTAGTGCCGCATTTGGATCATCTTGATCTAAATGTGATTGGGAGATGCAGATTGACATCGTTGACCAACATGCCCTAGCATGGGATCAATAAGGGGCTTTTGACTACATGAGAAAAGTGATGGCATAGTGAGCATAATACCTACCACTTGCCCACTAGTGAGATGATAGTTACACCCAAGGATGTATACAGGATTCTGAGGATTCTGGTTGTCAGGGAGCTGGTTATTTATGATCAGACAAAGTAGGTGGGATTGAGGCATAGTGGAGATTTTTTTATGATGACCAGATTTTTGGTTATGAGATCTCGTGGAGGGAGATGGCCGATGCATATGCTAAATTTCCTTGTGTATTAGCTAGATTCATTGGCGGGTTCCTTTGTCCTGATCATAGGTCAAAGGGACTCTCGGTTGGATGGGGCCATATTTTAGAGAGCATGATCACGTAGGGCACCAAATACATGTGGGGACTCTGCATGATCGCACACTTGTATCATGATTTGCATCAGGTTGTATATTTGAGGGGAGCTAGCCTGTCAGCAGGTGTGACATTATTACAGATCTAGGTGTGGGAGCACATAGATGTCACATGTCCAGTTGCAAATAGATAGAGGGGCCAATAGGGAGGCCATACATGCATGCTTATACAGGTCTAGTTGTCCACCCTAAGATGGGAAAAATGGAATACTAGCAGATAATTTTTGATGACCTGGAGGTAGTGATATGGCGGCCATACCTTGACTATGAGAGGTGGCTAAAGGATGACATAGAGATGCCATATTTGTGTTCCTCGATGTATTTGATTAGGAAGACCCATTTTGTGATTGAGATAATTTTACTGAGGGTTTTGAGACAATACAATAGGGTAGAGGGCATGCCACAAGGGGTAGCCTATTATGCTTAGTGATGTTGCGATGTATTAGAGTGGGGTTGGTTGTCGCACACAAAAGGATATAAAAGTCATGGAAAATCCTAACTTGGGAATTGGACATTCCAGTAGCTGACTAACATCTTCTTATGGTTGTTCATTTATATTGTCAAACCAAGGAACGTATACTTGAAATGGAGTGGCACTGTATGTGTACTAAGAATCAGTTTCAACCACAATTTACTAGAAATAACTGCTTGGAAGGAATTCTACTTATGATGCAGGAATGTAATGTAAAGTCTTCTTAACTTAAGCATAACTTAAGCATAACTTAATCAAAGCAGAAATCATGATAATTATTACTAAGGAACAAACCATGAACTAGTCTTATGCTACAGGAACAAACACACGGATGGATTCCTTATGCTGCAGGAACAATATAAGATTGAGTTTGCATTGAAACCTTTAGGAATGAAATTCTAACTTATAATCAATAGAAAATAAACAACTATCTACAAATACTCACTAAGTGGGCCCCATTAGCAAGTATCAACCAATTTATGCAAGAATTGAACTCAAAACTTCATCATCTTTGATTCATAAACTTGAAATCATATACATGATCATTCTGCTTGTAAGAAAACTAACACAAAACTCTATTTCTCATTATAATACTAATCTCAACACACTTTGATCTATCTTATGTTGTCTGTAGTCTAGTATGTTCACTCATTTAGGAGGAACACTTATTTATAGAAAAGCAACTAACTACCTAACTCTAACAGAGAAAGACGTGGACATAAATGCTTCCTGACGTCGAGGAACAAACTCCTCATAAATGAGAGCATATATGTTCAACCAATGCAGAGAGAATCTAGCATTCCGCTCTTCCTAGATTGATGATCATTTAGATTTCCACCCAACGACCCGGTCAGAGAGTCTTTGCTAGAACAACTTCCTTGATGTCGTTCTGGAAATGGACTTTACTGTAGGGCCAAGATCTGCTGTGCTTTGAATCATTCATGCCTCTTTCAAAAACCAGCGACACACATGGAAACAAAAGAAAAATAAAGCACACACATAATAACACGATACACATTCATTAATCACACATTAAATCCATTTCATTATCCAAAAACCACATGCATTATATCAGTCATTTGGGAGGTCAAACAGGGTGATAAATATAGACACACAAAGATGTTAAGCTGCAGGAATATAGGAATGTGTTGCCATAGGATACTACCCATTTTTAGATAAAAAGTCTTTAATCAAAGAGTTTAAACAACCATCAGTAAAAGAATAAGAGTATTAAAAATACATTATAATATTCAAATTATGAGCATATTTCGAGCTCGTCATTTTCCCCCTACTTATCCTAATGATAGTCCTCCAACACCCTGCATTGAAGTTCCGAATTTGTAGTAGAAACCTTTGAAATTTTGCCATCTCTCATACCTGCGGGTTTCTGTATTCTCATTAACATTTGTAGCCAAATAAGGGTAAAGTGGCCACATCAAAATTGGAGGTCGAAATGTTAATGGAAACCATAACTCAAACCTTTCTTGGAGACCACGTCCCATATACTTCTCTGATCTTCTGATGGCTGCTTTAAAATTCAATGGGCTGTGAGGCTCAGGTTTCCTCAGACCAATAGTCAATTTTTCCCATCTTGTTTTAATTCTGGAAGATGAAAGCTTCCAAAACAGCTATGTTTGGTCTTTGAACTGATCATATACCTGCTTCCTGATATCAAATACTTTTATTCTTGCTGCAGGATCATGGAATCCATATGCAACAGTAAGTCAAGTTCTCAGAACTGTTTGGGGATCCGAGCTTTTAGGTCACAGGGGAATGGGTTCTTTCCTTTCAGCCTCTTCATAAGCCTCTAATTGCTTCCCATAGTTAGTCTCATTGGTTGCCCAATACATGAGTGACCTCAAATGAATGTCACCAATGTAGAGAAGCATATTCCATTCTGTTTCAAAGGGAATTAGCAAAACATGCAGATAAAACTCACATAAAGAATTTCTCAGCCAATTTGGTGCTATTTGATATGCATCATAAAATTCCTTAGCTGTGTGAATGTTAGGGTCTAAATTTTTGGAAATTCTCATTAATTGGAACCATAGAAATTTCTCTTTAAGGCACATAGCATATACCCTAGGTGGTGGTCTACATTCCATGATTTTACCAGTTACCTTCATCATTTCATCTATTTTCTCTTTCATTTCTTGAAATTCCTGTTTTTGACTTTCAATTTCTTTTTTTCTTCTTCCCAAAGACTTTGTTGAAAGTCAGTTCTAGCCAAATGGTAGAAAATCAAAGTCTAAAGTGTAACAGGCCTCCATGTAATCCTGAGATATTCCAAATATTCAATCAACAATGTCCTTTTATAAACAATCAATGCTCGACAAGTTTCAGAGGGCAATGGTGTTTCATTGGATGCTTCAGGTTGTTCAAGTTGTTCTTCCTCTTGCTGTAGGATGGACTCCTAATGGTGTTTAGGAGTTCTCCAAAAATTTTCTCAACTGCATCAGCCAAGTCATCAAGACTTGGCATCCTCCTTTCATTACCACTACCATATTGTGCTTCCTCAACTTCCACTATCTCAATTTATAGTTCCTCAGGAGCATTAGATTAAATTTGTGGAACATTCTTAGATACACTCTAAGAACCATCATGATTGAATTCTTTAGATTCCTTAGAAATGACTATAATTTCAGGTTGAATGCAGGTTGAGGTAACTTTACTCTGTTTTCTTGATGAAATTATTTTTGGCAATGTAATAGGTGCAGGAGGATCTTTTGTAGCTTTCCTCTTTCTAAATTGCTTAGAGGATTCAGACTCATTAGGAGAAGGTGATGGTGAAACTATGGTGGCAATAGGCGTTGCTGTAGGAGAAAGCGGAGTAGAACGTTTTCGCTTTTGAACATGAGGGCTTGATTTTGGGGTTTGTTTAGCCCTAGATGACTCTCCTACCTTTGTTTTCCATTTTTCTTTTCTAACAGCAGACCTGGTTTTCACATGTGTAGAGGGCTCTGGTGTGGAGGTTGTAGGACTAGGTGCTGTAGGAGCATATGATTCTTTCTCTTCTTCCCTACTTGTAGATTCTACTCTCTTTTTCTTTTTTTTGCGCTGTGCAGAGAGTGCTCTAGGAGGTTCTAGAGGTTGCAGACCCTCCTGGGCAGCAAATTCTTGCCAAGAAATGGGTGATACATCCCTCAGGGAACACTCAATCAAGAGTTTAATAAGGGCATGATGGGTGATAGAGTTGTCCTTACCCTTCTGGGTTTCATGGGCACTATGTTCCAAAAGGTTTAACAAAAATTTTGGGACATTGACTGACAGCTAAACCGTGCCTCATATGACTCAATAGTTTAAAATGATAAGAATCCAAATAGGAAAAACATCCCTCACAAGTCAAATACTTGATTATGAAGGAGGCATATTCTGAGTATAGATAAGGCAGTGACACCCATTTTCATCCTTGTTTGGAAACCTCTAAGGGTCCATTTGTTGCATTGTGATTTCTGCCCTAGAAGAGACAATGTCCCTTCCTGAAGGAAAATTTTCTCCTACTCCTGAAAGCCCAATTACTTTAGCAATCCACTCTTTTGTAACGAATACTTTCAAACCCCACATTGTAGCTTCTCCTTCTGAAAGAGTTCTCAAAAACTCACCCGCAACTTCCTCATTAAAGGAATCTATCCTCATAAAATAATTCAGCCATCCGCAATTGCTAAATGCCTGAACCACTTGAGGATTTTGCATCAAGGCTTCATGAGCTGCAGGCTCATGTCTTACTAACTGTCCACCCATATTCACAAATTATCCCTGCTGAAATTCCTAAAACTCAAACTTCTTCTAAAAATTCGGAAAAAAAAATTTCGCCCTGCTTCTTTCTTTCCGGTTGTTACCTTTCTTTACTTACCAAGAATGATACAAAGGATAATTGCATGCAATGATTATTAGAAACTACTCAAATTAAGTAGTTAACTTGTTGATTAGGATAAAAGCACATAGTCATATTTGGTAAGTACAAGAAAATAAATCTATCTTGACAGACATGGCAATGGCACAAGAAAAAGTTTTGAAATGGATTATTCCTGCCCCTTACTTAAAATTTGGCATGTGTCCACACATGTGTGAAAGGATAGGTGAAAACAACAAATAATGACTGATAGATACATAGAAATTAATGAATAAATGAAATAAATAAACAATGTGACAATAAAAGATATCGCGTACCTTATAATAAGTGCTCATAGATGCTTGGAAAGATCACAACACAACTTGAAATGACCGCTGGAACGAAAACCATAAATGAAGGTGGTACAACCGGATGGATGAAATGGATAAAAAAACAGAGAAAGTGGCTTCCTTTAAAAGGAAACCTTTATTATGGGCATTCAACATAACATTTTAAAGAGATGCTGCAGGAGAAAGGCCGAAGCCTTTTGCTCTAGCAACATCAGTGGCTGCATCTGAAATAAATTGCTTCATAAATTCTTCTTTGGATGTTGGATTATGATACAACCTAAGATGATGTCCATTAACCAGTAGCTTGAATCAGACATGATCTATTGTAGCCAACTGAACTGAACCATTATCAAACACATTTTCTATTTCATAAGGACCAAGCCATCTTGTCATGAGTTTACCTTGATTTTCCTTGTACTTGGAGTCATAGAGTAGTGCCCAATCATTGACAAAAAATTGCTTAGTTCTGATATGGTGGTCATGCCATTTCTTTCTTTGCTGCTGGATAGCTTCAGTATGCTACAGGGCAACTTTCCTTATCTCATCCAATACATTCAGCTGCAAGAGGTGTTCCTTTTGGGCTTCTGAAAGATCAATATTAAGCTAAAGAGCAGTTCTTAAGGTCTTATGATCAAACTCTAATGGCAACATGGCAGTTTTTCCGTCAAGTAACTCAAAAGGGGTAAACCTTGTAGTTGTTTTCCATGTTGTCTTGTAGGCCCAGACTATTTCAGGAAGGTGATTGCTCCAATATTTCTTGTGTAATTATATGGTTTTAGTAAGGATTGCCTCTAATTCTCTATTGGTAACCCTTGCCTAACCATTGGCTTGAGGGTGATAGGGGCTAGACTTTCTGTGCCTGATCTTGTAATCATTTATCAATGCAGTGATTAAGTTTGATGTAAACTAAGCTCCTTGATCAGTAACAATTTCCCTTGGGACTCCAAACCGAGTAAAAATCCTCTCATATAGGAACTCAACAACTTTATTGTCACATGCATGTGTCATTGCTTTCACTTCCACCCACTTGGTTACATAATCAATGCAAACCAAAATATAGGATCTCCCATTGGATGGAGGATCAATAGGTCCAACAACATCCATGCCCCACTTGTCAAAGGGACTGACTACCACTTGAGGATACAGGGGCATTTCATCAGACCTTGTTGGTCTCCCCATGCGTTGACATCTGTCACATTTTTTGGTGTAGGCTACAATATCCTTGTGTAGTGTGGGCCAATAGTACCCTGTATTAAGCACTTTCATTGATGTTCTCTTGGATGCAAAGTGCCCACCACATGGCTCATCATGAAAATCATGAAAAATGTCATAGGTCTCATCTTCTCTAACACACCTTCGCATGACTTGGTTAGGTCCTATGTAAAATAAATAGTCTACAATCCATGAAAAGTTAAAATTTATCTCAATCAATAGTTTCATGTCCTTTAGTGAGAAGTGAGCTGGGATCTTGTTGGTTGCTAAATAATTTGCAATATCTGCATACCATGGAGTTTGAGCAGCAATATAAAATAGATGTTCATTAAGAAATCTATCATCAATTACCTCAGAGGTGGAAGGTGTAGTTGTTTGAAGTCTTGACAAGAAATCAACCACCACATTAGCCCTACCTAGCTTATCAATAACTGTGATATCAAATTCCTGCAACAATAGGAGCCACATTGCTAATCTGCTAGATATGACAGGCTTATTCATGAGGTACCTTATTGCTGCATGATCTGTATGAACAAATATTTTGTAACCAGTGACATAATGTCGAAACTTGTTCAGGGCATACACAACTTCTAGCGATTCTTTCTCTGTGAGAATATAGTTTAATTAAGGGCCTTGAAGGTTTTTGCTAATGAAATAATGCCATGCTCTAGGGAATTCTCTTTCTGTCCTAAAACTGCCCCTATGGCATAATCAAAAGCATCTGTGTGTATATGAAAGGGAAGACTCCACTTTGGTCCTTGAAGAACAGGTGCTTGAGTAAGTAAGTTATTAAGTTGTAGGAAAGATTTGTCACAGGCCTCAGTCCACTTAAATTCACAATCCTTAGTCAATAAGGCATATAATGGACTGGCTATTTTTCTGAAATCTTTGATAAATCTTCTATAATATCCAGCATGTCCTAAGAAGCTTCTAACATCCTTTTGTTTCAGAGGTTTTTGCAAAGTTAAAATGACTTCTATTTTTGTAGGATCAACTTGAATTCCTGTTGGAGAGATATGATGGCCTAAAACAATTCCTTCTTGCATCATCGTAAAAAAATTCTCACTATTCAAAGACAAATTGTGCCCCTTACATCTTTTCAACACTTTCTCCAAATTTGCTAATACTTCTTCATAAGTAACTCCATAAGTGGTGAAGTCATCCATGTCGATTTCCATAGAATCATGAGAAATGTCAGCAAAAATACTAATTACTACCCTTTGAAATGTTGTAGGTGCATTACACATGCTAAAAGGTAAGATAGAGTAGGAAAAATTTCCCCATGGACAGGTAAAAGTTGTTTTTTCTTGATCCCCAGGGGCAATTCTAATTTGATTATACCCACTATATCCATCCTAAAAGGATAAATACTTTTTACCAGACAATGAGTCTAGCACTTGGTCACCAAATGGTAGTAGAAAGTGATCCTTTTTAGTTGTATTTAGCTCCTTTTAGTCTACACAAACTCTCCATTTTCCACTTTTTTAGCAATGATCACCAATGGAGAAAGCCATTAATTGTCTAAAATGGGGTAGATAAAACTAGCAGCAAGCAATTTTTGGAGCTCATTTTTTACTATATCCTTGAGTGTTGGGTTTATCCTTCTTTGAGGCTGCCTAATAGGTAAACGGTCTTCCTTAATGTAGATCCTATGAGTACAGAGTTGAGGATCTATTCCCTTCATATCCCCATAGTCCCATGCAAAATCTCTGTGTTGATCTTGCAGCATTGTGACTAGGGCAGTTTGTTGAGATTGAGGCAACTTATTATTGATATTTAGACAGAGGCCTGGAGACAGTTCTATTTGCTTGGTAAGATCATTCATGGAGGCTATTGATAAAGGTGGTGTATGTATTTCTTGTGGAAGCAAATGTTGATAAACTAGAGGAATTTTAAGTGACAGGCTCTCAAGATTCAGTTGTCGTAGGAAGTACTGCTGAGGACAGCTATCTGGAACAAATGGGCTACTCATATTAGATTTGGATTGCAAAATTTGTAAGAGCAGGTCATCCTCACTCTGGAGTTGGGAAAACGGATTGGTTTGCAACATCATTAGCTGAGCCAATGAATTGAATTCTTCAGTTTCCTCTCCTAAATCTAGCCAAATTAGTTGAGACAAGTCTGGCTGAGGTTGGGCAGGCGAGTATAAAGCCAATTTCTTTGTTGACTGACCATCATAAATTGTCATGTCTCCTGAAGGACATCCTATAAAAGCATCAGCTGTAGCTAACCATGGTCTACCTAGGATGATAGGATATCCTCCTAAAGTTGCCTTAGTGGACAATATGGTGAAATTTGCTTGGTATTCCCAAGACTCAAGGTTGACAATGATATCTTCTACCATGCCATTAGGTGTTACTGTGGAACTATCAACAAGTTTTAGGATGGTGGGTTTAGACCTAATGGTTAGGATATTCAAATAATCCATAGTATGCTTTGTCATTACATTGATGGCTGCACCAAGGTCAATCAAAACACTCTTTACTATTTGGCCATTAATATTTATTTGTACCATAGGACTCCCAAGGTCAACATATTTTGGCATGACTACCTTCCCTAACATAATATCTGCCAAATGTCCTAGAACATGGATAGTTTGGGGATCCATTTTCTTTCTTCCCGGTTTCTTCAAACATGCCTCCTTAATGGCTTTCCCATAAATTGGGACATATTTAATGGCTTGAAAGAGGAGAATTTGAATGTGTACATTCTTTAGCTGATCCAAAATATCAAAGGTACACTCTTCCATAGACTTGGGTGTAGTGACTTGCAATATCTGAGGAAAAGGTGGTTTGGCTTGATGTTGTAGCATAGGCTCCTTAGAGACAGTATCTGATATAGGTATATGTTCTATAGGACCAATAAGTTGTTCAGAGGCAGAGTCTGGAATCTCAGTAATTACTGGCGGCTATGGAGTAGGTAGAGTGGTTCCAGACCTAAGATGGATATCATTAATATTCAGGGCATAGACTGGATACTCATTGGCTTCTGCAAAATCCATAGGCTGCTATTGCTACTGCTTATTATTAGGATTTGGCAATGGTTGAGCAAGCATAGACATTTGTTTTTGAGGGTCAGTATTTGCTGCAGGTGCTGTAGGAGGTGGCATGAGGGCCGAAGGTTGTGGCTGCTGAAGTGACAAGAATCTAGGGGATTGGTTTTGTTGTTGCTGAGAACCTCTCCATTGAGGATTCTACTGCTAGTTTACTTGGGGTGGAGTCCATTGTCCTTGTGGCTGCTGCCAACCTCCTTGAGGAGATTTCCATTGAGGACTTTGATAGTTAGGCCAATTTTATTGAGAAGTATTCCAAGGTGGTGATGGGCCATATGTAGGTTGCCATTGGTTATTGTAATTAGAATAAGGATTACAGAAAGTCAAAGGGTCTTGAGGCATACCTTGTCTTTGAGCCCATGGGCGCCTTTGTGCAGTGAATAATACTTGGTCATCATCACCCTATACTGCCTTAAAATCAGTAGGTAATTGCTTAGCCTCCATGTTAGCCACCACTACATCTGCAGTCGCGTTACTTTGTCTGCAATGTGGACAGAACTCAGCCAAGATTGCTTCAGCTTCCTCATGTTTCTTTCGAGCTTGCATAGAATCCAACTATGTAGCCATGTTATTTATGATATACTACTTGAAATCAAATAGAAAATTTGAAATCTCCATACATGAAACTCCATTAGTAGAAGAATTTCTCACTGTGGCTTGATGACCTCTACCCTTCTTAACATTTTCTCGAGAGTAGTTGCAACATATGTTCATAATATCATCCCAAGGAACTTGGGTTATATCTCCTCCTCCCATTAGATCCAGAGCCTCTATACAGGCGTCATTGATTCCCCTAAAAAGAAGTAGTTTATGAGATTCTTCATTGAGAGTATGGTCTGAATTTTTTTTAAGGGAAAACAAGAACCTTGAGATATAATCTTCTAGGCTTTCTTCCTCCTTTTGTTGAACTCGGAATATATCATCACCCTTACTACCACTCTTACAATATTCTTTGTATTTCTCAAGAAATTTTGTTTGCATGACTACCCAACTATCGACATCACCCCTTCCCAAACTCATAAACCATCTAAGAGCTCCCTCCTTCAAAGTAGCAAGAAACAACTTCAGCTTGTGAGCATCTGAAGTGTAATCATAGTTGCGGCAGAGGATGTCAAACTCAAACAAGAAAGTGTCTGGTCCTCTATAACTAGTCCATAGAACTTGGGAAGTAATGAAGAAGGAATATTTTTAAGGTTATCATTATCTTGCTGGGCGATGATAGGGAATTCAAAAGCAAGAGGTCAATTAGGTGGATTTTGTGCCATATTTGTTTGATAGAGTATCAAAGAAAATGGATTTTCTTGAGGTTCTTCATCATCTAGGGCAAAGAGAAATTTAGCAAGCAGGTCTTCCACAACAACAAATGAATTGATATCTTGGTCTCCTCCTTCCTCAAATAGATTATAAGCCGGTTCAAAATCGTTATCAATGAATGGAAGGTTAGGGAGGAATATTCCTAGAGTGTCTCTTCTTCTATGCATGTAACAGACTTAACTGAAATTGAAGGAATTTGAAAATGCTTGAATAATCACACTAAACTACTGCTAACAATTCCTATGACAGGTTCTTAGCTTGACACCATCCTTGACAATGGCACCAAAAATGGTTGTCGCCCACAAAAGGATATAAAAGTCATGGAAAATCCTAACCTAGGAATTGGACATTCCAGCAGGTGACTAACATCTTCTTATGGTTGTTCATTTACATTGTCAAACCAGGGAACGCATACTTGAAATGGAGTGGCACTGTATGTGCACTAAGAACCAGTTTCAACAACAATTTACTAGAAATAGCTGCTTGGAAGGAATTCTACTTATGCTGCAGGAATGTAATGTAAAGTATTCTTAACTTAAACATAAGCTAATCAAAGCATAAATCATGACAACTATTACTAAAGAACAAACCATGAACTGGTCTTATGCTGCAGGAATAAACACAGGGATGGATTCCTTATGCCGTAGGAACAATATAAGACTGAGTTTGTGCTGAAACCTTTAGGAATGAAATTCTAACTTATAATCAATAGAAAATAAACAACTAACTACAGATACTCACTAAGTGGGGCCCCTTAGCAAGCATCAACCAATTTATGCAAGAATTGAACTCAAAAATTCATCAACTTTTATTCATAAACTTGGAATCATATACACGATCATTTTGCTTGTAAGAAGACTAACACAAAACTCTATTTCTCATTATAATACTAATCTCAACACACTATGTTCTATCTTCTATTGTCTCTAGTCTAGTCTGTTCACTCACGCAAGAGGAACACTTATTTATAGAAAAGAAACTAACTACCTAACTCTAATAGAGAAAGACGTGGACATAAATGCTATTTGACGTCGAGGAACAAACTCCTCATAAATGAGAGCATATCTACTCAACCGATTCAGAGAGACTCTAGAATTCCACTCTTCCTTTATTGATGATCATTTAGATTTCCTCCCAATGACCCGATCAGAGAGTCTTTGCTGGAACAAATTCCTCGATGTCGTGCTGGAAATGGATTTTACTGCAGGGCCGATATTTGCTATGCTTTGACTCCTTCATGCCTCTTTCAACAACCTGCGACACACATGGTGACAAAAGAAAAAGAAAGCACACACATAATAACATGATACACATTCATTAATTACATATTAAATCCATTTCATTATCCAAAAACCACATGCATTATATCAATCATTTGGGAGGTCAAATAGGGTAATAAATATAGACACACAAAGATGTTAAGCTGCAGGAATATAGGAATGTGTTGCCATAGGATACTACCCATTTTTAGATAAAAAGTCTTTAATCAAAGAGTTTAAACAACCATCAGTAAAAGAGTAAGTATTAAAAATACATTATAATATTCAAATTATGAGCATATTTCGAGCTCATCAGGGGTCCTCATCTATCTTATGATACAACCATGATAGAATACCAAGGTCTACAGGCGATCATCTAGGATGTGCACCCTGAGATTATTTGGCTTTGATTTTAGAGGAGTACACGCAATACCTGTATTTGCATTCATTTCCATAGATTACTGGTCCTAATGAGCCCATGCCCTTGTTAGATGATGATCCAACATGAGGACAAAGGTAGAGGAGGGATAGAGGGGATGGGGAGGAGGAGACAGAGGTGGGAAAGAGCAGTAGCGATGACAGGGATGACAAATATGGGGAGGAGGGTGGAGGAGGTGATGGTGGAGGAGGTGATGGTGGTGGTGGTGGAGGTCCCATGTTGTATGTACGTGAGTTTAGAGTGCCTCAAAAGAGACGATCTTTGGTTTCAACATCACAACAATAGGTGCATATCAGATTACCCTCGTAGCAACAACAAACATAGATTGCTGCATTACAAGTTTATATTCAAATGTTTTAGGGTCAGTTGGCTCAGGTGCAGGGATTATTGTAGATATAGACCCAAGCATAGACACAAATGTAGGCACGAATTGCTGGCCTGACAGTTGAGAGAGACACCCAAAGACAACGGGCTGAGCAAGTTGAGGCTATTACATAGAGGCTTTAGAGGGTCGCAGAGGGAACTACCATTGTTGATTACATCAGAGAGATACAACACTCAGCTAGGGAGACCAAGTATTACAAGGGTAAATATCATGAGGCCGTACCTGCAAAGAGGCAAGTGAGTTATGCACAATCCATGAGTGGACAGACTCATTCGAGGACCACTAACAGGGGATTCAACCATCCACCTCCCAAGGACATAGGGGTAGGACCATTAGGCACAATCGATGGAGGGATGGGGCTAGCAATATCAGGGGGAGCACGTCATAGCTCTATCATTTTGATACTACATTTTGAGATATTTTGTATACACCGATTTTGGACATCACGATTTCTATCATTTTTAGATATTATATCTCCTCACATATTTGGACTTCATTGTATTATTGGCATTTATGATTTATGAGATTATATGATATGCAACGATGATGATTAGTGACCTATGTGCCTATATGACCTTATGATGGATGCATTTAATTTCTATGCTATGATGCTTATATGATGTCTATATGGTGCTTTAGTATGTTTATGACATGATCATGTATGTATGTAATAATGATGTGATGATGATGATGCATGTTGTAATGATTATATATATTCCTATGATGCTTCATATGGTAAATGAAATGTGAATGTGATGCATTTTATGGTTTTTGTATTTTCTTAATGTAAATATATGATGCTTCTATATGCAAGTGAAAATGTGATGCATTTCTTTTTGTGTTTTCTTAATGCAAAAATATGTGATGCTTTTATGCTATGCAGGATGAATGTGATTATGCAAGAGAGATGCAATGTACTTCATTTGTGTTTTTACTGATGCAAAAATATATGATATGATGTAATGAATGGATGATATGATACTGTTTTCTAATTACGCAAATGATTATGCAACTATGTGAAAATGATATTTTTTGGTTAATGTCAAAAGTAATCAATCTATTAATGATAGATATAACATCATTTAGAAATCATTCTAGCCCTAGAAAACCCATAAATATAGGAGCAAAGTCAATATGAATGTAATCTAAATTAAGCAATGCAGATCTAATATGCAATGTTGACATTTCGTTAATTGATATGTTGTGCTTTGTATCATCATTGAGCCTTTATTATGTTGAAAGTGAATACAACCATCGATGGTATAACTAGACCATGATGACTTGAGTACCACTTCCATGATTTTTGATGTTGTAAGTTAACACAAGCATCTAGGTATAATGAGACTGAGATGACTTGAGCATTGCTTGTGTAAATAGAAAAGAGTCAATCATGTTCCTATGCAAATTTTGAATGTCATCAATGATACTTTGTAGAGAACATCCTATGACAATTTGCATAGTAGTAATGATTATCTCACATACAACAGACAAAGAAAAATATCATTCTCGATCATAGCTCCTATAGTTTTGGACATCATCGAGTTGCTCTAGAGAGATGATAACAAAAATAAAGATGTAACAATCGAACATTCGTGTTGAAATGATTAAACCATGATTCAGAAAAACATCATCCATTTAGATTTGTTTTGATTGATGTTATTGATTCTGGATGTTTTGATGGATGTTCAGTGTTGTGTTTTTGTCCTAATTTTCATGTTTACTTGTGTCGTCTAACTGTTGTTTTCCTGTTGATTTAAGCCCGAAGCAAGTTTCCCCCAACGAGTTCAAGATTTTTCCCCCAGTGAGAGACCAACCATTTATTTTGAAGTATGTACAATGACCAAGCCATGATGAGATGAAAACACAATTCCCAAGTAAGCACATGAGGTTCTTCATTGATCGGGCATAGTGATGGAAAAAAGTGGATGGTCGATACATGGTCCAAATAGATGAAAGAGTGGATCCAATCACAAGTAGCGCTTGTTGCCAAGTTTTCACCACTTGTTTTCATTGCACTTTTTCAGATTTTATGATTTTTTTGTTGTTATCAAGATGCCTATTTGCTAGGTTTTCATCAAGATAACGATTTTTTTGATTTTTCACTTTTTCTGTATTTTCTCATTTTCTCATTTTTTGTAATTTTTTATTTGTATTTTTTTGATTTTTTTGTATTTTCTCATTTTAATTTTTTTTTTGTGGTGTCACCGAGACGCCTATTTGCCAAGTTTTCGTCAAGGCGACCATTTTTTCAGGACACATTCTGATTTTTTAGGACTTTCTAATTTTCTACCTTTCGATGCAATGACTGGTTTAGGAATAAAACCTTTTGAGATGAACATTGTTGATGGGTTCTTCAAAAAAATATCCTTTATGTGTAGACAATTGATATTCTCCTAATCCATAGATTGATATTACAACAAAAGTACCTAACCAGTTAGGTTCAAACTTGCCTTTGTTTTCTCCATCCTGTTGATTGCGGGGATTCTCCTTCAGGACTAGATCTCCAACTTGAAAGGTTTTGGGCTTGAATTTATGATTGTAATTATGTGACATCCTTTGTTGGTATGATTTTAAGTGATCCATGGTAAGACGACGATGTTCATCCAATAGTTCCAACTCCTGTAGCCTAAAAAATATGTAGTCCTCTTTTGATATGATTCCCTTCAGAGACACCTGAAGTGAAGGTATCTCGACCTCAATAGGTAAAATGGATTATGCTCTATATACAAGGGAATATAGTGTGGCACTTTTTGGGGTGCAAACACTTGTTCGATACACCAATAAAGTAGGATTTGACTAAATATGCCAATCCTTTCCAGTCTCATTGAAGGTTTTTTTAAGAATTTTTAAGATAGTCTTGTTTGTTGCTTTCGCTTCACCATTTCCTTGAGTATAATAGGGCATGGAGAATCAATGTTGAATATGGAATATGTGAAAAATTTCTTACATGTATTGATTTTTAAAAGGCTTGTCGTTATCTGTGATAATGGATTGAGGAATACCATATCGACAAATGATGCAATTCAAGATGAATGAGGCAATCTGCTTCCCAGTGATGTTGATTAGAGGGATAGCTTCAACCTACTTTGTGGTATATTTCATGGTTGTGATAATAAAATTTTGTCCATTGGATGATGACGGATAAATTTTGCCTACATGATCCAATCCCCACTGACAAAAGGGCCATGTCAAGGCAAATGGTTGCAACTCTTGGGATGTAGCATGGATAAGATTGCCGTGGATTTGAAATTTTCCACATTTCTTGACCAATTGGTAGGACTCCTTCTCCATAGTTAGCCAGTAATACCCCAAACGTAGGAGTTTCTTAGCAAGGGTAAGTCCACTTGAATGAGTTCCACAGATACTAGCATGAACCTCACATAATGCTGAGTCAGATTCATCATGTTCAAGACAACGAAGGAGAGTACCATCAAGACCTCTTGGGTAAAGTATGTTAGGTATCAAGGTATGGAATTCAGATTGACGAATAAGGTTATGCTTCCGATTTCAGGAAAGATTGGGTGGAAGGGTATTATATTTCAAATAAGCATAGATCTTTCCATAGGTAGAGGATTTAGGGTCAACTAGGTGGCATATAACTTCAAATTCTGGGTTTTCATAGGCAGGGTTAAACACTTGTTCCACCATGAACTCATATCGGCTTTGATTTTTTGAGATCTGCAAGAGAGAAGCAATTGTTTCCATGACATCGACTGCTTTGTTATCTACCCTTGGAATCTATTCAAATTTAATCTCAACAAACTAATTTTTGAAGTCATCAATAATTCTCTTGTATGACATTAATTTATCATCCTTGGTTAGATAATCATCATTCACTTGGTTAATGATCAATTAGGAATCACCGTAGACTTGCAGCTCTTTGATCTTTAACTTGACTACTAGTTTGATGTCGATGATGAGAGATTCATATTTTTCTATGTTGATGGTATAGGGAAACATCAGTCGATAGGATTTTGGAATTGTATGTCTCTGTGGAGTAACAAAAAATATCCCAGCACCTGACCCGTGTTGCGTATATGATCCATCAAAATATAGCATCCATTGTTGTGGAGTGACAATAAAGACATCTGCATTAGGGAACTCAATATGCATTAGATGGTCATCTTGTAGGGGTGCTTCTGCTAACTGATTAGCTATCATTTGTCCTTTGATTTCTTTATGATCCACATGCTGAAAGTCAAACTCACTTAGTATCATCACTAATTTAGCTAGTCTTCATGTGAGGTTTTCCTTGCAAAGAAGATATTTCAAGGGATCAATTTTAGCTATGAGCTTGATGGTGTGAGTTAACATGTAATTTCAGAGTTGCTAAGTAGCAAATACCACCGTCAGACAAGCTTTCTCAATGAAGGAATAATTGATTTCATAAAAATTCAATATTTTTCTGATGTAATAAATTTCTCTTTCCTTTCCTACATAATCTTCTTGTGCTAATGGTGTGCCCAAGGATACGTCAGTTGTTGTGATATAAATAAGCAGTGGTTTCCCTTCAATGGGTGGCACCAAGATGGGTGATGACATCAAGTATTTCTTCATTTGATTAAAGGTTGATTCACATTTCTCATCCCATTTAAACTTGACATTCTTGTGGAGCAAGTGAGTGAATGGATGAGTTTTGTCTGCTAGCTGTGAGATGAACCTCCTGATGGATTGAAATCTCCCTTGAAGAGATATTAATTGACTAATGTTCTTTGGTGGCATCATTTCCATGATGGGTTTGACCTTGGCAAGATCCACCTCAATTCCCTTTTCTAAAAATATATATCACAACAACTTTGTGGATGTCATGCCAAACACACATTTCTTTGGATTTAATCTAACATTGAACTGCTTCAAGCAAGTGAAAAAATTGTCTAGGATCTCTAAGTGTCATGCCCTAGTAAAATATTTAGCAAGTAAGTCATCTATGTAGTCTTCCATGAAAGTATGCATCATATCATGGAAAATGATGGTCATTATGCATTGATAGGTGGCTCCAACGTTCTTCAACCGAAAAGGAATGGCATTCTAGCAGAAAGTACCCCACATATAGGTAAAGGCTATTTTATCTTGATCCTCCAGTGCAATTTTTATCTGGTTGTATCCTGAGAAACCATCCATGAGTAACAACATTGCATGTCCTGCTATCAGATCACCTATGATATCAATGTTTGGCAATGGAAAATAATCTTTTGGACAAGCCTTATTAAAATCTCTGAAGTCTGTGCAAATCCTAATGCTTCCATCTGGTTTAGATATTGGTACAATGTTAGAAATCCACTTAGTATAGACTATTGGTCTGATGACCCCTGCCTCCAACAATTTTTTCAATTCTGCTTTGATTAGCAAGGCAATGTGAGGGTGCATCTTCCTTAATTTTTTCTTTACTAGTTTTACTCTAGAAGGAAGAGAAAAATGGTGCATGATCAATTCAAGATCAATCCCAAGCATATCCAAATAAGACCAAGCAAAGTTAACTTTCCTTTCTTCAAAGAATTTGGTAAAGCTTGGTTTCTCTTGTTCAGTCAAGGATGCCGCCAAATATAGTGTTCTTACTCTATCTAGAGTGTCAATGTTGATAGACTGTGTAGGTTCTACCAACACCAAAGATCTCTCGTGGTAATGTTTTGGAAAAGTACCAAATCTTCCATCCTTCGGCGCCTCAGAGAGGTTTTCACCGTCGGATACACTTTATTTTGACTTTTTCATGATCTAATGCTGCCATAAAATGGTTTTCACCATTAGATTTATTTTCATTATTTTTTTTTTAGCTAGAAGGTTTGGTACTCCCATGATTCTCAACTTCGTTATGAGTCCCATGGATGGCAAGTGTTTCAAGGTTGTCAGCACAAAAATAGTTAACAATAGCATCATCATCCACAAAAACTAGGATATCTAGAGGCGTGGTTTGGTCCCAATCAACAAGTTTGAGGTGGATTAATGGAAAGTGATCATTAGGTTGGTCAAGGTCGACATCAGTGAGGGTTAGAAAAAAAAAGTCTTTGTGGTATGCAATAGCGAGATCGAGGTCTATGATGTTACTCCCCTCCATATCCTATATATTGTTGGATGTCTACTCATCATCACTCGAGTCATCAATATGTTGTGACCCTAATTCAAGGTTTCTAGACCTTGAGCCTTGTTGCTTCATGAGTGTGGGTGAATACCTATGTATTACATCAATTTTTTTATCATGAAAATATTCTTCAGACAATGATTCCCACTCATACTCATTAGAATCAGTTTCAGAACTGACTTGTAATTGGATTGTTCTTTATAGCCCAATCCCATCTTATCTTTGGAATTCTTAGTGATAAGCTAAATAGGGTCTACAATACCCTCTTTTCTTTTCCCAATAGGACCACTACCTTCGTAACCCATCTTTTCCAGGATAGTGAAACCTTTGCCATATAGGTCAGCTGGGATACTAATGGTTGTTGCGACAGAGGTTGATGCAAATTCATCTCCATCTTTGTAAAGCCAGTTGAGCGTATCCTTGTCTTTAGATTCTTCCACCATGGTACTTGCCTTTATGAATTTTCCATCAAACAGAGTCATGGGTTGTGGAGATAGTTGTGTTGATATTGATGGTTTCCCATATGCTCGAGGAGATGGTAGCAATTGTGAAAGGCACAATGTTTGTTCAATGGAGTATTCACCTACACCTTTATCTTTTGACTATGTCTTTTCAAATTGTTTGGACAAGAGATTTAACTAACTCTCATGATTTACCTGAGTGGAGTCAATGATGCCTTTATCCTTGGATTGGGTGTCTTTCTCAAGTTGATATGATGAACTATTTGATTGAATTCCACTACTAGAGGGAGCAGAGTCACTGATACCCTTATCCTTTTACTGGTCCTTTTTGTCAATCCATCTTGACAAGATGTTTTGTTGCTTCTCACCATTGGAGGAGCTAAAAGCATTAGCTTCTCTGTTATGAGGCACAAAGGAGTCTTGGACCATTTTCAATGTGTTGCAATATTGGGAGTTGTTTGAGTTGAACGAGATGGTGATTTCCTGTCCATTAAAGGGTAACTTCAAACATTGTTGATATGTTGATGGCACCACCTGCATTAAGTGGATCCATGGTATCTCAAGGAGTATATTATATATCAAGTCTTTGTCCAACACTTGGAAAGATATGTCTTTTTGGATAGGTCCCACTTGGATGGGCAAGACAATCAATCCTTGAGATGGTCTTTCTTAGTCATCCTAGGATTTGATGCTAATTTTCCTTCTTGCATCAATAGTATTCTTTGAAAACCCAAGTGCACAAACTAGTTTCAAAGTACAAATATTCAAACTCGCTCATCCATCTATTAAGACATGTTTTACATGATGTTTATGTATTATGATCTCAATATGCAATGGAGCATTATGGGGATGTGTGGGTGAGGTATCATCATTTTTAGAAAAAGGATAGTCAATGAGGTGCAGTTAAGTGTCCCACCATGGCCTGAAATTGGCAAACTTCTAGATTGGTTGGCATCGTGGTGGCTACTAGAGCTTGTTCTAGAATTTCTTTGTGAGCTAGTGACATTTTAAGCAACTCTAGTATTGAGATTTGTGCCAAGATTTTCTATAATTGATCAACAATGCTATATTGGTTAGATGGGGAAACATATTTACCTTGAGCCCTTGTGGTGGCATTAGCTGGTTGATGGTCTTGTCTCTCCCTGATTTTGATGACATTTACT
The DNA here is from genome assembly GCA_007115665.2 of Sequoiadendron giganteum. Lineage (NCBI taxonomy): Eukaryota > Viridiplantae > Streptophyta > Pinopsida > Cupressales > Cupressaceae > Sequoiadendron > Sequoiadendron giganteum. Next base: position 168,558,704 of record CM021100.1, on the reverse strand, counting down.
TGATTGTAGGTGGCTGTAATATTGTTATGATCATCATTAATTGGGATAATTTCAAGGGTAAGAACATTGTTTTGATGATCATTTTTGTTAGGCACATCGATTGGATCTTTGACTATTGAGATGAGGAGAATGGTTGTGTCATAAAAAAAATTCATGTTTTTGTTCTTGTTGTTTGTAGAAGAAGATTCTCCTTTGTCATAATTGGGTACAGGATTCTTAAATGCACCATGGTCATTTTTTGTTTGGGGACTCTACAAATATTTCCTTTTTATCGATCAAAACTTGTACCCAATCATTGAGTTGCATGCAGTCATTCTTTTGGTGTCCTTTATTTCGATGGAATTCACAATAGTAAGTATCATTCCACCGTGAAGGTTTTACTCTCGATTCCCAGTGTCGGGGTGGTGGTAATGTTATGACATTAGCTATAAGAAACTATTTTAGTACCGATTCAAGTGATTGCCCCAAAGGTGTGAACCTTCTCCGATTTGATGATGATGTTTGATAGGGAAATGATTTAGATTCTGAGTTATTTTGATTATTATTTTTGTTCACATCTTGATTGTTGGTTTGGGGTTATTTTGGGGATTGTTTTGACTATTTTTAGAGGCCGCAACTGCCAAGTTAAAAATAGGTTTTGAATTTTGATTTTCAGTTGTGTTATCATTTCCAACATTCTTGTTCCTTTTTCAGAACCTTAGTTTATCGTTGTTGTTATGATTGTTTGATGAGTTCCTTTCATTCTAGATTTTGATTACTCCTCTCTTTACCAAAGATTCTTCAATTTTTAGTCCATTTTCAATCATCTTTTCAAAGTTGGGCGAACATTGCAGCTCCAATCTATAGCTCATTTCATCAGTTAGGTTGCCAATGAAGATTTCTATTTTCTCCTTTTCAGGTATGGGTTGTACATACCTAGAGAATAGCTTTCTCCACCTTCACAAAAATATAAGGAACGATTCCCCGCTTTTCTATTTAGTGTTACAAAGATCCTTCATTGTTATCTTGTGTTGTATGCTATAGGAGTATTGAGTAATTAATTTGTTAACCAATTCTTTGAAGGATCAAATATCGAGAGGAAGTTTGGAAAACCATTCCATGCATTGTCCACCAAGGCTTCGTGGAAATATTCTCATCAAATATGTGTCTTCATGGGAAAACTCCAAGCTCATCATACATAATTCCCTCACATGGTCAATAGGGTTTGTTTTACCATTATATTTATCATACTTTGGGAATTCACAATGTTTAGGAAAGGGTATCATGTTTATGCTTGAATCAAAAGGATAGGGACATATGTATTGCAATAGCTACCTTTTGGTAGTCCCTTTCTACATGTCTTGGATTTGTTGTTGCATGAACTGCATTTATTTTGTGAAGGCAACCAATATATCAACATTTTGGGTGTTGTTTTCAGTGTTCTTAGGTGTTTTATCCTCTTTGTTCTTGGAAGATTCCACCTCTTTGTTTTTAGATGATTCAACTTCATTATTTTTGGGGTGTACTTTTCAATTGGTTTATATCAAATTCAGGAGGCAATTTCATACCTTGTTTAGCCATCATTAGAAAATATTTTTCTCACTCTTTCTCTAAGATTTTCTCCATAAATTTATGAAATTTTGGATCTTCCTAAGCTTCTCGGATTTCCTCATCTATAACCTCCTCTGGTTCATCTTGGTGAAGTGTATGGAAAGGGTTTTCTTCAGCCATTATGTTTTGGTTTTTAGACTATTTCTCTTTAAGGTTTTTCCTTTGTGATCTTGTTTGAATGGGAATACAAGTGTTATAGTTTGACTAAAATTTGATCTTTGTTTGGAGGAGTGCCAAGGATGAAAACTAAGTCAGATAGAATGAAAAATTATATTGATGAGACTAAGTTTAATCTGGTTATATCGCTTTCTTTCACGATGAAAGGATGAAAAATCCTGATGATGAAACTTGGCTTAACAACCAAAGATATGTTTGATGGTTATGGAACTTTGAGGTGTTAGATCTTGGTTTAGTTTGCATAATTCCACTTGAAAATGTTAGTTCCAACAAGTTCAAGGTTTTCTGTAGTTGAGGAATGATTCTGGGTTTGCAAAGATCCTTAATTTTGATTTAAATTGTTGAATAGGGGATAAATTTAGCTCTTTGTTTTTTTTTGAATGCGTTGAAAAAGGGTATAGATGCGTTAAAACATAGATGCACTACAAGATGACACCAATGCGCTAGAAAATGACACAGATGTGTAGAAAAAGGCTAGGGATGTGCTGGAAAATAGATTCAATGCACTAGACTGTCCCTAGGTACATGATTTTGACTAGAAATGCATGTGCTAGAACATGGTATGGATGCGCTGGAGGATGGAATGTATGCATAAGAAGATGAAATGAATGCACTAAAAGATGGACTAGATGTACCAAAATATGCAACATATGTGCTATTCTGGGAGTTTTCAGTCTTTTTCTGGCAATTTGATTGATTTTTCATTTTTTATCAATAGGGAATTGCTTGTTTGGATGGATGTTTCTTCTGAATCAGTGATTGTACATTTCTTGTTTGTTTTGAATGTTATTTAGAACACACATTGTAAGGTCACATAAAAAAAAGTACAATCCCTAAGGCTGTGAAAGACATTATTTACTAGATTCCGACTTGGATTTTACTCCAGCTATGCTTACTTTTGGCGAATGCATAGAGGCTTGACCACACTAGCTCCCCCTTGCATTTCACTCACTTCTCAGGTCAGCCAAGCCTCAGTCCTCATGAATCTCCCATGATGGAATTATCATTTCTACCAAAAGCCACAAGAATGTAGGATGATTTTAGAGGTTATACCTCTTGTACCAACAAATAGAAAAGGGATTTTGGCATACTATAACAAAAGGGTTCTAGTATAGGCTTTCTGTTCATGGGGGATCATCCATACGACAAGAGACCATTGTTTCCCTTCTTGTCGGAACAATCCTTATGATACTTGAACTTTCCTCAAGTAGCCACACTTATATCCCGGGTGGAAGTCACTTGGCTTTAGCATGTTCCCGGTTGGGTTGTTCCCTTGGGGTTATTACCTCTTATCCCACCAAGGAAAGCCCTCTAAGGATTTAATTGCAAAATAAAAATAATGGGTCTGGATTTTTGGTCACCCGGTTAAGGGGAGAGCATATGCCTACCATTCAACAATCATAATAAATATGGTGTTCATTTTCACCTAATTAAGCTATGTTCCTAACTTAATCAAAAGAAAGAAAAGTAAAATCCAGCCCTACAATAAAAATCCTTAGTAGTTTCAAGATTTCAGGTCTTTGGCAGCGTTCTTATAGTTTCAACAAAACCTTTGACAACGTTATTCATACCTAGAACACATAAAACATCAGTTAGTACTTCAAATTTTAAAGTGTTTTGCAAAATGACATCGATGTGCTAAAATAGAACATCTATGTTCCAAAACACAGATGCACTAGAAGAACTAGTAAATGTGCTGAAAGAAACAACGAACATGCTAAAACAAACTATGAATGGGCTAAAATAAACACCAAATATGCAATAAAAACTCCATGTATGTGCTAAAGTATACATCGTATGCACTACAAGATCCTCTGGATGCACTAGAACAGTGAATGGATGCGTTCAAAGAAGTGTTGTACGCGTTGAAAGAACTCATGTCTGCACTAAAACTTCTTCGTCCTACCTATAAACATAATTTTCTAGAAAATGTTAATGAAAAGGGGTTGGGCCCCATGGTGGGCGCCAAAAATGTAGTGTGGAGTAAGTGTAAAATATGCAAAGTAATAGGAACCACACAATTGATAAAACATATTACATCAGATAATTCAAATGTAAACTAATCTAATTAAAAGAAAATTAAACTCCTTGAATACATTCCATCGTCTCCTATCTTCAAAGATACACTTTAATCATTTGGCTCTTAGATCTTTGTTCACACACTATGATTGTTGGAATGCCAAATTGAAGAATGGAAAGCTATAAGACAAAAAGAGCTAAGCCTTACATGATAATCAAATGCATGATAATGTTGCAAATGATGATAGATGTGATGTTAAGACTATGATTCAAATATTGCAAGAAAGCTAAAATGATATGCAATTGTAACTATGAATTCAAGCCATATTTATAATCTAGAATGCTTATGCAATGTATCTTGCTCAAAACTAAAATTCTCTTTATCATTCAAATTCTCTCAAGATTTATGCATAGTAAATTTGCATGAGATTGGGATCCCTTTTGTTGTGGAATGGCCTTGTATTTATAGATTTTTTAGAGCATCAAATGATGTGGCAGCAATCGACGGTCAAGATCTCATCAGGAAAGATGGATGGTGGAGGAAGAGGAAGTTGGAGAGAATCATGGAAGATTTTCTCTTTAAAAGGACTCCTTGCCAAGTGTTGGGAGGAATCCATGAAATGGAGAAGCCAAGTGTCTTAGTTTGTTCCAAATTTTTTGGGGATATTTCCAATTTATAAATTAGAAATAATTAAATTCATGTGACACTTGCTGATGTGGCAAGAAGAAGTTGTAGAAATATGCCAGAATTCAAATTTAAGAATTTAATTTTTTTAAAAAGGCTATTAATCAAATAAACCAAATTATAAAATATTGTTTATTTAATTAAATTAGAAGAATGTAATTTGAAATGGTACAAATAAGAAAGCATGAACCATATAAATAAATTTAATTTTTATTTATAGGTAGATGAATAAGAGATGCACATTAATTAAATATTTTATATTTAATTAATAAACTACCTTGACCGATTTTAGGTGTATACAGATAGAATAGGGGATGGGATGAGGAAGAGATAGTGAAAGGAGAAGATGAGAAGTAAGCAAACACAAATGGATTCAAGGAAAGTTGTGATGTTTCCTTAGTCAAGTTGCAACCCAAGATTGATTGATGATGCATGGAGTGTTTTTGGTGAGGAAATGGTATATCCCAAATCAACATAAGGATAGGGAAGGATACATCTCGATGATGATGATAAGAGTGTTTTTAATGAGGGAAGGATACATCCCAAAACAGCACAAAAGGATAGGGAAGGATACATCACAATGATGATGATGAGAGTGTTGTCAATGAGGGAAGGATACATCCCAAAACAACACAAAAGGATAGGGAAGGATACATCATGAGAATGATGATGATGATGGTGATTGGATCAAGGCTTGCAACAAGGCTGGGAACAAGGCCAAGGAAGTAAATAGATGATTTGTGCTAGATTAAATGGATTAGGATTGGATTGAGATTCGATATTGTTGAAATGAATGAAAATAGTGGGAGAAAAGATGCTTATAATAACAAATCTATATTATCCTAAGAAGATTGAAGAGATGATGAGATGATGAGGAGGATGGATAAGAATATGCTTAGAATAAAAAATATATATTATCCTAAGCAGATTGAAAAGATGATGATATGATGAAGATGAAGATAGGGAAGTGATAAAAAAGGATAGGATAGATAGATGAGGGAGAGTGATGAAGGATGAAGTGGATGGGAAGATGGATTATGAGTGTCATATAAAAAAAACCATGTAGTGAGAACTTAATTTTATATAGCATGAGATACTATGCTCCAGGGTATGAGGATCCAATGTGACATCATATCAAATGCATAGGACTAACACAACAAACAAAAGGTTAGTCCAACATGCCAAAGTCATGGGGGATTTGGTAGGGCCAATTTTGGAAAACCACAGACACAAAGTATTCCCCAACATGACACAAGACCATAAGGATCTTGGTGGGTACTACACGGGACAAATAGGAAGACAAGATTACACAAAAAAATGAAGATATGCTCCTATGTTTACCAGTCAAAGTGCACCATGATATGATGGATCGTGGTGACCTTGAGTAGGTATAATAGGAAAATCAAATGATTAAAAAAATATCAAAAGCATCAAAAGATCACAAAAAATTTCAAATTTCCTTTACCTTAGGATCATGAGGTGAATGGGATTGAGGTGGTCTAATTTAGGAAGGATACATCATGTTAAGACCAAATATGGTTGGGGGTAGATTGCTTGATCGAAGTGACTCAAGATACTCAAAATGGATTGAACCTCATGATACTAATGGATTTTATTTTTAGTAACCAGATAGATAGGGACACAGTTGATGACATGACACAATATCAAGACACATCCTAAGGACAAACCTAGGGTATCGAGGGCTCGTCGATTGATGGCCTTGATCATAGAGACCTTGCAGTTCGATAAGAGACCAACGATTGACCATGGATAAACATGAAAAGAGGACAATGGAGACCTCGATGGATGGTGAAGACTAGATGGACAAATTCCTTGAGGGTTTATCAAGTGATTTTCCTTGCCTATGTGAAAGCGAAGAGGCAACATAGTTCGACCAAAAGAAAAATGATAGATAATGGATAAGGGATGATGAGATGACCATGATAAGAAAATACAATTATGGAGCCAATATGATGAAACAAGAAAATCCTTGTGGATAGGATGGTGGTGATCACGTGTAGCTCAAAAATGGGATAGTTATCCAAATCATCAAAAGATGGATTGGGAGGATGATATGATGGATAAATGAGTGATGAAAAGTGATAGGAGATTGGAAGGATGTGTGGAAGAGGTGGGAGTGATGATAGTGAGAGGGATGGGATTGGGTTGCATGGGGGAATCATATAGCTAGATACCAATGACAAGAGGTTATGAGATGGAATGAGGATAGGGATGAATGGATAGGTAGATAAGGATGGGGGATGGAAGGGATGATATGATGGATGGATAGGAAGATAAGGATGGGGAGAAGAAAATGATTTTCTCTTGGATCAATAGGGAGATAAGGATTTGGATATGGAAAAGGTTATTGGATGGATAGATGGAAAGGTAAGGATTTGGAAGATGGAAGGGATTTTTTGGATAAGGATGGGGAGATGGAAGGGATATTTTTTGGATAGATGGATGGGAAGATAAGGAATGGAGATGGGTTGTAGCATAACTTGTCAAAAAGGAAGGTAGATGGATGTGCATAGGATGAATGGATAAGGAAAATGGATGGGGGAGGATAAGGAATATTGTAGTGAATGGACAAGGGGGATGTATACCAGGAGATATCCAAAACATGTATAGATAGGTGCCCCTATCTTTATCAAGATCATAAGGAGGATGGATGGATTAGGGTAAATGCGATATGATGGGTAGGATGTGGAAGATAGGTGGGATGGAGGATATGGAGGAATGGGATGATGTTGCCCCAAAGTGTGGAAGTAAACTAGATGGGGAATTTACACATGATGAATGTTTTCCAGGTTTTCATCATGGTACTTATTATCCAAGGTGCTTTTTTACCAAGTTTTCACCATTGGATGAATTATTTTCTCTTTTTTTTTTTTTTGGATTTTTTGGAAAGTGTGTGGATGGACATGGATGAGGATAGGGAGGTGGAAAAATGGATTTGGAAGATATGTGATAAGGGAATGGATGAAGGAATCAAGCATCACGTTCCATATGAGGTAATATGAGCCCACGTTTAAACTGACTATTCGATGTTGGTACAACCTTATAAGAATGGGTGGATTATGCAAGAGAATGTATTAAAGGGATTTGATGGGGGAGATATATTGGATAATGGGTATTGGAAAGTGTATGGATGGAATGATGGAGTAGATGTGTCATGGGGAAATGTTTTCAGGACCAACATTGGCACATGTGGTGGTGGATGTGAAAGGATAGGAGGGTGAACGGATGGAGAGTGTGAGGATAATGGAGGAGTTGGGATAGTGAATTTCAGTATATAAGGACCCAAAATAGATTTAGGAGATGAAGGATGTGAATCATTAGATTTTGGATTAGCAACTTTGGATGTTGTTACAAATTTTTCATTTGAAAGCATTCCATCTTTTTTCTTTGGGATCCACATGGTTTTGATTTTTGATTTAATAGTATTTTGTAGCCTATGGGTTTGATTTGGATTTTGGATTGGATTTCTCTTTTCTTCAACATGTCTTTTGAAGAGGACACGCAGAGGTTTAGATTCATGTGGATGTTTAGACTTATGCATTTTTTTCTTTGGCACCCAAAGTGATTTTAATAGCAATGGGATGGGTATGAGGTGATGGATGATGTGGAGGAGACATGGATGGAGTGATATAGGTAGTATTTTGATGATGATGTGTGGATGGAGTATGTGAGATAAAATGCATGAAGGGGTGCCTTTGTTGATCCTGATAAGGGACTATGAGGTTAGGATATTTATGATGTGTACTAGGAATTGGTGATGGTTGAATAAAAGGATGAAGAGGATAAGATGCAGGAGGTGATTTTCTGATAAAAGGGCCAAAAATGGACTTTATAAATGGAGGATGTGTGATGGTTGATGGATGGACATAATAGCCCAAAATAGATGCAGTAGATGGAGGATGGGCGATGGTGGATGGAGGAACATAAGGACCCAAAATGGACTTGGAGGATGAAGGAGGAATATGGGTGGTCATTTTGAGCTGATATGATGGAGGAGGGGGGATGGTGAAAATTGGTTTGGTGGAGTGATGGGAAGTGGCTCTTATTCTTTTAGAAGAGGATCATTTAGGATGTATGGAGGTTGTACCAACATTTTTAGATTGTGAGTCTTGAGATATATATCCAAGAACTTGTGCACATGGATTTTATTTGATATGGATGGGCTCTAAAATATCTTTTCATGAAGGCCTAAACCTTTTCCTTGATAGTTCATAGTCTTGAGAATCTGATCTATGACACGATTCTTATTATTTTAGTAGCATGACTTGAGTCCACTATTAGGTGGAGGAGGATGGGTGGTGTATATGATTTTTTTTTCTTCTACAAGGAAGCAACCATGGATGAGTGTAATGGTACTGAGGTGATATAAAAATTTTCTTTGGATGGTAGGGTTAAGTGGTGATGAAGGGTCATGAGATGGAGATTATGGGACGAAAGGATCTTGACTTGGAGGAGGAGGTGATAAGGGATCATGGGATGGAGTGATTGGATCTTGGGTGCAAAGGGGATCAAGGGATGGAGTGGATGAGCTAGTGTGATCTTGAGATGGGGTAGATGGGATGGTAGGATCAAGATTCAGTTGAGGAGAGTGATCATGAGATGGAATGGATGGGGTAAAATAATCTTGAGATGGAGTAGATAGGATGGAAGGTTCTTGATGTGGAGGGGATATGTTTGTATGCTTTGGATCAAGATCTTGGCATGACTCATCTTGTGTAGGTGACATGATGAGGGAGGAGTGTTGGAGGGACTCCTTGAGTGAGGGGTATGGGAGGATGGAGGATTCATGAAGGTCATGGGAGTGAATTTTGGTGATACTAGAAGTAGGAGGAGTGGATTGGATTTGGGAATCTTTGATGGGTTTGATAGTTCTAGGAGTAGGAGATGGGAATTCAATGGATTCAATGGGTTTTATGGTTTCAATGGTTTGGGTGTTGCTAGGAGTGGTAATAGAAATGATAGGTGTGGGATGGAGAAGGTCCTCATCACTGGTGACCATAGATGATGGTGTGATATTGGATGGATACACGACTTGAAAATATGGATTTGAGGATTCCTTCTTTGTCATGAGTCCTTGGACGACATCTGGGGTGAGATACTTGCATATTCTAGGCTTAGTTGGGGTGATGGGAATAGATGAAGGATTATGAATGTGTGTAGGATTAGGATTAGGTATTGGTGGATTAGGATTAGATGAGTCGATGGGATTGGATGTAGGACTAAGAGAAGGTAGAGGATTAGGATTTGTGATTGGATCAAGATTAGATGGGGGATCAAGGTATGATGGATTGGAGGGAGGATGAAAATATAATTGAGTGGAGGATAGAGTGATATAAGAGGATGTGGATGATGAATTAGTATAGTAGGACATGGATGTGGGGTTAGGACTATGGATTGGGTTTGGAGAATAATGAGATGATGGATTGGAGGAAGGATTAGGATATGATAGATTGGAGGAAGGATTAGGATATGATGGAGTGGAAGATGAAGTGATATATGAGGATGTGGATGGTTGATTAAGGTAGGAGGGTGTGGATGGTGGATTAAGATATGAATATGTGGATGAAGGATTGATGTTACAGAAAGTGGATGAGGAATTAAGGTAGGGATATTGGGATGGATGATTAAGGTGGGAATATTTGGATGGTGGATAAGAGAGAGATGTAGATGAAGGATATGATGAATATTTGGATGGGGAAGATATTGGACACCCCTTGTCAAAGGTAGCATAAGGATTGTTATTATGTGTGGATGAAGGAGTGATGCGATAGCTTTGATGAGTGATTGCATTTTGGAAGATGGTCAGGGAAAGCTTACTAGAAATGATAACATCAAATAGATCTATATCATACTCATCTTGATCAACAAGACTTTCATTATCATCATCAATGTAATTGGGATTTCCCTTGACTACTATTTTTGGTTGCATTGATGAAGGATAAGGAATCATGGTGTTGGATCAAATGAATGTGGATTGAAAATATGGGAATAGATGATTAAAAGGAAATGAGAGATGATGAAAAGATAAATAGGATGGATTAGAAGAACATGGAAGAAAAGGGTCTTAAGATTTGTTTCGATATTAAGAGATCTTGGACGTGGATGGAATAAAGCTCAAATTGGGGTTTGATTTAATCTCAAATTAGGATTGGGTTGATGTTCAGATGGGATTTAAGCTCGGATTAGGATTGGATTGGGGGATGTGATGGTATAGATTCCTAAGTTCAAGTATACAACTAAAATTATCAGGAAAATTGTTGGATGAATGAAGTATAGGTTTAGCTGACTCCTTGCTCAAAGGGGATGATGTTTGGATAGATTGATGAGATTTGATGAGATGAAAGTGATCACTTAGAGATGGATATGGAGAGGAAAAATGGCTAGATTATGATTTTGGACTGAGGAAGATATAGTATAATTATGGTGAAAAGGATTGAATCTCTGGATTTTGAATGGGAAGTAGATATGCCTCTGTCAAGAGCAAATTTTCCTCTCCAAGTGATAGGCTCACTTATCGAAAGGTCAGAAAAATCACCTTTGCGATTGACAAGATTGTATGTGTGTGACAAAAACACCTCTTTCTAGGACTCAAACTCGCTTATATGCTTGGAATGCAACAAAAATAGGCATACATGAGATGCAAAATCGCCTATCAAGGTCTCAAATTTTCCTATTTCTACAACAAGATCACCTTTCTAAGATGCATGATCACCTATTTCTTGAGCCATATAGACCAAGATAGTACAAACTGATGCAGATTTTCCCTTGCGAACAATAGGTTCACTTATTCAGAGAACAAATGAGTAGGGATGACACCGACTCACCTATGGAGGAAGCATGATCATCTATTCCCTAGGAATGGGTAGAAATGAGGTTGCCTACAAGAAGGAACCCATAAGAAAATTGACCCTTGACAAGGATGAGTTCACCTAAAGGAGCTCCTAGACTAGACTCGAGATACAAATTCACCCCTGTTCAAGGTAGGATTACCTGTCCATAATGAAAATTATCCTATGAGAAGAAAATTCACAACTAAGGGAAATGGAAGACTAGGGCAAAGGACTGAAGACATGACAAACAAAAAAATAGCAGGCTAGACAGACTCCTGACAACAAGCATTGGCATTACATAAGAAGAAACACCAAGCATTACAATCCTAGAATTAGTGATAAGGGTTTACAAAATCAATATAGTCCCACAACCTTGAGGGGACACCCCAAGGTTAATACTCCATAATATCGAGGTGGTTCTCTGGATCACCCTTTCTCGTGAAGGCAGATAGCTAGATATCTAATGACACATGGTCATGAACAGAAGCCATAGGCTCACCTTCTCTCTCACTTGAGGACTATTGTATTCCACCATGAGGATCTATATCTCAACCCAAGGGAGTATGTGGTGATTAAATTTGGGGTACGATGCGCATCCCCTACACTACACCAAGTTGCAGCTAAAATATGGGTCTCTATCTAGGATAAAAAAGGCTATCTCGTGCATCCTCGATATATGCAAGGTACATGAGGCACAACCATGAACACTGAATTTTTATAAGTTTGAGTTGTGAGCCCTAGAAATGTATTAGAAACTTAGACTAACTCTTCACGTCTTATCTATGTATCACTCTAGCTTCGATGCTTCACCAAACATGACGTGACTGGATTAAGGTACAAATTTCATTCTACCCCCTTTAAATATCCCCCCAATAACACATGGTTGGGATCATCCCCTAAGGATTGATGAAATCCTAGACAAGTCTCGCTAAGGGAAGGAAATGCTAGAGATTTTGGCTGGTCCCTAGGCTCGCACATAGCGCAAGGGGAGAGCTTACACACACTAACACTCCCTGAGTGGATTGAACTGGACTTGAATGAGTTGCAATTTCTCATCACCTAGGATCATCAAGAGGTGCAAGGGGAGTGTCCATACATCAACGACTCACTCCTAAACAAAAAAAACAAGTTTAATTAACCCTTTAATTAAATCTACGTGTGCCTAATTTAGTGCAAACAAGACATACATAAAAAGATAACTAGGGGTCTTCAACCAATCATCCTGCCAAAAAAAATTAGTAATTTTATCCTTTGATCTTCACAAATTGTGTGAAAAGCTACATAAATTGTCAGTAAAATCCCATAATCACCGACAAATGAGTTATTGGATTAGCACCCAAAACTTGAATCAAATTGAAGATCAAAAGAAAAAATCAAAAGGTTTTGGAGTTACCTCAAATTCACCTCTATGTGAGACAAATTCCCTCATGTAGGTGGATCAAGTTTGCCTGTTTCAGGTAAGTGGTGAATTCACTCTTAGTTGTTGTACGAAGGGGCGTATTTGATTCCCCTCCTGTATCTTATGCAAGTTCGCCTTTGTTCTCAGCGATATCACCTATTGGTTCGTTTTTGCCTCTGTAATTGTAGAGTCTCAATTTGATGTCACAAATTCACTCCTCTCTTGCAAAAGCAAAGTCATGTTCACTTGTGTTGATTTCAAATTCACCTATGCTTCAAGCGAGTTTTCCCTTGCGTGCTGCAAATTCGCCTGTCAGTGGAAAATCTGCCTCTTGTATCAAATCCGAACCTACAAAAATATAAAAAAGAAAAAGAAAACATAAATCAGACCCATATCATTGGTCCCACCAGGTGTGCCAAAGATGTGTGCAGTGTTTTTAATCTACTTAACATGCAAGAAAATCAAGCAAAAGACCAAAAACAAAATAAATACTCGAGATAGGGCAATGAGGAGTTCAAACAAGCATACAAAGTCTCTTGTTGTGTAAATTTTCCAATGATGTTTTGATTGGATGTGTGCTCACTCAAAATTTTGGCAGCATAATGGTGCTCCAATGAAAAATGGGTGAGAGAGATGAAAATGGCTAAGTGCTTGGATATAAATAGATTTTGAGGATAATGGATGAATGACTAGGATTAAATCTTGAGATCAAGGGTTGGGAGAGGGCTGACCCATTTAATCTTGGATTAAGTGTGTGCACTGTTTAGTGGGTAGGTTAGGTGGGGATTAGGATTGGGATTAACATTAGGAAAAAGTGATGGAGGATGTGACATTTGAGGGAGTAAATTACATAAATAAAAAATATTTATTTAATTTGCGGGATAGAAGGGGTAAGGTACGATAGATGATTAAGTATTTAATTATTTAATTAAATACTTTAGGGGTATTAATTAAAGAATGGCAATATTATTTAATTAATGCGGGTAAGAGGATATTTATAAGAAAATGGATAAATTTGACCAAATGTAAGTGGTCAAACTTAGGTGTCTACATCAAAAAATAGTTTACTAACAAGACTACTCCACAAGTTGTCTTTCTCATGGTAAATCCTCCAAACCAGTCTAATCCCTAAGGTATGATTCATGTCCTTGCATTTTCTAATAATTAAGCCACCTTGCATAATTGGTATGCACGCTTAATCCTAATTCAAAAGGTTGTATTCAAAATTTTCCTTGTAGCCACACCGCAAAAATATTCTCTTAACTTCATCCAAAAGTTTGGCCACCTTGCTTATAATTTGGAAGAAAAACATAGTGTAGAATGACAACGCCATCATGGACACCTTTATAAGAGTGATTCTCACAACCAATGACAACCATTTACTCTTCCAAGAGGTCCACATAGACTACAACCTATTTATTACATTTCTCCAGTTTCTCTCAGCTACGCGTTGGTTCATCAAATGCATATCCATGTATTTTTGGAAAGCACATCCAATTCAAATCCAAGAATCCTCTTAATCGCTAACTTTTCCATGTATGCTTCCTTTAGAAAATTACCCTTGATTTAGATGTTTTGACCCACTGCCTTGTTGTAGCCTCATACCTTTTCAAAAACAATTCAAATGCATTGGCCTCTCAAACTATGATAGCTCCAAACAATAAAGTGTATTCTACAAACTGAAGGTGGGGAATATTGTCCAAGCCACCGAAGATTTGTAACCCAGTAAGGTTCTCATCCCTAAAATATTTTTTCAAATATCTACTTAGTTCCTTTACAATGATAAGGAAAAGGAAGGGGGCCAATGGATCCCCTTGGCAAAATCCTATTTTTGCATTTAAAAAATTAGTGGGAACCTCGTTCACAAGGATTGAATAAGTGGGAGAGGAGATGTAGCTACACACCCAATTGCACCAAGCCTCACAAAATTCAAACTTCCTCATCACCCTAAGAAATAAATCCCACAAGATACTATCATAAGACTTATTCATATCCATTTTAATGACTATCCTTCTCTTTTCCTAATTTGGACTGAATGAATGGCTTCATGGGAAATGATGATGCCATCCAAAAAAATTCTACCCTTCAAGAAACCACTTTGTTCTTCTAAAATGAGAAGATTTAGACATGATTTCAGCCTATTAGTCATTGCCTTCAAGATGATCTTGTATATCACATTGCAAAGTGAAATGGACCTAAAATTATCAAAGGATTGGGGGTTCACCTTGGGAATGAGGGAAATATAAGTTGCATTCTAAGATCTCAAAATTGATATGTGTTATTTTTACTCCTTGGTAGCCTTCCACACATTCTCTCCAACAATACTCTAGTATCTATGAAAAATTTCAACTTAGAAACCATCAGGTCTTAGATCCTTCCTAGTTGTTGTGTATTTTGCACACATGCCCCATCCAAGGTGGGGACCCCCATCTTTTGATCTTTCTTAAGGCTTCCCCCTTTTCCCCTTAGGGGATGGGTCCTTGAAATTTTGGTGATTTCATTTTCCCGAGCCTACAAAGATGATCTATGTTGGAAAATGGGTTTGGTTTACAATTGATCCTAAGGTACAAGTTTATGAAGAGTTTTCATTTAAAGTCTCTTAGATTTTGATCAAATGAGTCTCAAATATTTCTTACTCCTCATCATTCCATGATGGTCCTAGTCCCGCAGGTTTCTTGTCCTTCAAAAATCCATAGGCCCCAGTTTGTTGGAGATTTCTTGCCTGCATGAAATCCGCGATGCTTCTTCATCATTGATTTCTTATTGATTGGAAATCCCCAATGGAACTTCCCATCACAAATTTCTCAGGTGGATGAAATCCCCAAGCTCCCTCCCACTATGAATTTCTAGGTGGTTTGAAATTTTTGATGAATGCTAGCTTATGGATTTCATGAGGAGGTGAAATCCTCGATGCTTAAGAAATGTCATGTCAATGGTTTAAATGCACTGAAGTGAAATTAGTAAGGCATTAATGGCGATGGAATAAAAGGTTTTAAAGTGTTTTGAGTTATCATCCTGCCATTTTCTCCATTGTTGAAAATTATTTGATTGAGCACTTGGGCACTTTTAGAGGTAGGTGTTGAAATGCATAAGATAAATGAGAGGGGGTGAATTATTTGTAGCCTAAAACTTTAAATCCTTTTTAACATTCAGATCCACATTCATTCATTAAAACCTTAAGTTTGTTATGATGAATTAGCATGAAAATAAAATAACAAATACTTAAACAACTCAACAACAAACATAAGATAACACCAGATTTGCATGGAAAAACCAAGGAGGGAAAAACCACAGTGAGGATTAGCTCACAATATAAGTAATATCTACTCTAAATACAATAGGGATCACTACCCAAAGAAGAAGGGCTCACTGCTAAAAGACTCACTGCTATAATAGGAAAGAAGATAGAGAAGGAATGTCACACAAAGAAAAGCATCTCAATGAAACAAGGAATGCACCATAATGACTTCTACACCTTCACAGTTTGATTGAAGAATTATAGCCACCTTCTTCTCACTACAACCGATAAACTAACACTTGAAAGCTCACATTGTGTTGCTCAAATTTTCACTCTAACACAATACACTTCACCTCATTTTGAATCACACACATCTATCTTATCCTCCTTCAACAACTTAATTCATACTTATATTGTCCTCAACCTTGAAACCCTCTCCAAGGTTGGCTATGCATCTCAAATGTGAAAATTCAAATTAGGTTGGCACCAAAACACTTTTGCGGCAGATAGAAGTGAATGCACAACACATCAAAACTTAATTGGGAACTAAATCAACAACACTACTCAACCACACACTACCACAAATAAAATTTATCCTTTACATGTAGTGTAAACACTAGGTCAGTTGTTACTTGTGTAAACACCATTAAAATTTGAAGTACACACTTCCTTAAACTGAAGGATGACTTTCCAGCCATACACCATGCTTGAACATGATGTAGAATAATCCTTAAACATCCTGAAATCCAAAAACCTCCTTCACAACAACTTTCACCTAAAGAATGTACAAACAAAGTACACTTAGAAAATTCTTCCATACACTATTACTTGAAAAACTATCTTCTAAAGCACCAAACCTCAGATCCTCTTGACTAAGGTAGAATAACTACACCATTGACATGCTTCAAAATCATGAGACCTTAAGCATAACTGTGGAGAAACGTGAAGTAGAAACATTTCTCCTACACACCTCTGTAATGCACAGTCACACACTAGTGAATACAACTTATATTGTACAATGATACAACATACCATCTTTTGAATATAACACCTCTTATCACCTCTCACCAACATATCTGAATTACATAGGAATATCTTCAACCTAGGATAAATGTGGAGAAAAACCATAACATCTCTATATAACCGAAAACAACATTACAACACACTGTTTCCTCTTTCTATCAAAATTTCTCAAAAGAACTTGGAAACTGAGCATCCAAGATATATCCACATCATCTTCAAAACTCATCCATATACAGACGATTATTAAAGAAACACTAGTAGAGGTTAACACAAACAACTTAATTGATGACAACGTAATGCAACAAATCAGAGCATAGAAAACACCAACTATTCATCTTCAACACCAATCTCCCTCAACACATACAATTGACATCAATCACAACAAAATCTTGTTGACATCGCTATGTATAGGAGTGAATTTTCACCCCTCTTGCAAATTCCCCTTTTATACTCTTCACTCTAGAAAAATAAAATTTGACCATGTAATTCCACTTCCTCATTTCAAACTCCATCCATTGGGAGCTTGTTTTTATTGTTGATGGAGGAATCTCTCTTGGGGAAAATGCATGGCATGTGGATGTCTATGTGGCATACTGTTGTACTAACAAGATTCTTTCCTCTGGAATCTATAGATGCAACCTCTGACAAGTGTCACATCTTTTGACATAAACTATGAGAATCTTTAAAAATAGTAGGCCACCAATAACCCGCTCTTAAAATTTTGTGAGCCATTGTCTTAGCCATGTAATGGCCTCCAAAATCTCCTTTATGCATTTCTATCAGTAGATCCTCAGCTTGATCTCCATCCACACATTTGAGTATAATACCTTGAGGGTTCCTCCACCAGAGCTCACAATCAATAATGACATACCTAATTGCTCATAATTTAAGGGTTATTTTCTCATTAAGGGGCATAACTTAAGGACACTGCATTGTTTGTGAATATTCCCACAAGTTTGCATATCATAGATAGGTGCAGTGTTCTTTTTCTCTATCTTCTTTATTTGATTTGCCTCTAGATTTTCTTCAGCCATTAATTTGGCTAAATCCCGACCCCTTACAAGCTTGGTGATTTATATGTCAATATTAAATTCCCAGATTCTATTTATCCATCTACACCTCCTTCCTGTAGTCTCTTGTTGGGTGAAAATATCTTTAATTGAAACTATTGGTGCATATGCAACAACAACTACTCCCATCAGGTATGGCTTGAAATTTTTAACTACCTTTACCATAGGATATGCCTGCTTTTCTGCTATATCATATTTTAATTCGGTAGCCTACAATGATTTACTAAAGAATACAATTGGCTACTCAAAACCATCATTGTTTGTCAGCAATAAAACCCCAACTATAGTGTGAAAAGAGGCAAAAGTAAACAACTAAAAAGGTTTTTAGTAATCAGGTGACTTAAGAATAGGGGCCTACTTGATAGCATCTTTGCTAGCCTGGAAGGCTTTGGATGGCTCTCCTGTCCATACTATCTTTTCTCCCTTTTTCAGTATCTTAGAAATTGGGCGGACAGTCTCAGCAAAATTTGTGACAAACCTCTTTAGAAAATTTATCTGCCCAAAGAAAGATTGGATACCTTTTACATTTCTTGGCTATGTAATTCTATCAATAGAAACCACTCTTTCAGGATCCATTCAAAGCCCATATTTTGAAACAATATGCCCTAGTAGTTTTCCTTCTTTTACTCTGAATGCACACTTCCTAGGATTCAGAGATATCCCATTTTCCAAAGCTTTAATAAAATTTTTTTCTAAATGAAAATAATGGTCCCCCTTAGTTTTTCTATGGGTAATAAGATCATCCTGGTAAATTGAAAGGAATAGGTCAACAAAATCCACAAAGTCTAGATCCATAGCCCTTTGAAAAGTTGCACCAGCATTTATTAGTCCAAATGGCGTTCTTACATTAACATATGTCCTCCATGGTGTGGCAAAATCAGTCTTGAATTGCTTAGAATTTTTGATCATTACTTGGTTATAACCAGAAAATCCATCCATCATGGATATTAGTTCACACCCCGTGACCTTTTGCAGCATAGCCTCCATATTAGGCAGTGGGCAATTATCTTTCAAAGAAGCAACATTCAAGTTTCTAAAATCAACACACAACCTAATGTCCCCATTTTTTTTTCTAACAGGCACCGAGTTAGAGACCCAAGATGAGTGCCAAACTAGTTTGATGATTCCTGCCTCCCTTAGTTTAGCAAGCTCTTCCTGCATTTTGGGTTGTAAGGTAGGGTTAATTGGTCTCTATTTCTGCCCGAATGGCTTCATATCAGGTTTCAAAGGGATTTCATGTTGGAACAAATCAACCCTATATTCTTTAAGGTCTTCATATGACCAAGTGAAAACATGTCTATATTTTCTAAGTAGGGTAATCAACATGCTTCTAACATGTGGCTTCATTTTCTTTCCAACATAAACCTTCTTAGGAGCACCTCATGTTCCTAAGTTTATTTCTTCTAGATCTTCCTTATGGGAGGGTGCTTGCTTAGTATTTGGCATATTAGGACCATCAAAAACCCTTTCAAGTGAAACCAAGCCTCGAGGGATGGTCATGTCATTCCCAAATAGGGTTTCCTTTCCATCAATTTCAGTTACAAATGAGTTAAAATCAATCTCTCAACTCTCGTATTGATCCACACAATGTAGGAATTTCAAAATATCTGTGTTATCATCAAACACCTTCCAGTTGCAAATGTTATCTGGTTATGTAGGCCTGGTTTTCACTTCTATTTGTGAGATGCCACCAAAGGTGACATCATCGAGTTTAACAATTATGTTTGCTAACAAGTCAGCCTTAGCATTTTGTCCTCTTTCAACCCATTCAATACCAAAAGCACTAAATCCTTCAATGGTATCCCATACTACATTTCCATATTGCCTAAGTATTTTATCTTTAGCTACAAAGTGGGATCTAATCTGGGAAACAACTAACTCAGAGTCTCCCAAAACGTTTAACACCTTAATACCATGCTTTGAAGCTATCTTCAGACCAAGTATGAGAGCTTCATACTCAACGACATTGTTAGTACATGAAAATTGCAACAAGAAAGAATATTTGAATGTTTTACCTTATGGGGAAGTGAAGAAAATTCCTGTTCCTGAGCCATCTCTGGAACATGCTCCATCAAAATGCATTATGCATAATTCACCCTCTGATGATATCTTCAGTACTTCTTTATGAATAGGTGCTAGCTGGATCTCTTCTTTTGTTTTATCTTCCTCAACATGGAAGTTTTCTAGATCAATTTCCATAAAGTTAATTCTGATAGGCTCTAGTGGTTCCTCCACTTTTTCAATCATGTGAGGGGCTATCTTTTCCCTATCCACTTTATCATCTTTTTGTTCAATAGAAAATGTAGCAAAAGACAAATCATACTATATTCTCCCACCCATTGAAGCACTCCAAGGCTGAGATAACAACATGCCATAAGTAGGTGGGATATCCACCATTGTAACACTCATATGTAGCTCTTTCTCGAGAAATGTTGCCAGTCTATATGGAACATCATTTATAATTCCTATAGCAGGCACTTCCCGAGAATCCATTGCATAACATTTACCATATTTACTGTCTATTCTCAAACTCATTTCATGCATTATTTTCACTGGCATCACATTGTTAGAACATGCTAAGTCAATCATACAATTTCTCAACATTTTTCCATCAATAATCAGGCTTAAGAAAAATGGATTGACATGGTTGGGGTTAGCAGTAATAGTAGTTCCTAGGTATATTTGAGGGCTTTCTGTGATAATTTCTTCCATAATTTTTTCTTTTCTTGATCCTCTTTTGAATCTATCTGATCAGAAACCACCTTACTCTTTCTACTTGTAGGAATACTATTAATAAGTGCGACAATTTTGTTCTTATGTTTGTCTATTCGCATCATTTCTAAAAGAGGAATAGTAACCCTAACTTGAGAAATTACTTGGAACATATCTATTGAAGTGTACTTTGGTAATTTAGGAAAATTTGTGTCCTCAGAAATTACCTTTTCTTTTCCCTTAGGAGTCTCATCATTATGAGAGTGCTGATTATTATATTTGATATTTTGGGATACAAATTCACTCTTTTTCTTGGTCTTATCTACTTTCTTTACCCATATCTTAGGCTCCCTTATCTCCTTAGGCTTTGACTCTACATTCTTAGCCTCCAAACTGGTATTTGTTCCAGTTACATCCTTTTCCTTTATGAACAGGCTGCAAGGCTTACTTGAATCACCTGGAACATTCTGGTTTCTCAATTGTATGTTGTTCCTTGCCCTAGCAACTAGAGCATTAGTGTATTTTTTGACTTCTTCATCAAAAGGTCTTCTCAAAACAATATTATCTACCTCCAATTCGTTTACAAAACAATCATCATTGTCTCCTTCATTTGAAAACACTTGCTAGTGATGTACATCATTTTGTTGTCTTTGAATATGAACATCCCTGACACAAGGCTCATCGTCTAAGGAGTAATCATCATAGCCCACATTATCTTGTCCCAGTAATAAATTATTCATCGTATCTTGATCTTGGGGAGAATGAGCATCTCTCGGGTCATCCTGAGATTCTACCATTGATTGTGCTACTACACATTGTTGCAGAGAATGTGGCATCCCACACACCTCACACCATGGTAAATATTTTGTGGCATTTAGAGAATGATTTTGTAAAGGATTAGGTGGAACTTGATTATTTCTCTAATTTCCTTGTAAGGGTTTCCCATTATTCCAGTTAGTATTGTAGGGATAGTCCTGCAGCTTGGGGGGCCTTTCATTTCTTTTAAAATGAGGATTGTCAGTTTTTTCTTGTTTTTGTAGTAGGGTAAGGACTTGATCTATCTTCTCATCAAAAGTTGTGGGTTTACCAACCTTACCGGTTTGATTCCTTGTGCCTTTAGGAGCTTTAGGATCCTCTCTTATCCCCACTTTACCAAAAGCTCTTCTATTATTTTCAATGTTCACCGTCATCTTATATGCCTGCCTCAAATTTTGAGGGTCTTTATCTCTCAGTAAATACCACATTTTAGCATCATAGGCATTACAATACATGACTAAACATGCAATTTCATTAGGCCTTAAGTATGCAGAAAAATCTTGTCATAGCTTTCTGGAAATGAGCATTAAAATTAGTAACCAGTTCATTATGCCCCTTGGTAATATTATTAAAATCATTCAATTTAAATCTTGGGTCAATTTGATCCCCATATTGTTCCCTGAAAACTCTACAAAAAACATCTCTGGAATCAATACTAGCATTAGGTAACCCTCTATACCAATGACTGCATAAAATATTTCATTGCTACATCATCATCCCATAGCTCAAAATCTTCAACAAAACCTTGAAAATATTTTAAATGGTCTTCCCCACTAAAAGCATTATTACCAGTGAATTTTGGGAGATGTTTTTGTGCATTATCTGGGATTGGATTTAGGTACCCCCAAATATTACCAAAAAATATTTTTTTGTATCTATCAACCTGGGGTGCTCCTCCACCATGTCCATTTCTAGAGGTGCTTTGTTGATCAACATATTTCTTATCATTATCCTTCTCACTACTACCTTACTTTCTAGCCTTGTCAGTGCTTCCCTCTTTGTTCTCTGAGTAGGAGCTAACATTTTTATGACCACCTCCCTCTCCACCGCCTTGGTTACCACCACCCCCCCTTTAGGGATTTTATTTTCAAAATTCTTGCTTAGTGACTCATTTTCACTCTTTCCTAAACCAGAAGCTTGGGGGGTGGGTGTAGACATCTTTAGGAAAGCTATCTTTCTAGCCATTTTGGCATTAGTAGCTTCTATTTCTGCCTTTCTTAGATAAACCTGCAACTGATCATTTATTAATTGCAATCTTAGGAGCTCGGGGTTTTGGGGGAAATCTAATGACCTGGGATCAACTTCAACCCCTTTGTGAGCAACATTATTTGTTTCATTACTAGTATTAACATAGCTTTTATAATTGAAAAAACCTTGGGAATTTTTCTTCGATTGATCAACATGGGCTTTCCCATTATCCACAAAGGTTGCCTTCTTCGATTGAACAAATGGGTCCAAGGTTTTGGTAGCTGATATAGAAGGGGTGTATGTGGGGGTGGTAGATGTTTCTATAGATATTGTTGCTTTAGGCACCTCATGAGCCCTTTCAGCAACTGCCTTAGCGACCGTTTCCTCGAAGGCTCTTCTCTTAGTTGCTTCTTCTTTCATCTTTTCAACTTTCTTCTTCTGATAATTTCTTTCAAGCTGCTTGGCCCAAAATATTTCTAGATTCTCTTTTCTTATCTTGTCCCTATTGTCTTCCACCTCTTGCAACCTCTTTTCTTCTTCAATTAAGGTTTGCATATCCCTATCTATATCCATTTCATTTATGAGGATATCTCCTACCTCACTTGGAGCAAGAGTATAATAAGCTTGTTTTGCCTGATCTTCATCTTGAAGATAGGCACTTCCTCATTCAAAGAGGCCCCTCATGGTTTGGAATTTTGTCTAGTTAAAATAGACATAGTACCAGGTGTTGTGGCTTCTCGGAACTGTTTATCCTGTTCCCAGAAACCCCATCGCTCCTCTTCTTTAGACATATCATTTTCAACTTCACGAGTCATTTGAAAAGGAAAACTACCATGATCCATTTTAGACATAATATATTTTGAGGAATCTCCACTAATAAAAGAACTATTCATCTCGGTGTTTAAAGTAGGAGAAGAAACAATAGGAGACGAAATAGACTTACTTGGGGTATTATTTACTTTTACCGATTTCTTGTCTTGTCTCAGTTTGAGCTCTAGCATTGGCTCCAGATTAATTTTTGCATAGCTTCTAGTATTCTTCATGACCTTCGATGTATGAGGACTTTCCTTTGCACGTTGCTTTTGGTAATTTGTATGAATATTTGTGTTCGAGATATTAGAGTCGCCACCCAAAATGTTAGGAATTATGAAGTGATTGCACTTCGCTTTTGCACTCATGACTCTGGACAAGATCTTAAAGATTTCCTGACACACTGACAAAGAACATAGGAAAACTAGATGCATGTACTAAACGTGACACATAGACTCACAATATAAAAAAAATTATATCGTAATAAATGACTCTGACTATACCAAATCTACACTAGAGACTTTTCATTTGATAGTTCCCTAGTAGAGTCACCATTCTGTTGGTGTTTTTTACTACAACCCAATTGGAATTCTCGAGAGCTTCTATGAACTTGCCACGTCCAATGATAAAAGTCTAGGAAGCATTTGGCCAACTCGACAAGAAAAGCAATAATGTTAATTGTCCTACACTTCGGGCTCTATAAGACCTAGGAGGGTATTCCCTAAATTTTTCTCTTGAAATACAACATTAAACAATTCACTTGCATATTGATAAACAATAGATATATTCCCTATTTACGCTAAAAGGATTAAATCCTTCAAGAAATTAGCTATTCCTTGAAAAGGCTCGAGTCCAGTTAGCAGAGAATCACAAACAC